>BSBM01000068.1:297500-897500 GCA_027924585.1 Larix kaempferi | reverse complement strand
AGGGATTCCTGGGATAGGGTTTGTGGAAACCAGAGGGGGTGTGACCCCTATGTTGGGCATACCCATAACAGGTGGTGGCCCTGTGTTGGGAATTCCTAGATGTGGAGTGTTGCCCATAATGGGCATACCCAGGGGGGTGGTTGTTGTCATGGATGGCACCGCAGCAGAAGGGTCTGTGGATGTCTCACCTATGGTGCTGGTAAATAGTGGGTCAAATGGTGTTCCAGCCATAATGGTGGTTGGTGGTGATACAACGTAGTTTTCGGATTCTGCCTCAGAATCAGATGTGAATTGAGGCGTGCCAGAATCGGATGACCGTCTGGTTGACCGACGATGTGTCGAATCAAGGGATAAGGCTCTGCGTCGGTGACGTGGAGAGCCAAGTAGACTAAACTCTGGGAGTTCGCCCTGGAGACGACGAGAGCGTCTAAAATTCTCAATGGTGAGAAATAAGTTTTGTGTAAAAAATTTGTTTAAGTATCAGGTGGTGATATATATATAAAAAACTCAAAACCCTAATGCAACCAAGGGTGCAAGAAGGGGAGTGGAAATGAAGGCTCTCAGGCCAAAAAATCAACCTCAAAAAAGGCACTTATTCTAGCAGCTGTGCTACAATAAGTGGAGGGATGCAACAAATGGTCAGAATACCAACATGCAAACAGCTCCTAGAAAAAATAGGTGTAACTAGACCAAAGGTGGGTTGAATCATGCAAACACCTAACTAAAAGTATTGTGAATCAACAAACGATATCCTCTGCAAGGTGATGAAATCCAAGTCAGACAATATGAGTGTTGAGACAACGGCTAGATATCCCCCTACCGGCAGGGACACCGGGTAATCAATCCTAAAGAAAGGCTACTAGGATACTCCGTTCATGACGCGTCGAGAAAAGGTAAATCTGCCGTTTGGTCCTTGATCACAATATCCCAATATAGGGATATCCCGAGAACTGCGAATGGTAACCCTTCGGTTACTAAATGGATTTCGGTATTCCAATCAGGATTCCGGAACCATCCTCGCGACTTCAACCCTCCTAGGGGAGAGGCCTTCCCACAAACCGGTTGTGACCGCGCCAATAAATACTAAGAGATTTTAGCTCCCTAAATGGACAACTTCTATGTCTCAGATGTAATAATGGAGGGGTGTTATTGGAACACCTATCCCCCCAATACTACCTAGCTACAAAGTTCTTTTAGTGTTCCCCAAGTGGGGTTAAAAGTGTGTTGAAATTAGGGTAAGTTTTAAGGCTCAGTTCAATTAAGTGTTTGAGTGGGTGCACATGTGGTATTGTAAAATGAACTTTGAAAAAAGTAAATGCTTTACTGAAAATTTTCAAAAAATAAAGGATCTTTCGAAAATAAAAAAGCAAATATTTATGACTTTTTTCAATAAATGGAGATTAAATGCTTTGCAAAATCAACTCAAAAAACAAAGGATCTTTTGAATCATGAAAGCAAATAATAGTCTTCTTAAAGAAATAAATGGATTTCTTTTTCAAGGAAATTGCTAAGGGCAAAATTTTAAAGAAGTAAACAACAAATTTTTTTTTAACCTAGATAAACTGCAAAATAAGTCTTTCTTTCACTTTCTTGAAAATTTTTAAAAGGACTTTTAGATGTGCATTTAAATAGTAAAATTTTTTCTATGGCTGTAAAATTTGCAGAATTTAATACTGTAAAAATGTGCTATGTGGGCAGAAAATACAGTAAAAAAAATAATTTTTTGAATCGGAATGGCCGAATGAAAAAATTAGCAGCGCGGGTTTTGACAGAAAAGCCGTGATGGACCGCGCGGGTTTCTGCCGCACAGCCGCGATGGACCGCGTGGGATTTCGGCGCACTATCGCGATGTACAGCACGGAAAATGTCCGCGAAGCCGCGATGTGCAGCGCGCAAATAGGATGCGAAGCCGCGGGGAACCGCGCGGAAAAGGGCCGCGCAGTCGCGATGTGCAGCGCGGTAAATGACCGCGAAGCCGCGATGTGCAGCGCAGAAACAGGTCGCGAAGCCGCGGTGAACCGCGTGGAAAAAATCCGAAAAGGCGCGATGGACCGCGCGACTATCAGGCTAAAAACCGCGAGGCGAAAGCCGTGCACGGAAGCCGAAAAACGAACCCAAAAATTGAGAATTCCGGGCTGTTAATGGCAATAGATGGGGCCAAAAAGTAGAGCAGCAATGGATCTATTGTCTAGGATGGCAGATCTATGGATCTAAAGGCTAAAAAATAATAAAAAACTAAAATTAAAAGCAAAATTTGAGATCTATTGTTCAAAGCCAGCGGAGTCGCCAAAAACTGTTGGCCCGATTTTGCAACCAGGCTTAGTGCTATGGGCACCTGCTAACTAGTAGCAGCAGTTTCAATAGAATTAAACAAGAAACTAATCTAAACAAAACTAATCATGGATCTATGCAAGAATATAAGCAAATAGTGTAAACATTTAAAAAACAAGAACAAGAAAATATTAAAGAATGAATTTGTATTGAAAAATGGGGGGCAAGCAAGTGCTTGCGATAATACCTTCAATGGTGAAGGTTGATGTTGAGCAACTCCCAAGATGAGTAGCTCCAAGCTCCAAGAGGTCTCCTTCTCTAAGGTTGCTTACAATGGCCAAAATGCTCAAGGAAGATTTCGGCAGCATGAGGATGAGATAATGGATGGATGTGAAATGAGGAGCCACTACCACCTTTTTATAGGTTTTGGTGGTGGGGAATACCATTTGTGGTTTTGTGGAAACCAAATGGTATTGACCAACATGGTTTACATACTTTTCCCTCCTTTTTCCTTTTTTGAATAAAATTAATATTTTTATTCCCTTTTTAATACTTTTGGGAATTTGGACCATTTTTTAGGGTTTTTTATGCTTTTTTAGGAAAAATAATCTTTTTGTGTGGGAAAAAGGGGTGTACTAAGGTCTTTTGGTGACCTTTTGTTGGTTTCAGAGGCTCAGATGGTGAAAAAGTGGACAAATAGGTTATATGAATAGGGAAATGAGCTAGTGAGCACTTTTTGGGTGTCAACAGTAATGATTGGTTGATTGACAGTGGGGCTTCCAAACACATGACTGGGTTTAAGGAATCTTTTGTGAATCTATCTGAACATGAATCACCCCATAAGGTGAAACTTGGGGATGATTATCAATACCCAATCAAAGGAAGTGGTGAAGCCTCCTACCTAGATTCTTGAAAATCTTTGAAGATGAAAGAAGTCCTTTATGTACCTGGGTTCAAGAAGAACTTACTCTCCATCTCTGCATTGGATGCAAAAGGTACGAGGGTTGCATTTGTGGATGGCCAAGTCCTAATGTGGCTAAAGGGAAAGAACATAGATGATGCAGTAGTGATTGGAGAGCAAGAGGGAGGCTTGTATAAATTGAAGGGACAACCTGAACATGCCATGGTACATGAATCCATGGAGCAAAGTGAACTTTGGCATAGAAGACTTGCTCATATGCAGTATAGGGCACTTCCAATTGCAAGCAAGGCTGTAGAGGGTCTTCCTGAAATCAAGACCAAACATGAAGGTGTTTGCAAAGGATGTGCAAAAGGTAAGAACATTAAGAAGGCTTTCCCAAGCAGTGAAAGCAAGGAAAAAGACATCCTGGAAATCATCCACTCAGATGTATGTGGTCCTATGTCATCTAGTTCTCTGAGTGGGTATGTTTACTATGTCTCATTTATTGATGACTTCTCCAGGAAGACTTGGGTATACTTCTTGAAGAACAAAGATGAGGTGTTTGGTAAATTCAAGGAATTCAAAACCTTGATGGAGAATCAAACTGACAAGAAGATCAAAACATTCAGATCCGACAATGGTGGAGAATTCACCTCAGGTGGCTTCAAGAAGCTTTGTAGTGATTCAGGGATTAAGAGGGAGTTGACTGCTCCTTATAATCCTCAACAGAATGGAGTTGCAGAAAGGAAGAACAGAACAATCATGGAAGCAGCAAGGGCAATGCTGCATGACTAGGATCTACCTATGCATCTATCGGTAGAAGCGGCTAGAACAGTTGTATATGTGCAGAACATAACACCCCACAAGATATTGGACAATAAGACACCAGAAGAGGTCTTTTCTGGTAAGAAACCTGAAGTCAGCCATCTCAGAATATTTGGTTGTCCAGTATACACTCATGTCCCAAAGGAAAAGAGGACTAAACTAGATCCTTCAGGAAAGAAGGGTATCTTTGTGGGTTACAGTGAAATCTCGAAGGCTTACAAAATATACTTTCCAGGGTTCAAGAAGATTGATGTTAGCAGGGATGTAACATTTGATGAAAACTCAACATTCATCAAATCAAGGAAGGCACCTATCAAAGTTTATGAAGAACCTAAGGAAACTAGATTTCAAGACACTACCATGACTGAAGCAGTTCCAGAAGTTGTTCGTGAGTTTGAAGATCCATAAGAACCTATAGTTCCAACTGATCATATCCAGCATCCAACATGATGCGTACATACATGAATGATCCAACTGATCATATAGAGCAGAAACTAGAACATCATCCTGATGCTCATCATCCAACGCTTACATCCACAGCCATGTGAAGGATCCCCCTTCCACCATGCTAGGAATGGCTACAACAAATGTCTCCATCACTTCTTTCTCGAAGTGTCGTCGATCCGAAGAACACCAAGCCTCTCTCTGAAGTACTCGAACTTCACTCTGGCTAGTGGCTTTGTCAACACATCTGCAATCTGCTCATCTATCGCAACATATAGGAGTTTCACTCCTCCCCTCTGCACCATATCCCTAATATAGTGATATTTGATCTCTATGTGTTTCGACCTATCTTGGAACACCAGGTTCTCAGATAGCTTCACACAACTCTGGTTGTCACAGAAGATACCAGTAGCCTCCAATGGTAGATCAAATAGATCAGACAGTAGCTTCCTCAGCCATACTGCCTCACAGCTAGCCAAACAAGCTACAACATACTCTGCTTCGGCTATACTCAGTGTTATGCAGGATTGCTTCCTACTAAACCAAGAGATCACACATGATCCCATACTGAAGTAGCACCCAGAAGTGCTCTTCCTATCTACAGCACTTCTCTCCCAATCTGAATCAACATAATCCTGTAGGTTAAACTTTTGATTCGCTTCATACTTGAGCCCATAATCAACTGTACCCTTCAGGTACCTCAGAATATGCTTTACAGCAACTAGGTGAACACTCCTCGGATCCATCAGGAACTAGCTCAATGTGTTCACCGCAAATCAAATATCTAGTCTTGTGTTCGTCAGGTACATCAAGGACCCAATCATCTGACGATACATAGAGACATCAAATGGATCAGTTGAAGCATCACATAGAAGCTTCAGATTCGATGCCATAGGTGTGGCCATGGCTTGCAATCCATCATCCCGAACCTCTTCAGGATATCTATAGTATACTTCCCTTGTCCAAGGAAGATCCCATATGTACTTTGCCACACCTCCATACCTAAGAAATAGTGCATCATTCCCAAGTCCTTCATATCGAACTCGACAGCAAGCTTCCTCTTTGTATCGACAATCAATCTGTGATCTCCTGTTACAAACAGGTCATCTACATACAGGAGTAGAATCACAGGATTTCCTTCCTCAACCTTGTAGTAAAGGTTGGAATCCACTTTACTCTTGGTAAAGCCCAAACTAGATAGGAAACTGTCCATCCTACAATACCAAGTTCTGGGAGCTTGCTTCAAGCCATATAAGGCTTTCTTCAATCTGCACACATGTGACTCCCTGTCATGTGTTTCAAAACCAAGTGGTTGCTCCACATACACTTCCTCTTCGACTACACCATTCAAGAAGGTAGTATTGACATCCATCTGGTGTATCTTCCATTTCATCACTGCAGCCAGGGAAAGTACTGATCTGATGGAAGTGTACCTGGCTACAGGTGCAAAAGTTTCTTCATAGTCTATTCCCTCTTTTTGAGAGAAGCCATGAGCTACGAATCTTGCCTTGTATTTTTCTATGCTTCCATCTGCAGCATGCTTGATCTTGTAAATCCATTTGGAAGTCACAACAGACTTCCCTTCAGGTCTTGGGACAACATCCCAAACATCGTTCTTCATTATTGATTGGTATTCCTCGACCATGGCATCCTTCCATTCTTTCTTGTCCGTTGCTTCTTCGTAATTGGAAGGTTCTTTGTTCATGATATCACAGAGTAAAACAACATAGTTGGTGTGAGATCTAGTTCTCTTCTTTGCTCTGTGTTCTTCTTTTGGAATGCCAAATCTTTCCGCATCTTGAATGAGCTCTTTATCCCATGCAGGTTTCCTCTTGTGAGATTTGTCCTCACGTGGTGGATCTACAGGTTGTTGTGGATCTTCAATTTCACGATCAACATATGGAATTGCTTCAGTCATGGTATTGTCTTGAAATCTAGTTTCCTTGGGTTCTTCATAATCTTCGACATGTGCCTTTCTTGATTTGATGAATGCTGAGTTTTCATCAAACGTTACATGCCTACTGACATCAATCTTCTTGAACCCTGGAAAGTATATTCTGTAAGCCTTCGATATTTCACTGTAACCCACAAAGATACCCTTCTTTCCTGAAGGATCCAGTTTGGTCCTCTTTTCCTTTGGGACATATGTATACACTGGACAACCAAATATTCTGAGATGGCTGACCTCAGGATTCTTACCAGAGAAGACCTCTTTTGGTGTCTTGTTGTCCAATATATTGTGGGGTGTTCTGTTCTGCACATATACAGCTGTCCTAGCTACTTCTGCCCATAGATGCATCGGTAGATCCTGGTCATGAAGCATTGCCATTGCTACTTCCATAATTGTTCGATTCTTTCTTTCTGCAACTCCATTCTGTTGTGGATTGTAAGGAGCAGTCAACTCCCTCTTAATCCCTGAATCACTGCATAACTTCTTGAAGTCACCTGAAGTGAATTCTCCACCATTGTCGGATATGAATGTTTTGATCTTCTTATCAGCTTGGTTCTCCATCAAGGTTTTGAATTCCTTGAACTTATCAAACACTTCATCTTTGTTCTTCAAGAAGTAGACCCAAGTCTTCCTGGAAAATTCATCAATGAAAGAGACATAGTAAACATATCCACTCAGAGAACTGGATGACATCGGTCCACATACATCGGAGTGGATAATTTCCAAGATATCTTTTGCCTTGCTTTCACTGCTTGGAAATGCTTTCTTTATGTTCTTTCCTTTTGCACATCCTTTACAAACACCTTCATGTTTGGTCTTGATTTCAGGTTGACCCTCTATAGCCTTGCTTGTAATTGGAAGTGCCCTATAGTGCATATGAGCAAGTCTTCTATGCCAAAGTTCACTTGGCTCCATGGATTCACGCACCATGGCATGTTAAGGTTGTCCCTTTAGTTTGTACAATCCTCCATCTTTCTCTCCACTACTGCATCATCTATGGTCTTTCCATTTGACGACATTAGAACTTGGCCATCCACAAATGAAACCCTCATACCTTTTACATCCAATGTGGATATGGAGAGTAGATTCTTCTTGAGCCCAGGTACGTACAAAACATCTTTCATCTTCAAAGACTTCCCAAAGTCTAGATTGTAGGAGGGCTCACCACTTCCTTTGATAGGGTATTGGTAGTCATCCCCAAGTTTCACCTTGTGGGGTGACTCATGTTTAGATAGATTAGCAAAGGATTCTTTAAACCCAGTCATGTGTTTGGAAGCCCCACTGTCAATAAGCCAATCATTACAACCATGAGAGATAGTACCTGTGAGAGCAGAGATTAGAACATACTCTTCTTCACTTGATGAGTCATCATCACTTTCTGCCCTAGCCTTCTTCTTTGGAGGTTCATCATTTTCGGCAGCATGAGCATGGAACTTTCTTTTGCTACCCTTCTTCTTCTTGCTGGAGTTGTTGTTGTCCTTCTTGTTCTTGGGACAATTTATGGCAATATGTCCCTTTTCATTATAGGTGAATCATATTCTCCTTTCTTTATGGTGATGTGAATATTTCTTGAAGTGAGATGGCTCTCTCTTGGACTTCCCTTTCTTAGTGTGAGCTGTGAGAGCTTGATCTTCATTCCCCATCTTTTCTTCTCGTACCACAAGCCTTGCTTCTTCTTGTGAGAATTCTCCCCGAAGTCTGCTGAAGGATACCAACTTCTTTCTTGCACATATTCCTTGAATAAAGGAGTCCCATGACCTGGGTAGGCCATTCAGAGTGGTCATGACAACTTCACCATTCTCCACCATTTCATCCACTGCTTCTAGTTGTTCCTTGATCTGGGAGACCCTAGAAAAATAAGATTGAATGGATTCTCCATTCTGAAGTTTTACCCCTTTCAATTGGTTCCGCAGAGTCATCTTCTGATTTATGTTCTTCCCTTCAAATAGCTTGGATAGTGAATCAAACATCTCTTTGGGTGTCTTCAGAGATGACAGATGGGGGATGAGATGGTCCTTGATAGAATCAACAATGATTCTCTTTTCCTTGACCAAGTTCTTCTTATGCAATATTTTAGCCTCTTCATCCTCTGGGAGAGGGATGTCTTCTTTTACATATGAGTCCAACTCATTTTCTTCCAGGATTAATCCAATCCTATACTTCCAGGCTCAGAAGTTATCAACCCCTTCAAGATTATCCTCAAGCTTGGTGTGGTTAGACATCTTAAAGAGTACTTCAAATGGAAATAGAAAAGATTTAGGTCTTACCACTTGACTTGCTGAAAAATGGATCTGGTCCTGGATTAAGGTCTGTCAGAGAAACCCTAAAAATTCAAAATGTGAATTTCAACTTTCTGAAAGGATAGAAAGATGCGCCTTGATGAGCTCATTAGCCTGGTGTATTCATAATTTGAGATCTGCAAAGCTTCACCCTTCAGAAATGCCTTTTTGTCTTCCCAGGTTCACTAAGGAGCACCCTGAATTAGGGTTTGAGTTTCCCGGAGATATACTCAACCAAAAATCTCGATCCAAAGCTCTAAACTTTTATTTTTGCAAGGAGCTTCCAGCTATGTCTTTAGATTCCAGAAATTCCTATTTTTGTGGAAACCCTAATTTTTAGGGCCAAATCTAAAAATGCTTAGAATTGAATTCTGATTGGACAGATAGATTCTCCTTGATGAGTAGAGTCAATCTACTATACTGCTTTTTCAAAATCTGTGGAGAGAAACCCAATAAACAAGAAACCCTTGGTTTCCGTCACTACACAATGTCTTCTTCTCAGGTTAGCTCTGATACCATGTTAAATTTTGAGCATTAATTCACAATACTCTAGGATCTTTACTGAGAGAATAACATGTACGGTATATCAATGCATATCAATCATAACAAGCATGTCAATCATCACAAGAAGCAAATTCATGAGAGACAAGAGACACAAAGTTTCTGTGGGGAAAACCCTAAGGTGAAAAACCCCACAACTTCCTCAGAGATAGAGAGAGCAATGGCTCAACCAAAGTACAACCAAAATACACAGAGATAGTCTCCTAGTAGTATATGATCCTCCTCCTCACATGTGCGCCACTTTCCGAGTGAAGGAAGAATGAGTTTCTGAGTGATCCAAATAGAGATCTCCCGATCTCTATTTATACTTGATCTGTTTTCCCAGTGACCTTATGGGGCCGACTTGTCTAGTTAGATACATCAAAAATATATTATATAAATCAGGGCCGACCCCACACATGGTGGTCTAATAACCCATCGACAAGTTACCATACTTGCGACACTTGTCAATACACAGGATGACACTTTCGTATAGAGGAATGACACGTCTCTATAGGAGTACAATAATATATAAATGAAATACATGGATGAAATACATTCCAAAGTTACATATACATCAACATCAAATTCTCCCCAAGGTTCATATCTATGGATCCCCCATTGGATTTTACTGTTAAATACCAAATCTTGGCGTTTTTGGCTCTTCAAAACGTGGGTTCTTTCAAAGTTGCGATTTTTGGTTTTTCTCCCTGTTGGAAATTTGTTTTTGGATGAAAATTGATGCTGGTAACTTCCACAATGGAATGGGGATGAGGAAGAAGCAACTCTCATGAGTTAGAGTGACTTGTGGTGCAAGAAAACAGAGCCCATACTTTGCCATATGAATTTCTGGGCTGCCCATGCTCCATTGAAGCCATGGACTGAAATCTCCAACAACTTCCTTACAACATAAATAAATGTCATCAAGGAAAGTCAAATGGGTTCTCACAATGACATTTGGCAGCATATGGTTCATCCCCACAACCCCCTCACCACTCCCTAGTGGATACACATGGCCCCTTCTCATTGGTTGCTTCCATAGCCAGTTTTGGTATTTTATTGCAATATTAATATTTACATCAATTTACAATATTCCATGGCTTAATAGCACATGGGTATCAAAATATCAAATACTTGATTGTTTTAAATAAAATCCGAACATACACTAGCGGGGCCTTGGCCTTGAGCTCCACGCTAAGGAAACATACAATGCATGTATACAATATGTACATTAAAAGCCAATATTTCACAGGGGTCAAAATTGGGGTATTACAGATTTCAATGGTAATATATTCCATATTCCAAACCTATCAAGTGCACTTTTAGGTCAGCAATTTTGACGTCTCTGAACTGTGGAAACTCTATGGCCATGATTTTTGCCCTGTAAATTGAAGGATTCCTGCAAACACAAACCACTATGTTACATGAACTTATTTAATGGCTTTGTTAGATTTGCTTCTAAGATCTTTCATCGCTTTGTTACAAGAATATTTTTGACCTAAAAGTACACTTGATAAGTTTGGATGGAATAGATTTTCGTGGAAATCCTCTTTACGTTCATTCTCGAGTGACTCGATATTAACAATTCCGATTATCACATGGGGATACATAATGTTAAAAAGGAAAATAAAGAAAACACATAAAGGGATACGTAAAGTTGACAAAGGAAAATAAATAAAATCTATAATTTGCATCGAAAGAATAACCGGGTATGAACTAAACTGAGGAGATTCAAACCTGCAACCTATGTCTAGTTCCAAGGCTACCACCTTCAAGCTTGAATTTGTCAATCAATTCCCATCGCCATTTCCTCTCATACGAAGTCCCACAACCATTTCTCTGTACACCTAGTACTCTTCATTCATTATGCATGCATTTCAATATGCAACGATCTCAGATTCACTACGTTTTTCCTGAATTAGTGTCTCAATTCAATATGACCCATGCCCGCCGTCCAAGGAGTGTTGCCAATGGTCTTGAGTTTTAGCCTGGCAACGGTGACAATTCATGGTATTATGTTTCCCTTCAGCTGCAATATGGAAAAATCATAGTCCATTGCAAAGGTTTGTCTGACAAATGTGACTGTTTGCGTCATGCTGAATCGAGAAACTAAAACCATCACATTTGTCAGACAAACCTTCGTATGAGAGCTTTGAGTTTTCCATATTGCAGCTGAAGGGAAACATAATACGATGCATCGTCACCATTGCTAGGATGAAACTCTAGACCGCTGGAAACACTCCTCGGATGGCAGGTGTGGGTCATGTTGAATCGAGAAACTAATTTAGGGAAAGCACAGAGGGGATTTGAGACTATTGCATAGTGAAATGCATGCATAATGAATCAATCAAGGTGGTATCCCGTTGTCTCCCACTATGAAATGCATGCAGAATGAATCAAGCTGCTTGAAGGTGGTCTCCCATTGTCAGTTGGACTTCAAGCTTGAAGGTGTTAGCCTTGGGACTAGACATAGGTTGCAGGTTCGAATCTCCTCAATTAAGTTGTAGCCCTAAAATATGATGAACATTGACAACAGGTAGCATGTTTCTAATTGTTGTTGGTGTATGCTGGCTTAGTTGCAAATATCATGCTTCAGAAGCCAGGATTCAATGGTAAATAGACCATTTTGGAAGGGTTTAATGTGAGGTTAAGGATATTGATTCCAATGAAATTAAAGAGAAGGTTAAGGATATTGATTCCAGTGCATCATTTACTTAGCCTTTGAAGTTGTGGAAACTTGAAATTGGTTATGATGAGCAATCAAACATCACAACAAGCTCCAAGAAATTGTCAAAATTTAGATGACACGCGAGTGGGTTGTAGAAAGCCAGCATCGTAGCCATTCATTGAGCTCCTCTCTGTTTCGAGAATAATTTAATATTCTCTACTGAACAGGGCCAACCACATGAATATGGAAGCTCCTTATGGCCCCTCCCCCCCTCACATCACTCTCAATTCCCCATACCCAATGCATGTACTTGAAAAAAACAAATATGTGCAAATTCATCCATATTTCATCATGAACTTTCATCTACCATTCATTCAATAAAGGCTAACATTCATTAAACCATTGTTTCATTCAATCAACACATTCATACAATAAAAGATAACATTCAATAAACCATTCATTCATTTAGTCAACACATTCATTCAATAAAAACTGACATTCAATAAAGGTAACCGTTTACTACACTGAATCATTAAACCATTCATTCATTCATTAGGCCATAAATCATGGACGATATATTGTTATAAAAAATAATTAGACGAGTACATTTTTCAAGTCACTTCTTTTTACTAGCAGTTTTTCTTCTCTTTATAAATTGTAAATAATCTCTAAGAGGAGCATCTACCCCTGGACTTTCTCTTCCAGTTCTTGGTTCTTCATTAGGCGCTTATGGTGATGTCTGTGGCAAGGGGTTCGGATTTGCTGCAACAATGTGAAAATGTTACATTGTTGTATTTTGATATTGTAATGACAAGTATTTCATTTAAAAAAACATTACAAAGGTGTTTTTTTACCGTGTGTGTCCACATCATGTAGTTCATGTTCTTGTCCAGGCTCAACTTGTACAGTTTCACCCTATACATGCTCTGCAGTTGAAATATGGTGAACTACAATTAATGTTCACCATTTGCAATGCTATACATAAAATTTTAGCATATGAATAAATTCATTACCAGGATTAGAAGCATGATCTTCGATTTTTTGTTCTCCCTCCTCGACATTAGGGGGATCATTGCTTTCCTGCTCAAAACAGAGTCAATATTGTTTTTCAAGTATTTATAATGAATAGATTGCACAAGCGGTTAATCTTCAATAAAGTATATAGATTCTATTTACCTGTGCACCGGATGGATTGGTA
This sequence comes from Larix kaempferi, assembly GCA_027924585.1. NCBI lineage: Eukaryota > Viridiplantae > Streptophyta > Pinopsida > Pinales > Pinaceae > Larix > Larix kaempferi. Next base: position 884,423 of record BSBM01000068.1, on the reverse strand, counting down.
CTAGAAGACTGTGTTTGGACAGACAAAAATTTTCATCGTTCAACAACAGCTCCAAAGCCTTCCTTGAAGCCAAGCCTCATGTATTCCTTAGTGGCATGTTCATTGAATCGTTTGGCCTGCATATTTGCATAACGTCGTTAATTAACATTTTTCGGTGCAATAAAACGAAAAATAATTTGCAATTTATTATTTGCATGCATTATTGGTTTTTCGAAACTTACAAATCATGTCGCAAAATTGGAATAACCCCCAGGTCCAAGCTTGTGCTGACCTATTTTTTCAAGTCTTTCCTTTGTGGCCTTTGATGTGTCTGGAAGCCTATGCAAGTGTTGAAATACGTTAGATGTTCCAAGTTTGATATAGAAATATTCAATAATAACAAGGTTTTGAATTACATTGCGGAAATTATTGCATACCTCCTTGTGCGTGGTGTTATCTTTCCTTCTATTCTTTGAGCCCTCTCCCTTCCATCCTCCACTAGAGCTCTCCACTCCATTGGTTAAATCATTGGAGGGCACTCATACTTAGGGTTTTTTTCAAGGTGTTTCCTATATTGGTCTCAGACAACCTTCACATGTTGACACACCTTTTTCATGACCTCGACTTTATTAAAGGTTTTGTCGCCGAACAGGACAACCAACCGATGCATGAGTTCATCTTTTAAACATTTCTGTTGTTTATCCCACCTTTCTCGGATGGTGGGATTGAATATATCCAAGCATGCGTCATTCATTTGTTTATAGAAAACATCATTTCCTGCGAAACAATCATGCCATGATCATAATTAGTTGAAAGAAAACGTTTTATCGGTATATTACAATGAAGTTATAAATAGTAACTTGATCAACGTATATTAATTACCTGGGACCTTATCGATCTTTATTGGGATGAGATCGGCGTCGACCAAAAATGTTACCTCCATTGTTCTCGTGCTAGTGACACGGGAAGATCTTGGAAATGCAACTAGGTTGATATCAATATTACCAGGATTCTCATTGTCGACCTCTTCCGGTGGACGATCCGGTGTGCATTGGTCACTAGCGGCCGGTGTGCTCACAGTTGGGGTCTGTGGTGTGTCAAAACGTGTTTCCGACTGTTCAGTCGAAAACAATGGCGAAGGAGTCGATTTAGTACATGGAGTCGTTTGTTCATGATGCCACGTCTCTCCACGAGCCTCGCTGCGGTCAACATCGCCTCCAACAGTATTGTGTGTTTTTCGATAATTCTGTAAATACAAACCACGTATTACACATTCAGTACTATCATATAAAAGAGAAAATTATAAAGTTATAAATGAATTATTTTATGAATCAAGATTCCTCAACTTACTTCCAAGGATTCAGATTTTCGTTCCAACAATTCAATCCTTGCCAGGTTCTTGCTTGTCTATGGAAACTTGATAAGCAAAGAAACGAGTTCCGCACTATATTTTTCCAACAATTTGTCTATCATTGTAAACTTGTTTGTGGCTTCACCAGTTTGTCTATCATCTTTAAGGATCTCAGCCACTTTAGGATCTACTGGACATTCTTCTGATGCTGTTTCATACAACGATTCATTGGGATGGAACAAAAAAATCTAAAATACTATTGAGTTATATAATGATAGATTCCTAAAATTATATTAACAATTCCAATGGATTATACCTGCAACGTAGAGGATCGTGATCCACTCGTTGGATCGATGCTCATAGGCGACTTGCCCCAATCTGCTAATAACTGGGAGTTTCCCCTTACAGATACCTAAATAAAAAACATAGTGAAAGTCACCTAAACATAGTGAAAGTCAACTATTTTTTCTTATTATATTTGCACTATTACAAAGATGTATACTTGATCCCTCGAGGAAGATGTACTCCTCCGACCATTTGCTGATGGGGTTTTATCCCAATCACTAGCCTGTGAAGTAAATGGGGAAAATTTAAACGAAATAAACTAACGAAAAAATCCTAATATGTTAAATTCATTAATAAAAGTTGGGTAAATTGTTATATGTACCACTCCCATAGTAACCTTTTTTGTATCTACTCGGTTCAAATCATAATTAATAAGCAACTCTTCCCCTACAGATATTGATTTAATGGCAACTACAAAAACATGGTTTCCTTCACGCCCCTCAAATTCGCAGTTTGGTTGCTTAATTGTAGACCCTGGTTGTGTATTGTTTATAAACCCCGCAATATTCCCTATGGCCTTTGGCCTTCCGTCCATGTACAAAATTGCTCCTTTATTTTGATTTTTGTCTTTCAACTGTAAATAGTTTGCTTACAATCCATAGCTATGCATACTTTTTGTAAATTGGACCAGGCGCATCCAATCTTTGTAGCTGTAACAGGGTCCAACATACTCCATCAATCTGTACATCTGTTGTAAGGGACCCTTATGCCATCCATACCGAACAACCCAAAACCATGTATTGACGACGGTGCTATTCGATATATCCTATCGTTCACACAAAAATCTGTGTTCGGTTGAGGAAGATCCTTGGGTAGCCATTGTTTCACTAAATGTCTGTACCTCAAGGGCACCTCGAGGTCATCTTTTGTCTCATCACCATAGGAACATGACCCCCCTTGACCGTGAAAAAATTCATTGCGTTTATCAAATTTTATTCTGGTCTTTTGACATCTAGTTGAATATACAACTCTTCTAGACCTACTGGATGTCTCACTTTCCTCTAGCCTTCCTAAACTCCCCTCGCTCGAGGAAGACAGATCTGACAAATACCTGTTTGGTTCTACCTGCAACATGGAAAAAAGTTTAGATATGACCGCAAGGCATAGCTCCTCTTAAAAGGTGATGTGTCACGCCTTTTATAATGTTACTTGATCCTCATTCCCTTTCTCAACATGTAGGCATTCAAGCGATGAGGAAGACGATCACTTTATCTTTCTTATGAGTACAAATTCATGCAATTATGAGCTTTCTTTTATTTCTCCTTTGGGTCTTGACTCCCATATCAAACCATCCAATTATCAGCTGTGTCGTCATTTCCCTAAAGTCCCTCTCATCCCATCAGTTTGGGTTCATCAACTCGGTAATTGAAGTCCAGTCACATTTAGTAAGATATTTATATTCAGCAATAATAATATAAAATAAAAATCACTAACCATTATGGAAAACGTCTAAAACTTTTTAGGACTTTCAAAAGCAATATCTTTTAGGTGGTTAATAAGTGTTCACAAATCTTCAAAAACAATATTTTATATAATGTTGTGGAACTTGTATAATCTTATTCAAGCATGGTCTTCTTAGATGACTGAAAGTAATTGAATCAAGCAAAAACGGAACCGTAAACATGTAAGCTGTTTTGAAAAATGGTAGCTTTCAGTCATACTCCCAACTAATGCTGCCTTTGGACAATTACTTGTAATATTGACTTAGGGTATTTAATACATAACATAGATTTTCAATCATATTGGCAGAGAGAAAAGTAGGGCTTTCTTTATATTATCATGACATAGTTACAAAGACTTTCTTTTCAATCTTTATGATAATTTGAATGGACAGGCCCCACTCATAGCCAAATACTTTTGAGATATTTTCAACTCATCGGAGTATGGGGGACCATACAATTCTCTGTAATGTCCCTCCCATCCTACCAAGGCTATGGAGAGAATACTAATGACAATACTAGACATCTAGCTCCCTACTTAGTAAACAAACATTCATATAAAGTGAAGGTATGAAAATGCATAAATATTTGAAAACACAGCAGAATTAAGTTCTATTACACACCCATCATACATTCAAGATATTCATATCATTCCTCCATTGAAACAATACAGAATTAGCACATGAGAGTACTTATCTTGAAACAAAGTAGTCCCTAAGCAACCAGCTATGCAACTGCAACGTTCCTCCCAACCATAGGCCAGTTGTGCTTATCAATCTCTTGATGCAACTACCACCCCCGAGATGGGCATGATTTCTACAAGGAACCAGGGAACAATAGACTCACACATAGCCAAACATACACCAAAATGAGCCAATCCAATTTATAATTGGGTTTATTAGGCTACTAGGAAATGGAAAGGAAGAATTGCTAAGCTAGTGAACTCAAGCACAGAGCCATGGATACCTCTACAAGATCTATCTAGCTTGGTACCCAAAATGCCTACACACCCCACTTAAGGAAGTATTCTCTTCACCAATGCACAGTCCCTTAGGCCATACCTTCTAATATAGAGTGTCCAAGGTGTGCATAGAAGAGTAGCCAGCCCTCTTGATCTTCTTGAGAGGTTATTTTCCCCCATTAGGTTTATCAAGCCAATGTTGTCCACTACCACTCCCAATCTCTTGCTCACAGGTTCAAACCAAAACAGGGATGCACATAACAACAAAAGTATAAGTGTTGGGCATGAAGAAACGTTTTTACAGTGAGATGCCCAAAGATGGGGTTTCTACCAATTTCAAAAAATCGTGGGCAACCAAAAATGAAATGGGGAAATGGGAATAAACCCTGGAAGGAAAAATTCGTTTTCAAAAAATGTTTAGTGACAACCCAGGAGCAAAAACGACCTCCATTAAACCCCCAATTCATGGTTCTCTTCTCCCAACCATTGTGCTATCCAAAAATGAGTTCCCAGGCACGGGAACACGCAGAAAAAGGATGAAAAACGTGCAGGGAAAGACCCAGCTAGCTCAGACTACGTGAGAGGTCAAAGGCCATGGGTGAAGAATGGCTTTGGGCCCAATTTCATGGGTGTTTTCTTGCCCATGGAGGAAAAATATGATTTTCCAGATTGATGGATTTCCCATACTCGAAATTGACTAGCATACCTCTCCCTTCCCAAGGCATTAATTGCCTCAACCAACTCTTGAAAGAATTAAATGATTGGGTGCATAACTTAAAATGGGTAGTTGGGATTTATAGGTTTTCTCAATGAAATGGATTAACACTATTGGCTCATGGGTTTGAATAATTTCCCTCCCTATTCTTTGTAAAAATCATGCCCTATCTCTTTGTTGCATTGCATAGCTAGTTGTGGGTATTTCATTAAAATTCGTATTTACATGATGTATTAATTTACATTGTGCATGCCCAGCACAAGAACCATATGCATCTATTTTAATTGCCGATACATGAAATGCTAAATCGATGGCGGGGCCTTGGCCTTGAGCTCCTTGTTAAGATTTATTATGCTAAGACAGAAAATAGCAGCGTTACATTCCATTTCACAATAATAGCATATACAGGATCACTGAAGAAACAACAAGCACAGCATAAACACAAGAGACACAGATTTATCCTTGGAAACCCTCATGGGGTAGAAAACCCAACAAAGCTTCCTCAATATAGATGACCAGCAAATACAAAAGATGTAACCCTGAGCATAAGCTCCTCCTTCTCCATAGCAGACCTCTCTCTCATAAGTGCGCCACTCTCAAGTGAGTGAGTGTGTGTAAAATGAGGAATACACCTCCTCTATTTATATACTACTCCGGCTTGTCTTTTACACAAATCATGTAGGCTCGTATTTAACCATTGGGTTAAATACCCCACTACAACTGACTGGGCCGACCCCTCTAGGGTGGTCTAATAACCCTTTGACCCACATAACACATACAGGGCCGACCCCCACTAGGGAAGTCTAATAACCCAAGTTACCACAATCTCACGGAGGAATAAACATCTCCAGATATACAATAAGATCTTCAAGGAGGAATGAAACATATCCAGAATAATAAAGTACAAATATAATATTCTTTGAAGTTACAATATCTCAACACTCCCCCTTAATGAGAAGGATATTATAACAGCATCTGTACGAGCAAGGAGTCATCAACATCATACATGATACATCTATAAATCATTGGAAGCTTTCTCAACATCATCAGTAACTCAAGCAGTTACTGGAACATTTTCAATACTGGAACATCAACATCTTTAGTACTGAGTCTTTATCTTCTGCAGCACTCGAACAACTACAACAACATCAACATCTGGATCCTCATGATCATTAACATCGTCATCATACGATCATCAGCATCGGGATCATCTCGATCTACAGCATCTGGATCATCATGATCTACAGCATTTGGATCATCACGATCTACAACATTTGGATCATCTCGATCTATAACATCTGGATCATCACAATCTACAGCATCTGGAACATCTCGATGTACAACATCTAGATCATCACGATCTACAGCATCTAGATCATCTCGATCTACAACATCTGGATCATCTCGATCTACAGCATCTGAATCATCTCCATCTACAGCATCTGGATCATCTCGATCTACAACATCTGGATCATCTCAATCTACATCATCTGGATCATCACACGATCATCAGCATCGTCATCACACGATCATCAACATCATCATCACACGATCATCAGCATCGTCATCACATGATCATATTACAGGATGATCAATCTTGCTCTCTTTAGGACATAGGTCCATGGATGATGCAATCCTGTCATGTACCTTTTGAACCGAGGTCCAAGGATGATCCAGTCCTACCATTCAATTTTCGGAGACCTCATGCCTATGGCTCAATTCAAAGGACCAAATTCCGAGGACGATCCAATCCCCTTACCTGTTCATTCAGGATTTTATTTTCGGAGACATCTTGTCTACGGCTCAATTCAAAGGACCAAAGTCCGGGGACGATCCAATCCCCGCCGTACATTTAGGACTATGTCCAAGGATGACTTAATCCTCAACCGTACATTTAGGATTATGTCCAAGGATGACTTAATCCTCAACCGTACATTTAGTATTATGTCCAAGGATGACTTAATCCTCAACCGTACATTTAGGACCATGTCCAAGGATGACTTAATCCTCCCCATACATTTAGGACTATGTCCAAGGATGACTTAATCCTCAACCGTACATTTAGGACCATGTCCAAGGATGACTTAATCCTCACTGTACATTTAGGACCATGTCCAAGGATGACTTAATCCTCAACCGTACATTTAGGACCATGTCCAAGGATGACTTAATCCTCACCGTACATTTAGGACTATGTCCAAGGATGACTTAATCCTCACCGTACATTTAAGACCATGTCCAAGGATGACTTAATCCTCAATCGTACATTTAGGACCATGTCCAAAAATGACTTAATCCTCACCGTACATTTAGGAATATGTCCAAGGATGACTTAGTCCTCATCGTTCATTTAGGACCATGTCCAAGGATGACTTAGTCCTCACCGTTCATTTAGGACCATGTCCAAGGATGACTTAGTCCTCACCGTACATTTAGGACCATGTCCAAGGATGACTTAATCCTCACCGTACATTTAGGACCATGTCCAAGGATGACTTAATCCTCACCGTACATTTAGGACCATGTCCAAGGATGACTTAATCCTCACCGTACATTTAGGACCATGTCCAAGGATGACTTAATCCTCACCGTACATTTAGGACCATGTCCAAGGATGACTTAATCCTCACCGTACATTTAGGACCATGTCCAAGGATGACTTAATCCTCACCGTACATTTAGGACTATGTCCAAGGATGACTTAATCCCCACTTGTCCACTAAGGACTTCATTCTCGGAGACATATGTCTATGGCTCACTTTAGGACTAGAGTCCAGGGATGATCCAATCCCCACATGTCCACCAAGGACTTCATTCTCGAAGACATACGTCTACAGCTCTCTTTCGGACTGAAGTCCATGGATGATCCAATCCCCACATGTCCACTAAGGACTTCATTCTCGAAGACATACGTCTACGGCTCTCTTTAGGACTGAAGTCCAGGGATGATCCAATACCCACATGTCCACCAAGGACTTCATTCTCGAAGACATACGTCTACGGCTCCTTTTAGAACATGTGTTCAAGGATGATGCAATCCCCTTGTCACCTTAGACCCTGTCTAAGGACCATCCACCAACCTCTCTGTCGGCATCACCAATATAGGTATCCACATCATTGACCTCACTGTTGATGCGGGAAATCTCATCATAAGTGATCACATCACTCCCCCTTTCGAGGAGGGTCCTTCTAAACTATATTAAGTTTGTCTTGGAAAACGTTACTTGAGGTAGAGGTTTGGTTAGTACATCGGATTGGTAGAGGTTTGGTTAGTACATTGGTAACTTGTTACAAATTCGAACTTTAATTCCTTTCTGCACCATATCTCGTATATAGAAATGTTAGATCTCTATGTGCTTTTGACTTATCATGGAACACTCGATTCTTTGCCATTTTGGTACAACTCTGTTTGTCACATAGGATCATAGTTGGGTCCATCTCTAAGTCAAACAATTCTGAAGCCGTACCGCTTCACAATTAGCAGAGCAAGCAGCCATATATTCTGCTTGTTCTAAGAGCCACACTAGATTGTTTCCTGCTAAACCACGAGATCATGGCTGATCCCAGACAATAACATCCTCTCAATGTGCTCTTCCTGTCTGATACACTTCCTGCCCAATCAACATTTGTGTAGCCATCTGAAGTCATGATATCCAAGATAACACAGATCAAAGTCTATTGTATCCTTTAGGTACCGCATCACATGATTTGCAACTTATCAGGTGAACACATCTAGTTTCCACTAGATACTGACTCAAGGTGTTCACAACAAAGCATATATCTGACCTAGTATTCGTTAGATACATCAATGACTAAATAATTTGTCTATACAGAGTTATATCCATTAAATCTGATGAGTCATCCACTAACAGCTTCAAGTTGGAATCCATGAGAGTGGCCATTCCAACACATCAAGTCCTTTTAATATTTATCGACATATTTTCCCTGGTTGAGAAAGATTCCTTCTGAGCCTTGCCATACTTCCAGTCCTAGGAAGTAATGCATCAATCTGAGATCTTTCATTTTCATTTCTGGAGCCATCTTCTTCTGTTTCTCATTCCTTGTCAGAAAGAGATCATCGTCATACAATAATGGTATGATAGGTTCATCATACACAACCTTAAGGTAAAGGTTAGGAACAACTTTACTTTTGGTAAAGCCCAATCTTATCAAGAAACTATCAATTCTCCCTTTGTGATTGAACATCATTCACACTCTGCATTGAATGATCTTCTACATATCTATCTGTGCCATCTCTCATTAGATGGGTCTACTGATATGGGCCTCAATATCATTCGAACTCTGTGGTGAGTTCCTTCTTGCATCCATGTCATCTGTGTCTAGAAAGCATATTCAACCTTGTAGCAAAGGTTGAGATCCACATCACCCATGGTGATCATTAAGCTCATCAATTGATTATCGATCCTGGGTACCCATACAGAACCTGATTCATACTTCTTCTTTAATTACATCATTAAGAGAATGGTCTTATCTAGTCACTTGGAGCAATCATCTCGTCATGATTATCTTCCTTTTTTTTTTTTTTTAAAGAGAATCTTCTAGCCACGAACCTTCTATATTTTGTTTGATTTGTAAATCTTCTTGTTGAACATCCATCACTTGTTCGGTGTTCATCATTCTTCATGATCTTTCCTACATATCAAAATTAAGTACATGATTAGTAATACTTCATAATCATGAAATCATGTTGACATGATAACCTATTATGCATACAGATATCATTTACACAGTTATGCAACTATCTTGACCAATACTTTGGCACAACACTTTTCCATATCCTGTATGCATATAGTGGCTATCTAGATGCCTTCCATCTCTACCAGAACATACTATCGAGAGTGTGCACAGCTCTCAGCATGTCAGTAAAGAGGTTTCATTCTAGACAAGCAACAATGGAATGTTTGTCCAACTTACCAATCATATGCATATTAGTAGTATATTGTTCAATGCTCTATGAATGTTTATACTCAACATGATATATTCTAGGAATACAAATATGCATACAACCTATTACAGGCAATATCATTTACTATTTCAAATAACAACTCAAATAATTATCTTTTATGTTTGTGTGGTTGCCTCCCGCTTGATCTTCTATATGTCTTTTGGACTTTTATTCATTCTGTACCACTGTGCATGCTCAAGTGTGCACTAGTGTCATCCTCATGATCTCATACACAAACATACATTCATTAGTATATTCTCAATATTATCAAAAACATTATAATTCTAAATAATCTTGAATATGTATAGTCATGATCATTAGTATCCAGGGTTTCAGGGAAGTCTTCTTTTACTCATGCACATTCTTGTTTGATGATGGGACTCTTTTGGTTAGTTAAATCATCAATCAAGATAAGAGACATAATGTGCATAAACCCTCTATGAATAAGTATAACCAATCATACCAAGTATACTTATATAAGGGATCCTAACACAAGGTAAGATTCTAACATGACATAGGAAAACATACCTGGATTAGTATACCTGCTTAGTTATGTCTAACATAGCTAATCAATATCTTCTTTGTTCTCTTCAATGATTTAGAGATCCTATGCTAGAACCTGCATATCTCATAAGTTAAGCATAATAGAACAAAGTCATACATACCTCGTAAGTAGAACTTCTATGTGATCAAAGATTATGTTGTCATGGTCATGGAACTTGATTTGTCTTTCGTGATGTACCTGTATCTTGTTAGCAGACAACATCAACCTCATAAAACACCATAATGCATTAGTACAATCATATAGCCCTAATCAATGAATGTCTTCGATCATTCACATGCATTCATACTGTTACTAGGGTGATAAGACAATTCTAACATTAATCAAGATTGTACTAATAAATAATATTAAGACAAACACATTATGAACTTAATCAGGAATCAGATTTCAAGACATACCTGTATCTCCTTAATTCATACCTGTCGAGACTTCTTGTAGTCTTCTTATGTAAGGCCTTAGCCTCAACTCCCCCTGAAACTTGATCTGGAGCTTGATTAGGGTTTGCTAGAAAAACCCTAAAAATTCAATCTTTGACTTTCACACTTCTGAATGGATGGAAGGATGTGTCTTGCTGAGCTGATCAAACTAGCATACTTCAATTTTGAAATCTCCAAAATTTGACCCCTCAAAATTGCCTTCGAAACTTCTGGATCTTCTGGACAGGATCCCGAACTAGGGTTTGATGAAGCCCACCCTTCTGCCCAATCAAAAGGTTTGATCCAAGGCTCTCAACTCTTATTTTTCTGAGGAGCTTCCAGCCATGGTTACAAACTTAAAAAATTTCAACTTTTGCTGAAGCCCTAATTTTCCATCTTTCCGATCAAAATCCCGAACTGGGGTTTGATCAAGCCTGGTCTTCTACCCAACCAAAAAATTCAATCTTGGACTCTAAATTTCAATTTTCCTGAGTAGCATTCAGCTGTGGATTCCAATTCCAAAAATTCTAACTTTCTCTGAAACCCTAAATTCCGGAAGCCATGAATGAAGGTGCTCCAAAAATAATTCTGTTTTGACAGAAATATGTACCTGATTGTTTCTATTGTAACTCCGAACTTTTTGCTCCACAGGGTCTAAATTTTTTTTTGTGGTATCTTGACTTTTCATCTTTCCATCCCGATAGGTCTGACCTCAATTGGATTTTCTTAGAGAGATTTATGCCAAGTGTCGCAATGTGACCTGTTTATGGGATAAAACAGGAGAGCAAACTTGTACGGCGTGCCACGTGTGACTGGTTCAGCTTCGGCCTCTGAAAAAGTTTCCTGAGATAGTACAGTCTGTGTAATGCCTGTCACTTATTACGAAATTGCATTTGGAGCTTCCTATCCCAAGTTATGACCTTTTTTCCTAGGTCACCTGATTTTTACTGAGATCTGGAAGAGGTAGAAACCCTAACTTGTACTGATCATAACTCACAAAGTACGACGAATATGAGGGTGCCCTTTGGACACAAGGTACCTGGGGATGTTATCTACGGCTTGTAAACTTTTCAGATCCTGGACCTTCGCATAAATGGATTTATAGAGAAAGTTCCATGATGACTAGGTTTTGCTATGTAAAACCCAAACCTTCAAATTGTCACAAGTGAAGCAAGTGTCGTAAGTGCCATACATTGCCTTCCTTCAGGTTAGCTCTGATACCATGTTAAGATTTAATATGCTAAGATAGAAAATAGTAGCATTACATTCCATTTCACAATAATAGCATATACAGGATCATTGAAGAAACAACAAGCACAACATAAACACAAGAGACACAGATTTATCCTAGGAAACCCTCATGGGGTAGAAAACCCAGCAAAGCTTCCTCAATATAGATGACCAGCAAATAAAAAAGATGTAACCCTGAGCATAAGCTCCTCCTTATCCATAGCAGAACTCTCTCTCATAAGTGCGCCACTCTCAAGTGAGTGAGTGTGTGTAAAATGAGGAATACACCTCCTCTATTTATACACTACTCGCTTGTCTTTTACACAAATAATGTAGGCTCGTATTTGACTATTGGGTTAAATACCCCACTACAACTAACTGGGCCAACCCCTCTAGGGTGGTCTATTAACCCTTTGACCCACATAACACATACAGGGCCGACCCCCATTAAGGAAGTCTAATAACCCAAGTTACCACAATCTGACGGAGGAATAAACATCTCCGAATATACAATAAGATCTTCAAGGAGGAATGAAACATCTCCAGAATAATAAAGTACAAATATAATATTATTTGAAGTTACAATATCTCAACCCTCCTCACCATGATTAATAACAATATTTACATCATTTACAATTTTAATGCAATAGGGTCAAAATCAGGATATTACATTATCGAAAGATGTTGGATTCAACAACCCATGCCTTTTAAAAAACAGACCTCATGACCACGTGTCTATTCTGATGCATGTGGACGTCTATGTGGGTTTTGACAAGCCACTGTGATTCGTTTTTAACATAGTATCGAAGGATTTGAGCCTCAGTAAGCTTTGTCTGCAAAATATCTTTGACCTGTTTGAGGGATTCTCCAACTTCCCATTTTAGATTATAAATAGCACCTGGATCTAATGCTACCAGGTTGATGCCGAATGACCGCCACCAGTCTCTAGTCCAATTAGGGACGAACCATGCAGGATCCTCATGGATATGTGTCATTGGAGGTCCAAACTTTATCATGGTATAATATGTTCTATCTTTATTTTTTTTTTCTCAAGAATTTCCACCATAATTTTTTATATTTTTCATAAGTGTGTGTAGTACTTGGAAACCGGAGACTAGCATCTTGATGTGGCCATGCTTCCAAAGAACGTATCTGGTTAATATAGTAGTATTGTTGTTCTAGTCGTAGCCCGGGGTGAGGTGTAGAGCCTTTAGTTGAGATTAAGTCAAGATCATGGTATAGGTGAGTTAACCAATTGCTTGCATTAGTTGCTTTTCTCAAGGAGTTGTTGTAAATCATCTCCGGTATGTCAATACTAGATCCCATAGGCATTCTTCTAAGTTCTGGCACTAGTCTAATAAAAGCATCAGATCCTTGTAAGTTAGCATCTAATACATCAGCATGTCTCAACTCCCACCTAGGTTTCCAGTCTTGCATATAATCCAACCAACTCATATTATCATTGATAGTATAGATATGATTTTTTCCTCCCGTCCAAGCAAAGATTTTCATGTTTACTTATGGGTTATGGGCCCACTGGATTCCGCTTTGAACTTCTACGCTCGCTTGCCTCGTGCTCGCTATTGGGTCTAGGAAATGCCACTTTTTGTCCATCCTTATTACATCATTTTGCCCTGAATTCATCCTACTTTCATAAGCTATATCCATGTCTTTCTCCAGATCAATCAATAATATTGACAGGTATAATTCGTTATTGCTTTATTTATTTTATGCCTAAGATTGTTAAAGATTATGGATCTTAGTCCTTGGTTTATGCTGATCTGTGTGATTTCATTTAGTCAAGGTCTAAAGTGCAGGTGTATCAGCCAAGTGGCGCTAGCTGTTACTCTTCAAAGCACCAGCTTCTCATACTCCAAGGAACAACGCATCATCCACGTTAGCTGTAACAGATTCCACTGAAACAGAACCCAGCTGCGACAGACAAGTTGCATTCCAGTTGTTGAGTCTATTGATCCATTAATTATTAGAGCAACAACATCCTTCATGATTAACAGCCTTGTTTAATACGGCTGTATCAGTTAGCTGTAACTCCGCAGCATGAATATCATAGATCTTCATTGCTACACAATTATAGTGGATCTGAAACTGTATTTTCCTTGTATAAATTCTAGAAGGCTCTCGTAGCCTGGGGTTGGACAATTAGCATTTTACACAAGCTGTAACAGAGCACTGATACTTTCAATTTCCATCATTAATATGAGAGCAAAGTTCTTCATTTATGTGTTTTAATTTGTTGTGATTCTTGGCGTCTCTATTAGAACGCTAGGGCCCGCCTTCTCATAGAGACAGTCGGCTTAAGTAGGTAGAGTAGTTTAGCTTTACTTCTGTTGTGTGGTGTGGAATTATTGCAGATGTTATTGGTAGCTGCAATAGAGAATTAGATTTCCTTTTGGTAGTTCATAATTGCATCTTGAATAGCTATAGCAGATTGGTGTGACAATCGACTGTGTAGGATAATTCATTTAATGCAAGTGTGATTGAATCAGTTGTAACAGCCAAGCTCAATTCCAATATCTTTCAGTTGTTTATGCTTTCTAGGATTTCCAGTAATTATCAGTTAGAGTCCAAGCTTAGATTTTGGTTACTGTTGTATCTTCAATTGATTTAAAGTAGGCAGATTAGGATTGAGTAACAATAGCTACTGGATGGATCATTTTGGTAAAGATCAATTATTGGTAGTTTGATAATTATAGGATTTAACTTCTTTCAAAAGCAATCTGGTTTATTTCTATTCTCAATTTTATAATTGCTGGGTGATTTCTGTAGGAAGGTAGTTTCAATCAAATCCTTAGATGTGTGAATTAGCTTAGTTTGATTTTTGGAGTGAGTTTGGATGGATAGATTGGTAGGATCATTATCTACATTTAGTAAATCAATTGCTTGACATGTTTATGCACAGATTATGCTCATTACCATTGAAATATAAAGACCTCCCTGGGTTTGACAATTTATATTGACCATCCTGTGTGTTAGCTTTAATTAACTGACATATAGGGTGACCAACATTTTGGCGCCCGTTGCCGGGGATGGTAACAGATAGACAGAGTTAGTAGTTGGTTTCATTTGATTTTATTTTAGTTCAATTATTTACAGCATGCATGAATACAAGAAAAACAAATCAGGAACCCCCTTTGAATACTAACATTGCAGGTGGAAGAGGTCGAGGTCGTAATGTAGGTCAGGGAAGACACACATACACTGATGAGATAATTGCTAGAGCTGATTCTTCCACTAGACCACCATGAAACTCTACAGGTAGGGGAAATTATGTTCCTCCCAATATTGAACATTCAACATCCATAGTGGAGAATACAATGGGACCTTCAACTCCTGTTGCAGAAAGTAAACCTCCTGAAGATAAGGGAAGCACTGTAGGTGCACCAGATAGAGAGGATATCTATCATATCAACGGAACTAGAGTTACCAAAGAGGTGTGGTTGGAGACTCACCGAATAGCAGAAGAAGAGAGAAGGCGAGAAGAAGAGAGGAGAAGAGAGGAAGAAGCTAAAGAAGAGGAAGAATGCATAAAGGAAGCTGTTGAATTTTGGACTAGAACCATGGATGGTAGAGAACAGGAGGGCGAGAATGAACATGGGAATAACTAGGAGGAAGAAGGAGAAAATAATCAGCTTGGTAATACTATGGCTACATTAGAATTCCCTATCCTCCAGATACCTGGAGCAGCTCCTATGAAGAATATCTCACCATTAGTTCTCCAGAATTTTCATGGTAAGTCCTCTGAGGATCCTGATGAGTTTCTTTTTGAGTTTGATATCCTCTATCGTAGCAATGATTACACCTCTAGTGCTCTGAAGTTGAAGTTATTCCTAGACACCTTGAAAGGAAATGCTCTGCGCTAGTTCATGAGTCTGGGTCGTGAGAGCATTACTACTTGGGACCAAATGAAAAACACCTTCTTTTCTAAGTACCAAGAATATTGCAGAACTAGGGATAGAAAAGAGGAGCTGTTTAAAATGGTTCAGAAGGATGAAGAAAGTTTGGAAGACTTTGTGGAAAGATTGCTGCACAATTTCCAAAGATCTGGTCATGCTGAGATTGGCAAGGATGTGCTCAAGATTACCCTACTAAGAGGAATTAGAGAAGATTTCCTTGATATGTTAAATCTGTTGGGAGGGAAAAGGAGATATCTCGAAAGAACCTTTTGAAAAGATTGTTGAATTATGTCGAAGGTACTCCAGGGGCTCCTCTAGAACCAACAAACAAGACAAAGACCGAGACCAGGATGTCTTCACTAGGACTCAGAAGTCAGCTAGTGGAGGAGCCACTCGAGCAGAAATAGTCAACTTACTGGAGAATTTTAAAACATACATGATGAGCTCCATTTCCTCAGAGTTAGATGTCATGAGAGCAAAGCAGAAGCAAGTTGTAGAAGATCTTACATTTGGTGTATTCTACCCTAGATGTAGGAAAAAGAACCCACTGAAGGAATGCCCGTTGGACAAAGCAGAGGTATGTAGGATATGTGAACTCGATCATGATACTAAGGAATGTCCTTCCTTACCTAAGGTCAAAGCAGTCCCGCAGGCATATATTCCAGATGTGGAGCCAGCATACTTCATGGCACAAAAGAAACCATGGCAACCTCGAAATCAAGGTATGAATCCAGACCCAACATTTTTTCTGAATAATATGAATGGAATGAACAATATGCATAATATGAATACACAATTCCCTTCACATTATTCTAACAACCAGTGGCAACCATCTCAGAACCCAATGCAAAATCCTAACTCATGGACACCATGGTCACAACAGTCAAACCATGCTCCTTGGAATTCCAACTGGAGAAATTCTTACCAAGGAAATAACTTTCCCCATCACCAGACTCAGTATCAAAAGTCCCTCCTCAGCAGTATCAACACCAAAAATATCAACAACCACAACTCCCTTTCCAAAACAATGCCACACCTTTGAATGCACCACTTCGACCACAGCTACCTGCATAACCTAACCTAAACCCAAACAATAAAGCAGTCCATCAATTTGAGACTGCCAACATGCCTGCGTATTCCATCACTTAGATTCCCTACAATGATATACAATTACAATCAGGGAGGGTGGTGGAACCTATTATCATTGAGGATGTTTCATCCCCAGGGATTGAAACTGGAGTAAATCAGCACTATGAGAACATGGTTAATTCAACAAGCCCCATCATTGAGGATGCTGATACTCCTACTGAAACAGTAGCTGAAAATCAGAAAGTAACACATGATGTGTCACAGCCTACACAGTTGAATAAAGAACCGCCATACCTTGAACGATTGGCCTTGCAAAAAACATTGGAACGACTCCAATTTGATCTTGTGGGAGAACTGAAAAATTTATATGTTAAAATTCCACTGTTACAGGCCCTCCATGATGTGCCCATTTATGCCAAGACTGTTAAAGATTTATGTGTCAAGAAACCAGGAAGAAGGCCCAGGGATCCCCCCATTGTCTATGTGTTGGGAAAGCTTTCAGAATTAATAATGGGGAAGGCCCCTATGGAAAAATACGATGACCCTGGGAACCCGACTTTTACAGTTCACATAGGGAACACACAAATTCCAAATGTCTTGGTGGATTTAGGTGTATCTATTAACGTTATGACCATAGAAACTATGAAGAAATTAGGACTCACTAATCTTTGGCCAACCCCTATTGTTTTGGAACTTGCTGATAGATCAACGATCAAGCCTGAAGGGATCCTAGATGAACTCGTGATCTCAGTCGACTCGTGGGAATACCCTGTGGATTTCTTGGTGTTACAGCCAAAATCCCAGTTGGGGGGACACCCACTGATCCTGGGAAGACCATGGTTGGCCATAGCAGATGCCTATATCAGTTGTCGGTCAAGATCTATGACCATTTCAGATGGAATTGAGATCAAGAGCCTAACCTTATACCCTCTAGCTCAACCAAGCACAAAAGTTGAGACTCCATTATGGGCAGATTTGGAGGAGTAAGAGGGTGTGCAACAATTACTAACCATAGGGAGAGCCTTAACGTTTAAAGATGAAACAAAGGATGATGCCATTAATAGTTTCATCAGTGAGCCCACGTCAGTCAATAAAAATGTCTATCAGATCTTGGACAGTACTTTAGCTGCAACAGAACAAGAAAAGCTTACAAAAGAAACTCTAATCGGTGATGATAGTATAATTCCAGTACTTAAGAATTCGAAGAATGTTCCAGTAGAAATTGGGCCAGGAAAAACATTGAATATCAATCCTAATCTGGCACCTAGTGAGCTGGAACAACTAGTCACTCTGCTGAAACAGCGTAGGGGAGCTTTCGCTTGGGAGTACACAGATATGAAAGGAATTCCTTCTCATCTGTGCACCCATCACATTTATATTAAGAGCAACTCTAGGCCTGTATGTCAACCACAACGAAGGATGAACCCGAACCTAAGAGACATAGTGAAATAAGAAATCCAAAAAATTTTGGAAGCAGGATTCATCTACCAAATTTCAGACAATGAGTGGGTTTCTCCACTTGTGATTGTGCCAAATAAGAATGGGAAATGGAGGGTCTGCGTGGATTACAAAGAATTGAACAAAGCAACGCAGAAGGACCATTTCCCCTTACCTTTCATTGATCAGGTCCTTGATACCTTGTTTGGGAAAAAGTATTTCTCCTTTCTGGATGGCTTTAGTGGCTATAACTAGATCTAGATTGCTCCAGAAGATCAGGACAAAACCACTTTCACCTGCCCCTGGGGAACTTTCTCCTACCGAGTACTTCCTTTTGGGTTGTGCAACGCACCAGCTACATTTCAGAGAGCAGTGATTGGAATATTTTCGGAAATGGTGAATGATTGCATGGAAATTTTTATGGATGACTTTACTCCATATGGTGATAGTTATGAAGAAGCAATGAAAAATTTAGAAAAGGTATTGAAATGTTGTGAACAAAGCCAGCTCTCTTTAAGCACGGAAAAGTGCCACATGATGATGAGTGAAGGGATAGTGCTAGGGCACTTCATCTCTTCTGATGGTATCAAGGTAGATCCATCCCAAATAAAGGTAATTGAAAATATACCAACTCCTGGAACACAGAAGGATGTACGTAGCTTCTTGGGACATGCTGGCTATTATAGAAGGCTCATAGAAATTTTGTCCAAACTAGCTTCTCCTTTGTTCACCCTGTTGATGAAGGATGCATAGTTTGTCTGGAATGACGCATGCCAAATAGCGTTTACTGAGCTAAAGAGAAGGTTGTCTACAACATCCATCTTACGAGGGCCCAATTGGGCTCTGCCTTTTCACATTTCTTCAGATGCTTCAGATACTGCCATTGGAGCAGTTTTTGGACAGCAGGAAGGTAATGCTCCTTATGCCATTTACTACATTAGTAAAAATTTGTCTCCTGCTGAACTAAATTATACTGTCACAGAAAAATAATTTCTTGCCATTGTTTATTCCATCAACAAATTTAGACATTATATTACTGGATATTCTACTTTTGTGCACACTGATCATTCTGATATCAAGTATTTAATGAATAAACCAATCATGAATGCTAGAGTTACTAGATGGCTGTTATTGTTACAGGAATTTGATATCACAATTATTGATAGACTGGGAAAGGAAAATGTTGTTGCATATTTTTTATCTCAACTTACTAATAGTGATGACAATTTACCAGTTGAAGATTCCTTCCCTGATGAACATTTGTTTGCAGTATCAGCTCATTCCCCATGGTATGCAGATATTGCTAACTTTTTGGCTGCAGGTAAGCTTCCAGCACATCTGTCAAAGAGAGAAAAACGAAAGATCATACAACAGAGTGCTAGGTACTACTGGATTGATGGCCATCTTTTCTACAAAGGGCTTGATTTAGAGATTAGAAGATGTGTTAGAGAAGATGGAATCTTTAGCATTCTTAAAGCTTTCCATGATGAGCCCTGTGGGGGACATTTTGATGACAAAAGGATAGGTCATAAAGTTTTGAGAACGGGATATTTCTAGCCTACATTGTTCAGGGATGCAAAGAAGTATGTTCAGGCATGTGATAGCCGCCAAAGGACGGGCCAACCCAATAGATTAGATGAGATTCCCTTGCAGCCATAACTTGTGGTTGAACCGTTTGGTAGGTGGGCTCTAGATTTTGTAGGGCCTATCAACCCTCGCTCAAAGCAGAAAGTTCACATCTTGGTTTGCACAGATTACATGACCAAATGGGTAGAAGTTGTAGCCTTGGTTAAGGCCAATGATCAGGCTGTGATTGATTTCCTGTATGAAGAGATTTTTACTCGGTTCATAGTACCTAAGGAAATCATTACAGATGGTGGACCATAGTTTGTGTCTCACAAGCTGGAATCACTGTTATAGAAATTTCATATTCAGCACAGAGTAACCTCGCCATATCATCCACAGGCCAATGGCCAAGTGGAGAGCACAAACAAGGTTATCGAGGCTATTCTGACAAAAACAGAGAAGAGCCATCATAAAGATTGGGATGAAAGGCTTCTAGAGGCACTATAAGCCTATCGTACTACGTGGCGTAACACCACTGGTTTTTCCCCATATGATTTAGTGTATGGTAAGAACACTATTTTTCCAATTGAATTTGAAATCAAAACCTTGAAAACAACTGTGGAAGCAAACCTGGATTTATTAGCGGCATAGAGGAACTGACTAAATCAGCTCAATGAATTGGATGAGAAACGCACAGCTGCAGTACATCATACAACTTTAATCCAAGAATAGCTCTCTAAGTGGCATGACCGATTTATAAAGAAGAAAGTATTCCAAGAGAGGGACTGGGCCTTGTTGTGTGATTCACAGTTTAAGAGGGACTTTAAAGGCAAATTGCGCACCCGTTGGTTGGGACCCTATCAGATAGATTGGGTATTTGATAATGGAATAGTTCGGTTGATCACCATTGATGAAAACAAAGTACCATTATTCACAAATGGTCATCGGCTGCGACTGTATCACAAGCCGATATCAAGGGAAGATTTTGTTTCGCAGGTTGTAGGTGATCCAGAGTATCAGTTAACGCCAGGGCAGGGATCTTTCTCAAACCCTGTGAATTCCTAAAAGCTGCAATTTCCATACATATTTTGTACATAAATAATTCGTTTTTCTTTCATTCTCTATTATATCTATTTTTATTTTTTGCACTTGATTGGTTTGTTTTGAAGAACTGTGTGCAGGAACTAATTGGAAGAACAGCAGTCGTGACTGGGCCAGACGATTGCAGATACCCCAGATTGCTTCCTGATTTAATAAATCTCTTTGAAAAAGATGGATGATTCGTAGTCTTCCACAGCTAGCTAAAATTTGCTTGTTACTTCATTCTGACACAACTATGGCTCCTTGCCTTGCTCATTCTTCCTATTTTTGCAGCTGTGAGTCCACCATTTTCCCTTTACTTCACTTTTCCATGGCTGCGACTCCGCCACTTTTTCCCGTTCTACCAAATTTTGCAGCTGCGACTCCGCTATTTCCGCTCACCTTTCTAAGTTTGGTAGCTACTACTCCGCTATTTCCGTTTCTTTTTTACCCCTTTCTAGTAGCTGTGACTTCGCTACCTTTGTCTATTCCTCTAAATCCAGCAGCTACGACTCCGCTATTTTTGACTATTCCGCCAAATGCAACAGCTATGACTCCGCTGTTTTTGACTATTCTACCAAATCCAGAAGCTGCGACTCCGTTATTTCCACTTCATTTCCACTCCCTCCATATAGCTGCGACTTCGCCATTTTTTGCTTATTTGGCTAAGTCTAGCAGCTGTGACTCCGCCAGTTTGTATGCTCTCCTATTGATGATGCCAATAATGATTTGATTAGGCATTTGTTTTGTCGCTCGCTCCACAAGATCCAATCCTGGTTTGCCATGAAGGAAAATTTTGGGTGCCTTGAGTGGCTGTCAGCCCAGGTGGCAGTGGCCACATCACTTTAGCACATGTGCATTCATACCCGTGAGGATGACGGATGGCTGTAATGATTGATCCATGGCTCAAACTCATAAACGCAAAGGTACGGATCGCATCTTTTACATGATTTGGCAGAAAATTAAATACGGTAATAATGATTATGTACTGTCGTAACCCTCGATTAACGAACCCATACGATTTAACCTCTAGGGATTATGTCAAGGTCATGGTTGTATTTATTTCCCATCACCTTACCTGATTTGCACCTGTTACTCCAATTCTGCCAACTTCATTGTTTCAACGGAATGTTCATACTGGCGCAGACTTGCCTAAAACCTGATTTTTGAACCCCAACGACCCTTTGCATGTTCATAAAACTTCAACTTCCACGTCTAGACTGGAAATTGTTGCGTTTGTTCTGAACTTTGAGGAGGGATTAAAATGGGAAACCCAGTCCGACATGAGCTAGCAAATATAGAAGTTGCACGTGCCAATGTAGAAGTTCTCAATATTTTTATTGCAGTAGGTTGGATGGCATACTTTGAACGATTAAACGGTTTCCACACAGAAACCGCATTGCAATTTTCCCTCAACCTGATTGATACTCACTTTGAGGTCAGGGGATTGTGTGTGGATGTTACAGAAGAAATCATAGTCGAGGTTACTGGCTTACCCCTAGTTGGGAAGAAGTTATTTGGATGGAAGGCACATAATGCAAATGTGGTGAGGGAATTTTTGGCAGTTGGAGAGTAGGTTATTCCAAAGCGCCATGGGCTGGAACTGGCATCTTTACCATCATCCTGGAATCAAGTGGCAATCTTTGTGAAAAGATACATCTCTTGTGAAGGTAGGTACCAAATTGTTTCCTTCTCTGAACTTCCCTTATTGTCTCATTTACGCCATGGCAATTTGGTGAATATACCATTTTATCTGCTTAAAACCCTACAAACTATGGCTGGATACGCAAGAACCGCCCAACACCCAGTTTCCTCCCTTACTAATCATGGCCTAATTAAATTACTAGTCCTAAGAGCCATTGCAAATCGCAATTTAACCTGGGAAGAATTTCTGGCTGGAGATAGGCCAATCATACAACCTGTATTAGAAATGGAGGGTGTTGGTGAAGACAGTGAGGATCGGTGCTCCTCAAATCCAGTTGGGGGGGAGGCTGGAGCATTAGAAAACCATACCAGTGATGAAGAGGAAGTAAACAAGGGAGAAGCAACATCAACAGAAAACCCTGTTGCTGAGGAAATTGTGATGGGAACCATGGAGCAGGAGGTAGAAAAATTAGAAGCTGTAAATGCAGAAGAAGATACTCAAATAAAAGAAGCTGAAACTGGAGTTGCTGTTGAAGCTGCGACAGTAGAAGCTGTAATTGCAAAAATAGGAATTCAGGAGGAAGGATATCAGATAAGAATAGTAGAAGAAGGGACTGTGGAAATTTTGGAGGTTGTGTCCTCTCCGGAGATAAGCGGTACCATTATTGAAGAAGAAAAGACCGAGGTAAAAACCCCTGTGTCAAAGAAATGAAGAGTAGGATCAGGAAACAGGGGTCAGACACCTACTGCAGCAAAGAAAATAAGGATCAGAGCTATCAAAGCGTCAGTAGCAGTAAGTAGTGAGGAACACCCAGTGGTAATGGTGAGGAAAAGAAGGACTCGATCAGCAGCAGAAGCAGCTATGACAGTAGCAACAGCAGAAGTAGCAGAGGTAGCAGAGATATCAGAAGAAGCTGAGACAGTGGATGCAATTGGGAGTAGTATTGAAGCACCCTTAGCAGAGACAACAGGAGCAGTCAGAGAGAATAGGGAGTCACTTGTGTTAGAGAAAGCACCTGCAACAGGGGTAGATATAGAGATTCCCATTTTGAACCCCAAGTCATCTGCTGCTATGCAGGAACCTTCCAGAGAAGAACCTCAAATCGAAAATCTCCTGCTTGAAAATGAATTATTAAAAGAGGAGGTGCAAATATTGCAAAATGAGCTGGAAAGATGGAAGGGAGTAGTTGGAAAACAAGCAGAGAAAAATTTGAACACATTAGCAAATGCTGCAAACTTATTAGAACTCCATCTTTTGCATTTAAAAATGAGAAGTATGGGGAGACTGTTTGTCCAGAGTGTAGAGATATATTTTTTGTAGCAGGACACAGAGTTGTTGTGTTGGGACTTGCATCACAAAAGCATGTACAAATAGAGGAGGTGGAAGAAGGAATTCCAGAAATCGAATTGACGGGGGAAGATGAGCCAAGAATTGAAGAGATCCCTGATTCAAATTTAGGAGATGAAACAGTACATTCCTAGCCATTAGGGGACACCAAGCTTCTTCAGGACCAGTCTCATCAGCTAGAGAAACTTGATACAATCCAGAAACAATCTCAGCAGTTCAAAAAATTGAAGAACAAGGGATTGTTACACAAGAACCAGCACCCTTGAAAATATTTAGTGACGCTGCAACTCATAAAGCAACATTTGATATCAAGGACCAAGAAGAAAGCATTGTCACACAAGAACTAGTGTTTCTAAAATCATTTGCTACAGTTGCAACACAAACTGAGATGGCTGAGATTGAAATGGAGAAGGAGGATGGTGTCACACAAGAACCAGCAATCCTAAGAATATTGGCTGAGACTGTGACACAGACTGAGGGGGATAAGGTTGATATAGAAATAAAGGATGATGTCACACAAGAATGAGCATCCCCAAAATCCATGGCTGAGACTGCAACTCAGGCACATACCATGGCCACTCCAATAGAGGATGAAGCTGTTACAGTGCCAAACCAAAACAAGGAAGTCATTTATCTTGACTTTGATGATGAAAAGGAGGTAGAAGACATAAGATTTCAACGGCTGGAGAAGAAGATTCTCTGGTTAAATCTCGAGTTGGATAAATGGCTCAAGTGGATTGATCAGTTCAGGACAGGTATGATCGCTCTCCAAGAACATAGGAATGTCATTAAAGGGTTGAGAGAAAATTGGGTTGTGGAGTTATTCTTCCAGAAACTCCAGTGGGAGAAACTTCAATAAAAATTGGAAGGATTGAAGAAACTTAAGTCCCCGCAACAAGAAAAAGACAAAATGTACACTCTTTCCATAGAATTGTTGAGTTGCAGGGCTCCATCCCCCTCTTACCCTATCTTTCTCCATGAGCAGACAACTTTATTTCAATTAAGGGCTCTTAAGGAATGGAGATCATTTGATTTGGCAACAGCTACGCAGTTTTTGGAGACTTTTCTGAAGAGTGATTTTGAAGATCAACATTTGTTATGTGAATTATATTTACATGATAGGGCTTGTTATATTGACTTTCCATCTAATCCATTACCTTGTCTAGGGGATCTTCAGCTGAGGGCATTTGCCTCTTTTGTCATTAACCATGTGAGATGGTGAGATGCTTTCCAAACCATCCTCAGGAATGAGGAAAATTCTACTCTCTGGATTAGGGGGGAACCTCAGGATCCAAAAGCATTCATGGAAAATCATGCTAAATCTCTTAGGGTTCCTTCAATTGCCCGATACTTTGAGAGCATGCGAGATAAACTCCTTACCACATGTGTCCCAATGATTCTTAATATGCAGTAGGATGCCCTGGAAGGTAGTGAATACAGATGGCTGTACTCTTCCTCATCTCTGAAGGAAATGGATCCATATGGATTTGAAAATTTTAGGCAAGCTTTGACAAGGATTCCTAGATATGTTCAGTGCATGAAAAGGTGTGGGTCTTGGTGGATTGGCTTAAGATTCAAATTCCCTCTCATATGGCTTCCTGTGAGTCCTTACAGAAACAACTATGCTTTGACATTAGAAGAAGAAGAGTTGTGGTGGGAGCATTGGATATCCTGCTATGGGTTTGTGCCTCGAGGGGAGGCACCAAAACTTGCCTATAATCTTACAAATCTCCACAGATTTAACTCAGACTCCGATTCGGACTAGGAGAGGTTGTTGCATGAGGACATGCAATTGGATAGATGGGGGGAGATGTTGGGTCTAGGAAATGCCCCTTTTTGGCCATCCTTATTACATCATTTTTCCCTGATTTCATCCTACTTTCATAAGCTATATCCATGTCTTTCTCCAGATCAATCAATAATATTGACAGGTATAATTCATTATTGCTTTATTTATTTTATGCCTAAGATTGTTAAAGATTATGGATCTTAGTCCTTGGTTTATGCTGATCTTTGTGATTTCATTTAGTCAAGGTCTAAAGCGCAGGTGTATTAGCCAAGTGGCGCCAGCTGTTACTATTCAAAGCACCAGCTTCTCATACTCCAAGGAACAATGCATCCTCCACGTTAGCTGTAATAGATCCTGATTGTAACAGATTCCACTGAAACAGAACCCAGCTGCGACAGACAGGTTGCATTCCAGTTGCTGAGTCTGTTGATCCACTAATTATTAGAGCAACAACATCCTTCATGATTAACAGCCTTGTTTAATATGGCTGTATTAGTTAGCTGTAACTCCGCAGCATGAAGATCATAGATCTTCATTGATTATAGTGGATCTAAAACTGTATTTTCCTTGTATAAATTATAGAAGGCTCTCGTAGCCTAGGGTTGGAAAATTGCCATTTTACACAAGCTGTAATAGAGCACTGATACTGTCAATTTCCATCATTAATATGAGAGCAGAGTTGTTCATTTCCGTGTCTTAATTTGTTGTGATTCTCGGTGTCTCTGTTAGAAGGCTAGGGCCCGCCTTCTCACAGAGATAGCCGGTTTAAGTAGGTAGAGTAGTTTAGCTTTACTTTTGTTGTGTGGTGTGGAATTATTGCAGATGTTATTGGTAGCTGCAATAGATAATTAGCTTTCCTTTTGGTAGTTCATAATTGCATCTTGAATAGCTATAGCATATTGGTGTGATAGTCGACTGTGTAGGATAATTCATTTAATGCATGTGTGTTTGAATCAACTGTAACAGCCAAGCTCAATTCCAATATCTTTCAGTTGTTTATGCTTTCTAGGATTTCCAGTAATTATCAGTTAGAGTCCAAGCTTAGATTCTGGTTACTGTTGTATCTTCAATTGATTTAAAGTAGGTAGATTCGGATTGAGTAACAGTAGCTACTGGATGGGACCGGTGTCACAGTAAGCGAGCTGAAACAAAAGTGGCCAGAATGCCAACAAGCAGCACTTAAAAGAAAAAGATCCTCTAAAAAGGTGAAATAGCAAGCAAAACCTCCTAACTAAGAGATGGAGACCTCAGCAAGTTGTATTCTTCACAAGGTGATGAAATCCAAGTTGAAAAATACAAAATGAGAGACCAATAATTGAAGGATATCCCTCTACCGAAAGGGATCCTGGGTAAAAGAGCCCTAGTAGAAAAGTCACTAAACTACCTCGTTCATGACACGTTGGAAAAGGTTTTCGGTGCTTCTGCCTTATCACCCTTGTATCACTAGTATGGTGGCCGGAGAATACAAGGAAGACAATGATCGATGTTGCCTTAGGGCTAAGTGGAGTGCGGCATTTGACAGAGTCCATCCGGTTCTCAATCTCATGGTGGTTTAACCCCTGAAACAATAGGAGGCCCCTCCACAAACTGGTCGATGACCGTGTCAACAAGTACAAGAGGATTTTAGAACCCTAGAGGACAACAACTATGTCTCGGATGATAATGACAAGGGGGAATTATTTGGATTCCTATCCCTAATGTCCTACCTAACTAAAAAATTCTTTTTATCCTCAAGCTAGGTTAAAGTGTGTTGAGTTAATGAGTTAAATTTTAATGGTTGTATTACTCAGTCGGGTGATGGAAGTGCAACTCGTGGTGTGATGAATGACTCAAACCATGCAAATGCATATGAATAAAATAAGCCTTTCCTTTCAATGAATGCTAGCTAAGGTAAGGAGAGAGTTCTTTCAAACTATAACTACTCTTTCAAATTAAATGAATGCAACAAGTGTTCAAGTTCATTCATGGGACCTCAAGGAGAGCTTCCTATATACTCAATTCATGCAAATGAATTCATCACATAAAACAAAGTGATAAAAAATATAAGGAATTGTATATATCCATGTTCATAATTCTCTAGGAGCACTTATAACATTCTTCAATCATTCTTGACAAAAACGCAGTGATAGTAGAACCTTTCTGCATATAAATCTTGATACATGACTACATAACTTAGTGATGATTTGGAGGTTTTGTGCATTAGAGTAATCACTTTATCTAAGACCATGCCAAAGGTTTCTTTATGCATTTGATAAATATGATCTCACATTCAAATGAAAATGGGAAACCACTCACTGATAAAATATACTATATCAATCAATCAATAATGCACAAAATGATATAAAATTTACTCTATATCCCATTCAAAATCCAGCCTTGTATTGAAACAATGAAACTCATTTTCTTATTACTCCTCTTAGTATTAAAAGAAGCTACTCCCGGGTAAAAAGGTAAGGCTTTTATTATGCCAAAATGCAAATTTAAAAATAGTCCATGCTCAAACCAAATCAAAGAGTAAGGCTTTTATTATTCCCAAATACAAATAAAAACAATCCATTCTCTTCCAGCGAATTTCTTACAAGCAGAAGGTAAGGAAACTATTGATACATTAGATGAACTACATAGAGTGCATAAAAATTTGGTGGGTGCTGAGAAGGAATCATTCTCATCAAATGGTGTGCAACAGGGGAATGGAGCATCACTTGTAGCTAAAATGACTAAAAAGTCTGATTTTGGTGCTTTGGTGGGGTTATGCACTTCAATACCCAGAGACTCTTCTTTGAATGTGCATCCTTCAGCCTCTAAACCTGTGTCTTCGACTGTTACAGAGTGTCAGGAAACTGAAAAGAATGTGGGATGTGCATTGGAAAATGTTGGTAAAGACCTTCATGAAAGTGTTTCTCTCTCCAACGACTCCAGTGAAACCTAAGTATTGAATTCAGTTGAAATGGATGAACTAGGAACATTTAGATCTCATAAGCCAGATGATCAAATATCCAGGGGATTGGAGAATAGCCCTTGTGAATCTTTCCTGGATATACAAGGGAAGGTTGATGACTGTCAATTGGATACTTAAACCAAGAAGACTAATAAGGAGTTGCTAGTATCCTCATCCGGTATTGGTGAAACTGATGTTCTACCAAGTTCAGAGATGAGAGCCAGTTTAGATCATGCAGTTATTAAGAAAACAAAAGGCTTTAAGAGACTTGTGAAATTTGCAAAATATTCAGGTTTGCAAGATACCCCTGGTAGTAGGAGTTACCTAAGAGAAAAAAATCATAAGAATATGACAAGATTGTATGATGAAATAGAGCCAACTCAGAAAAGACCTAAGGTTTCTGAGATTGTAGAAAGTGTTGCTGAAGATCCTAAGCATGCAAGAATGGGTACAGTGTGGTCAATTCTGCTTCCCATAATCACAGAAGGGATGCATTGACAGAAGATGATAAAGGATGCTCCCCCATGTTGTTTGATCAATCAAAAGGTGATGAGTCCCTATGTAGAGAAGTGCAATCTGAAAATTCTGGATCTCTTCTTTGTCCACTTATGAATGATTTTCTATCCCTTGCATTGGATCCTTTTTATGGGATTGAAAGGGACTGTCCTTTTTTTTTGTAAACTAGTAGAAGATCCTTATATTAGCATAAACCAAATGTACAAAGTAGTAAGCAGCAAAAGATGCAAGTTCAAACTATTATCGGGCCCTCTCTTCAAGGAGAAAATAGACCCATTCAAAGTATGGAAAGGTAGCATAAGAGAATTACTGTTATCTAGAGAGCCATAAGTCTGAGGACAGAACCAAAACTAACATAGCTGCCAGAGAGATAAAACAAAGACAAAACATAATAAAAACCTGCGAAAACCAGAATTCGATCATAACTAGGAGCTGTGGTACTCAGGTTGGACCGGCTGAGTCGAAGGATCTTTAGCGAGTGTGATCCCCAAACATCGAGCCAACTGCTGCTGGTTGAAAAGACTCTATTTTTACATGTCCATTAACTCATCCAATTGCATTAAGATTTCCACCTATGCTTCATTTTGGTCGGTCAGTTCTTTCCCTAAAACCAATTTGTGAGACCAAATCATATCCAAGGTTTTTTGATAGAGGGTTTCTCTCCCTCTTGTGTTTCCAGGGTCAGGAACAAGCTCCTCAAACTCCGCCCGAATCTCATCATCAGTAACATAATTGCGGGAAACCAAGGCTTCTTTCTCAGCATCCTGTATCTCCGCTTTCTTTTGGGTAGGAATCACAGAGTTGTAAGTGCGGGCTTTCTCCACTACACCCCTCATCAAACGAATTGGGGGAGAGCAAGAGGAGCTACAAGGGTGCTGAGCATTGAAATTCTGGGCATCTTTCCGGGTCCTAACGCGCTTAGGGGGGGCCATGACAATGCATACCAGCAGGTAGCGAACAGAGAGCGCGCGATGTAAATGACAAGAGCTAGAAACCGGAGAGTCACGGGAATCAGAGCAGAGACAGAGGCATCCAGGAGAAACGAGCAGAATAGAGCTAAGAGTAGAACCTTTCCCGAGTAAGGCTATAATCCTGACGTCGAATGAACTGCAGAGATGATGGCCGAGGCTTTCAGAAGGTGATGGATGATTACAAGAAATGTGAGTGTGTACAACGATGGCTAAAGGATGGGGACTTTGATTATCAGATGCAAGAGGCATCATCATGGTAACTTGGAAAAAGAGATGAAATGCAAACTGCATCATAGACTGGACATGCCACACACAAGAGTGATTAACGTTGAGACCATAGGCAAAATAACGTACCGGACGGGCGAAGGGGTATAAATCAAGCATCATAATGAGCAGTGGATGTGGAGGGTGGGACATAAATAGCCTTGTGTGGAGGCAGCTGGCGGGAGCTAAAGTTCATATCTATGGTTTATCGGAAAAGTTTGATTTCATTGTCATCTTTGGAGGTATCCAAAAATGTTCAACCATTACATGAGTAAAGCCCAAATAAAAAAGCACCAAATCTTAGTGGCGACATAGGATACTAAGGAGGAAAACCTAAATAAAAAAGCACACTCATCAGTCTCACAGATTGGGATAAATTTCAATCGATTCATATGGGAGAGAGAGAAACTAGTCTAATCTTAGTCTTGCCTAGGTTTTTTGTGGCCAATGAGAAATAGCTATTAAGTGAAAAAAATGATTTGCAGGAACAATTTAAAGGCAGGACTGCCACATATCGAAGACATTGCAAAGACTAATCCTTCTCCTACTCCTGATTTTGCAATTGAAACCCCTGCTCTTGATCCTGCTTGTGCTTGTGCGATGGAAACCCTTGCGTCATCGCTTAACGCCGGTTAAGTCCAAATCGAAGTCGACATGTCCACCAAAAATGGAGCCACATTACAAACCAAACCACAGGTCTGAATCGTATGCGGGGGAGGTGGAATTTTCCCCCGACGAAATGGAGAAACACCCTATCGATCACTGAATTAGAATGTCAATTCATCACTACCCTTTGAACTACATTTCCCGTCACACAAACCAGACCGCAAGTCTGAATCGGATGTGGAGGAGGTGGACTTTTCCCTCCAAAAAAATGTAGAAACACCCTATCGAATAGTGATCAGTGACGGGATTATCGATCAGTGAGAGAATTAGGGGTTTTGGTTTTAATGGTTTATGGATTTAATGGTTGGAGAGTTAAGGTATTAGGCGGGGTTAGGGGTTAATGGGTTAGTATAGGTTAGTTATCTATTGAAAAAAAATATATATATTGAAAAAGGTTAGTATAGGTTAGTTAGGGGCAAGGATCAAATTTGAAGGGTGGGGTCCCATTTCACTCTGAAGGGCTATGAGATATTGAACCCTTCAATGATGACATGTAAAAATAAATCATTCTTTTCATTTGAAAATGTACTAGTACATTAAAATTTCATTGTTTACTTAAGTAGTAAAGTCGAGAGGCTTTATTTTGCAATGGATATGGAGGCACTGAACGTTATATATGTCATATACCATATTTTTCCCGGATCTAGCGGCTCAGTCTCTAGGCCACTATGCCACCTTTGTCATCTTAGCAGTTTCCCAAATTGATCTTGCCTCTTAAAATTTTAACCAGTATAATAATACATTTAACTTGCTAACCCCATTCCAATACAACTTTCATCCTTATAGCCAAAATTAATACTATTTTACTCTTACATGATATCCCTAGACATGAGGAATTTATTAGTGAATCATAACTTAGGAGACACATAGAAAATCCACTTTGCAAATGTTAAGTGTGAATTGCCATAACTAATTTTATAGATATTTTTTTCTGCATCAGTGCAACTACAATTAGATTGCTAGTCCCCTCCATTTCATGAAAGTTAAAGGGAGGCTAAATTCTCAAGAGCTTCAATCAGGCAACAATGAAAAATAGGGAAAGGAAAGGAGAACATGGAATCATATGCGTGTACACAAAACATATGAAGAAAGAAGCAATTGTTGTTGTTGCTATGGTTGGGAATCAATAAATGTCGTTCTGAACAGCCTTTGACGGATATTTTTGACAAACCCGCTCTCGAGTCCAGGATTCAAATTTGAAGCCTTCAAGGCCTGTTTGAAGTTACAAATTTCAATCAAATAATAATATTGTGTTTGAACTTTGAAGTTACAGAATTTTAATCAAATAACAAAATTTTTAAATAACGTAAGGGATCATGAATGGATAAAATGATGTACATAACATACATAGGATGTTAATAGGTGAATAGGTTAGTTAGGGGTTAGTATAGGTTAGTATATGTGCTTGTTGTAGCAAATGTACATTTTTATATTTATTTATTATTAAAATATGTATTAGGCCATAACATATATAAAAAAAATGTTCCAAAAATCCGAGCCTTGAATATAATGATGTGGAGAAGGAAGATGCATCATTTTTTTTATCAATGTTTAGGGATTAAATGAACTTGGGAAGAAAATATACCATCCATCATATCTTGAATTCCTTTGGTGGGATAGGTGGGTTCTGATGGCAAGACATACATGTTTTAAGATTCATGTTGTGAGTGAGATTCTATTTTATTTGGCCAATACATAAGTGCATTTATTTTAATCATTTTTATGTCAAATGATGGGTGGATACCTTGTTCGCTCCTAAATTTGATAAATAAATTATTGATTGGGGTGTTCATCCATCTCAATGGTTAGCTTGAGCTTTGGTTTATTTGGAAATCCATATAATTGGGCTAGCCAACTTGTATGGCTCAAATAATTTTGGTGAATGGGTATCCCTTTGGATAACGATGATGACGATGATGAAGATGACGATGATGAAGATAACGATGATTAATATGACGATGATGATGACGATGATCGATGATGACAATGATCATGATGACAATGATCATGATGATGATGACGATGATCATGATGACGATGCTGACAATGATGATGACGATAATGATCAATGATGACGATGATGACGATGATGATGATTTTGTTTGAGTCTTGATAATTGTGCATTTCCTTACTAAGTTTCTCTCTTTTTCGAGAATAATTTAATATTCTCTACTAAACAGGGCCAACCATGTGAAGGTGGAAGCTTTATGGCCCCTCCCCCCCCTCACATCACTCTCAATTCCCCATAACCCAACAAAAATATCTATGTACAAAAAATTTAAATGTGTTTTTTGACATACTCTATAGCAAGCAATGTTTCTAATTATATCATACTGGAAAATGGAAACTCACTAAGAAACAATTAATTTATTATTACTACATACCTCATAAAATTCAATGGTCTTCATCATCTTCTTCATCTAAGTCATCATCTGTACTATCATCCGATGATATAGATTCAACATTGTAAGGATTGGCCATATCATCCTCGTCGTCAATGTCAGTTACGATCATCATGTCATCGTCGATATCATCTTCATGGACATTGTATGATACATCATCTGATTCAATAAGTTCTTCGACATCTTCTTCAGGAACATGATAATCTAACTCATGTTGATCATGATCATCTTCTACGACGTCTTCTTCTTCGAGAACGTCTTCATTACCTTCATCTATGTTATACTTTACCAGCCTTCCCCTTGGATCGTGTCTCATAGCAAATGACCAACCTGTTCTATTTGGAACCTCAGAGTAAAATACCTATTCACATTAGGTTGGAAGAACATAGGGCTTCGTTCCTGGCTCAAACAAACTTGTATTTACCATGGTAAATCCATTATCATGTTCAATTATTGTTTTATCGGGATCACGTTGATTCAATCGACACCTGTACCATTTGACAATGAACAAAAATACCTTGAAGGAGTTAAAGTCACACTGAATAATGTCTTCCAGATACCCATAGTATCGATTTTCAGAGAATTCTGGATGTCTGTCACTTCTAGATGAAACATTGGTCACCTCAAAGACTGTAGATATCACACAATCATATGTTTTCTTTGTTTCATCCAAATTTTTGATTCGATATCTACATCCATTGCACCACATGGCCTTATGGTTTTTTACCTACAACAAGCCATACAGGAAAAGATTACATAATGATCCAATATTTATGATTAACTAGTGCATGTTTATAATGCCATAAAATGAAAAAAACAACGTGACGTACAACGACATTATTTTTTACAAAAAAAAAATAGTGTGGATGATTAATATGCTTACCTTCTTATCTTTTAAACCTCTTGCTAAATCGATTTCCCTTTGTGTTAGATTGGTGTCTCCATTATGATGTGCAACTTTAACCAATGAAGCCACACCTTCCCATGATATTCCATGACCAGGTTGTTCACATCGTTCGATCCATACCTACATCTAGTCAAGATTGTTTGCAATGTATAAATGAATTGCATCCCACTCTCGACCAACTGTTTCATGATAATAAAATTAAAATTCAATACAGATGTAATATAGTAACTTAACAAAGTATATTAAAGTATAAATTTATGCAAAATACTGAATATAAAAATGTGTTATATTACCTTTCACCTTCCTCGATCTACCTTTCCCCTTCGGGTACTCCCCTTCAAAACTCTTATTGGATTCTGGGTCACAAATGCGACGTAAATTGAGCTTTTCTGCTAATTTATGAAGATATTCACTAATATACAGTATGTTTTGGTATACCATATATCCCTCCATCATAGAACCCTCAGCATATGCTCGTTGTCTGACCAAACCCTTCATAAATTTCAATTGCCTCTCAACCATCCACATGGACCTTGAGTGCATAGGTCCACACAGTTCAATCTCCTCAACTTGGTGTATGAGGTAGTGTTCTTGTGCATTGAAAAATGCCGAAGGTAGATGCTTTTGCATTTCACACATGAGACGAGGAATTTCTCTCCTCCAATAATTTATGTCTTCTTTATGGAATTATTTATATGACAACCATCTATAAGTGACATGACAACCAAATCAAGAGATTAAAGAAAAAAACAATATATTACGTAACATCATGAATTACAGAACGAAAATAAAATATAAGTTCTATGTTGAATTAAACAAACACTAAGCGCATGGAAAAAATCACCACTTACTTCATGTATTTCCTAAGACTATATATTATTTGCTTGACATTGTTGTCGAAGTTGTCTGGGATAGAGAGAGGTAGAACATACTGTAACAATAATATACAAATAGTTTCATTTTATCAACAAAGAGTAGACAAATAAAAAATATACCAACTATATTCACTGTACTAGGAAAAAATAAATTAAATCTATACCATAATAATTACCTTAATGAAGACATGCCAATTGTGAGTTTTCACCCCCACGAAATCACCTTTCTTTGTTATGATATTCTTCATGTTCGCACAAAATCCGGTGGGAAATTTAATTTTTCGAATGACTTCTTTTACAACATTACTTTGTTGGTCCTTAACATCCATGGAAGCGAATTTATATTAATTTTCTCTCCATTGCTATGAAATTGAATGATGTCTTTCATTGCATGGTTGCTATATTGAATGTCTTTGCAAATTTTGACAATTTTTTCTTTTTCACTCCTTCCATCCAATATTCGCCATAATGTTTCGGTCACATTCTTTCTGATATGCATTGTATAAAATAGATGAGCAATTTGTAGGTACTCATAATAGGGAAACCTACTGAATTGTCTAGGATAACTTTTCATTCCTCATGGAAGCCCATTAATGCCTTCATGATCACATGAACGAAAATCATGAAATTACATAAATTAATGTCAATTACAGTAAAAAACACACAGTATAAAAAAATACAATATAACATATCATATACAGTGATTCATTATACGTACCTTGACGATTTCTATTATATTGCAACTTCCATAGGTGAGGTGTCATTCTTTGCGGTTTTAATGCAATCTCTTGCTTGCCATTGAACAAATGTTTTTCGGTAGTTCGATACCTGTGATTCTTATAGGGGAAGTGCCTATACTCATCAAACACCTCCTTTCCTAAGCTTTTTGAATGACGGGATTTGATCTTAGGACCACAAACTGGACATGCAAATTTCCACCTTGTCTGAAGACCTACATAAAGAGATGGAATATCTATGTCAATTATAATTATATACAAAATGATAGGATTATTTAGAAAAACATGCGTGCGTAGTATATTAACTAGTAGTTCGTATAACTTTTTGCAAATAAAGTGGAACGTATAATTACATACCACAAAAATGGGTTAACCCTGGGGCGTCATGTATTGTCCATACAAGCATTGCATGGAATTGAAATTGCCTTTGTCATATTGGTCTAGATACGTCATACATAGTGATGCCATTCCATAACTTCAGTAGCTCGTCAATAAGAGGTTCGATATATACATTCATATCTTTCACTTGGTACTTAAATGATTGATATGAACATATAAAAAATATAAATATGAGACGTACCATTTAGATTCCATATATTAAACCATATTGCACAATAGAAAAACATTAAATATATATATGACATTATGCGACAAAAATACGACAAATGAGATACAACTACTAAAAAAAAAAACTGCAGGGTTCGTACTTGGAACAATCATCGACAACATTATGTGCTCCCTCTTTATTGTCAACCATGGAGGAATGTTGTTGTTGATAACAAAAATAGGCCACACCTAGTAAACGGATCTCATCTTTGCAAATGGATTGACACCATATGCTGCCAAAGAAATCCTAAGATTATGAGGTTCATCTTTAAAGTGGGGCCATTTTTCCTCCATATCTCTGAATGCAGACCCATCTACAGGCATCCGAATAATGTCATCTTGACTTCTGTTCCATGCATGGTAATCCATAAAATGTGCTATGTTTTTGCACCTGAACAGTCGTTGCATACGTGGAATAATGGGAATGTAACATAGAACCTTGTGAGGCAGCTTTTTAGTTACTAGATTTGTGCGATATCTACTGATAGACATTCAGGACATTTTGTTGCAAATTCATGCTGATTGTAATATAGAACATGGTCATCGGGGCATGCATGAATTGCTTCATACTGCATTCCAATTTCTTTCATGATGGCAGATAAATCTTGATATGTGAGAGGTAAAATATTTGACGGTGGTGACAAATATTCACCTATCATGCTACAACAAATTAAAATAAAAATCTAGTTAATATAATATACAAATAATATTAATCGAACAAATTTAATCCATAATAATTTGACTTATATATGAATGAACAACAAAATACACAATCATATATATTTTGTGATGGAATATATTACATACCTTAACATCCGTGTGACTGATATGTTTGAAAGACCATTCATAACCTTCAAGTTCATTATCAATAATCTAGCAGAGAGAAGATTTGCCTTGGAGCCCTCATAAAGGGGTTTTTATGCCTTATCAAGAAGAGGTATATCATGAATATCATCAAAATGTTCATCATTTTCATGATCATCATCATCAGGATCATCATTGACCATTCCAACATTAAATGAATCATGGATCAAATTATTTGTAACATCATCTTCAACTATGTTTTCATAATGATCATCTTCTTCATCAATGTGATCATTAACTTGTTCTCCATTAATATTCATAGCTTCCAGTACCTGTTGTGGAAGCACTTCCTCCGGACGAAGTGCCCTAGGATGTCTTTCCTTTATAATTACATGAAACCATCAATAGATAAAAGTTAATATAAGAAATTCAACCGCAAAATGTAAAAATTTCAAACGCAAAATGTAAACATTTATGTGATGCATTTAAAATGTAACAAATTTTGTACTGTTGGGATGAAAAGAACAACGACCAATTGTACTTTTGGTCAAATAGGTGCATCCAAACTATCCAAGAGACATAATAATTGACCCAATTATTGAGGAAAGCTACTCAAATATAACACAAAATTTCTCATATTGTACTCCACTAAGGTAAGATAAATGATGCTATGGTAATTTCTATAGAGAAAATATAAGAGAAATTACAACATGCCAATATAGTCGTTATTTCTATTATCATGATGGGAAGTGTTACAAATATAGAGAGTTAAGTGCTTTCCCCGGTGAGTGGGTTAGTCTCATTAACGAACAAATAAATGAGTTATTCTACTATACCCTAGATTCAACATGCACAAAAGAAAAAGAAATAGTATAATAAATAT
Source organism: Larix kaempferi (assembly GCA_027924585.1). Lineage (NCBI taxonomy): Eukaryota > Viridiplantae > Streptophyta > Pinopsida > Pinales > Pinaceae > Larix > Larix kaempferi. Next base: position 846,023 of record BSBM01000068.1, on the reverse strand, counting down.
TTAATATTAAAATAATATTAATTGTCCATGTTAGTCCCCATCTATTGAAACCACGATCAATACATAAATTTACAAAAGCAATCAAAATAAAAACATATATAATGCAAAACTTACAAATGGATGGTATTCATGTCCCCCCTTAGCGTGCCCATGATCCCTACAATGTTTTGTGGCTGTTGTGATCAAAATTATTCTCCTCTTAAAGCCCCTACATTGAGTACATGGACAATAGCATTTCCTATCACCCCTTTTTTCAACTCCTTCCCACAATCTAGCAAGCAATTATCGATTTTGTTCGTCTGGATCATGAATATTGCTAGTTGACATTTTCTCGTAAAGAGATTGAATGAAGATGATCGATCTTAGAAAATGAAGCTCCACACTTCGTTCGCTTGAATCTAAAAAAAAATGGAAATAATAAAAAATAGTCTAGCGAAAAATAGTCTGCCGAATAAAAAAATTCCGCAAACCGTCGTTTGTATGGAAAACATGTCGGAATGTTTCAATATTTATAAGTTTTAAAAGTCAACCTTCCGTCGGATATTTGACACCTTGAACCTAGTTACCATTGGAGAATTGATGTCGGATTTCCGACCTCCTCGGGCTGCATAGCTTGACGTCGGATATCTGACATCCCAATGCTTAATATGATGTCGGAAATCGACAGAGCCATCGGATATCAGCATTCCCGTTTGATATCCAACGACGTCTTCTATCAATTTTAAAAAAATCATCAAATTTTGAAATTTTTAAGATGAAATCCGACGACATAGTCCTTCTTCATCGAAGGTCATCGGATTTTGGGTCCAAATCCACTAGTGAGGAGTAACAAGACTTGGGGAGTAGGTAAAACTCGAGGACAAACGGATGACCCAAGTACAGTATGCAAATGCAGATGAGTGCCATGTTCAAGAACGATTACGTACTACCACTAGTAAAGTGTGTAATATAAAAGCCTTCTTTTTTCCCCATCATGAATGATGAGTGCCTCATGTATTTTTTATGAGCTTGATGAGGGTAACCAGATGCTCGGTATAGCTCATCTCATAGATGAGTCCAATCCCAAATATTTTTCGAACCTGGGGTAGGAGGGGCTCATCCCATGGCGGGCCCTTCAATGTAAGAATTTAACGAGTCCATAGAAGGTAAACTCGGTCGTCATTTCATATTTAGAGAGTTTGAAAAGAACTAAAGAAGACTTCAACAGTCCTTTTTCGTAAAGTTAGACTCATCGCTTGAAAAAGGGTAAAAAAACGTGGGAGAGGACTCTTCCAGTCATGATTGGCTAGAGTATACCTTTTTTGTAAGTAGTGCCCCCTGGTCTGAAAAAGGGGTAAACTATCACTAGGAAGACGACCATTCAAATACTTGAACAAGCGTGAACGCCACAAGTTCGCTTGGCAATCTTTTCATTTTTCGATAGCCTGAAAAGAGCTTATGTTAAATTTTCAGAATTTACTTCAATCTGATCTAGGATCTTAACTGAGAGAACAACATGTACAGCAAATCTACAGCATATCAATCATGGACACAATAATGCAAGCACACAAGAGACATAGAGTTTACTTGGGGAAAACCATAAAGGTGAAAAACCCCAATAACTTCCTCAGAGATAGATAGAGCAATGATACAACCAGAATACAAGAGATAGTCTTCTCCTAGTAGTAGAGCATCCTCCTCCACAAGTGAGCCACTCTCCCAAGTGTGAGTGATAGAATAGAATGTGTAAAATGAGAGAGACACACTCTCTATTTATACACTAACTTGACTTGACCTTTACTCAACTAGTTCGGCCTCAACTTAACCAATTAACATAATGCTAACTGGGCTGACCCCCACTAGGGTGGTCTAATAACCCTTTGACCCACATGGACGACCCCAATAGGGTGGTCTAATAACCCTTTGACCCACATGACTTATACAGGGTCGACCCCAACAAGGTGGTCTAATAACCCATCAAGTATAAGTTACGACACTTACAATATAAATGACGACACTTCCATATAGAGGAATAATAACATCTCTATAGGAATACAACCACTTCCGTATAGAGGAATAATGACATCTCTATAGGAATACAATATACATATATGTGAAATACATTCCGAAGTTACATATACATCAACACTCCTTCTTAACTAGGAAGGTATTTCTCGACACAGGTCTTCTAGCACAAGTCATCTTCTCTGGATCATCGTCACTGGATAATCGTCATCGAGTCATCATCATCGTCACTACTGCTTCTATACCAATCAATCTCTAAATATACTCGTCATATGAAGTTCGACAGAGCCAGTCTTTTTTCATACTGGATGTAGGCCCACCACCTCCAGGTCTTCGTCATCACTGGCCATACTGTGGAAATATCAGGACTTATTATGTGCGTCACAAAACCTTAAAAGAGTCTCTTGACTAGCAAGAACCCTAAAGAGCATCTGAGGCCTTTTTCATCCTGTCCAGATCTCCACGACTTATTACATGTGACCCCACCAGAAAACCTCGAAAAAGAATCCCAGGACTGATTACAAGCACAAGGCTCAACCTATCGGATCTCCCAGGGCACAAATTACATGTGGTCACCACAAAACCTTGAAAGAGCATCCTAGGATTGATTACGAGCATAAGGATCAACCTATCGGATCTCCCAGGGCACAAATTACATGTGGTCATGGAAAAACCTCAAAAGAGCATCCCAGGACTGATTACGAGCACATGGCTCAACCTATCGGATCTCCCAGGGCACAAATTACATGCCATAGGACAAAACCTCGAAAGAGCATCTGCCAGATATCCCAGGGCACAAATTACATGCCATAGGAAAAACCTCGAAAGACTATCTGCAAATCTCCCAGGGCACAAATTATATGTCCTCCCAAGCAAAACCTCGAAAGAGCATTTGCCAGATATCCCAGGGTACAAATTACATGCCATAGGCAAAACATCGAAAGACTATATGCAAATCTCCCAGGGCACAAATTACATGCTTATCTGCACAACCTATTCCACGACCACAAAGTATCAACTTGATACTCACCATACATCATCCTGACGTACACATGATCATCCTGATCATCATCACTGCAACATCTTGCTGCATGTCATCTGGAGCAACATCCTGAAGCTCGTCATCCATGATCATCCTGATCATACAATGCATCTACCTGATGCATACCAAGTATCTACCTGATACATATCATCATACATGATCCACCTGATCATACAGTGTATCCACCTGATACAAATACATGATACATATCACCATACATGATCCACCTGATCATACAATGTATCCACCTGATACATATACAGATACATGGTCCAAGCATCCAACATGATGCATATACAAAAATACATACAAGTGATCCAACTGATCATATCCAGCATCCAACATGATACATACATACATATACATATAAATGATCCAACTGATCATATCCAGCATCCAACATGATGCGTACATACATATACATATAAATGATCCAACTGATCATATCCAGCATCCAACATGATGCATATAGAGAGCATTAACTGGAGCATCGTCCTGATGCTCATCATCCAGCGCTTATATCCACAGCCATGTGAAGGATTCTCCTTCCAACATGCTTGGAATGGATTCTGCAAATGTGTCCATCACTTCTTCCTCGAAGTGTCATCAATCTAAAGAACACTAAGCCTCTCCCTGGCTAGTGGCTTCGTCAACACATTTGCAATCTGCTCGTCCATCGCAATGTACAGGAGCTTCATAGCTCCTCTCTGCACCATATCCCTGATATAGTGATATTTGATCTCTATGTGTTTCGACCTGTCATGAAACACTGGGTTCTCGGATAGCTTCACACAACTCTGGTTATCACAAAAGATACCAGTAGCATCCAACGGAAGATCAAATAACTCAGATAGTAGCTTCCGTAGCCATACTTCCTCATAACTAGTTGAACAAGCCGCAACATACTCTGCCTCAGCTGTACTCAGTGCTATGCAGGACTGCTTCCTGCTGAACCAAGAGATCACACCTGATCCCATACTGAAGCAGTACCCATATGTGCTCTTCCTATCTGCAGCACTGCCAGCCCAATCTGAATCAACATAACCCTGCAGGTTAAACTTTTGATTCACTTCATACTTGAGCCTATAATCCACTGTACCCTTCAGGTACCTCAGAACATGCTTTACAGCAACTAGGTGAACACTCCTCGGATCCGTCAGGAACTGGCTCATTGTGTTCACTTGCAAAGCAAATATCTGGTGTCATGTTCGTTAGGTACATCAAGGACCCAATCATCTGACGATACATAGTGACATCAACCGGTTCAGATGAAGCATCACATAGAAGCTTCAGGTTCGATGCCATAGCCTCGCAGTCCATCATCCTGAACCTCTTCAGGATCTCTACTGCATACTTCCCTTGTCCAAGGAAGATTCCATCTGCACTCTACCACACCTCCATACCTAGAAAGTGGTGCATCATACCCAAGTTCTGCACATATATGACTCCCTGTCATGTGTCTCAGAACCAAGTGGCTGCTCCACATACACTTCTTCTTCAACTACACCATTCAAGAAAGCTGTCTTGAAATCCATCTGGTGTATTTTCTATTTCATCACTTTTATATTTCTCTATGCTGCCATCTGCAGCATGCTTGATCTTGATAGATGCATATGGAAGTCATAACAAACTTCCCTTTAGGTCTTGGGACTACATCCCAAACATCATTCTTCATGATCGACGGATCATGGCATTCTTCCCATATCCTGGGAACTTCAATATCTTCAATAGATCATTTTGTTGTTGAACAAATGTTGTAGTTCTTCTTTTGTAGGTGATGGCATACGATCTTTCCTACATAACAAGTTAAATTGCATGATTAGAAAACATCTCATAGTTTTCAGAAAAAATTCTTACACATAAATAAATATGTCATACAGTGATGCAATTATCTTAGACAATGCTTCAATACAACATTTATCCATATTCCGTAACTTTCTAGATGCTTTCCAATCTCTACCAGAACATTGTTAAGAGTGTGCACAACTCCTAACACGTCAGCAAAGAGGTCTCATTCTAGATAAGTAGCAATAGAATGTTGTACAGTGCCATAGGCCACTTACCCATGTATATTAGTAGTATACTGTTCATCATTGCAACTATTCTAATATTCATAATACACAACCTAATTCTAGGAACATAAGCATATACATCATTAAATAACATTATGTAAGAAATGACAATTCAAATACTTATCTTTGTTTGGTTGCTGGGTGGACTCCCTCTGAATCTTTGCAACTCCATTCTGATGTGGATTGTGAGAAGTGGTCAACTCTCTCTGAATATCTGCATCCTTGCAGAAACTACTGAAGTGTGCTCCTTTGCTTTCTTACAGGAACAACTGGAGTGTGCTCTCTCTTGATCTTTGCTTCCTGGATGACCTATTCTTGAACTTATATCCATCCTTAACACTATGCATGCTTATTAGTATCATAATTGTGTTATCCTTGAGGTCTCATACATAATCACACATTTATTAGTACAATCTTAATACTATCAAAACACAATAATCTTAAACATGTATAGTCATGATCATTCACAGATAATAAACATTAGTATTCAAGGTTTCAGGGAAGTCTTCTTTTACTCATGCATATTCTTATTTGAACTTAGGACTCTTCTGAATAGTTAAATCATCAATGCATAAACCTGTGATTACTCAAACCTATACCTTCATGATTGTTTTGGTTAGTCATATCATCAATTATGGTAAGAAACATAATATGCATACAACCATAACTATTCAAACCTATGACTTCATGAATAATCATTATCAACAACACAACAATATAAGATCCTAACACAAGGTAGGATTCTAGATTGATATAGGAAAAACATACCTGGATTAGCATGTTAGCTAGTTATGTCTAACATACCCGCATAACATCTTCTGGTTCTCTTCAGTGACTTGTGCTAGTAACCTGCATGTCTCATAAGTTAACCATTGTAGAACCAAGTTATACATACCTCGTAAGTGGATCTTCTATGTGATCCATGACAATGGATGAATCTTTGTCTTCATGTCACCATGATCATATGTTCTTGAAGTAGAACATGATTTGTCTTTCTTGGTGTACCTTTTATGTTAGTGAACAACATAAACCTCATACAACATCACAATACATTAGTACAATCATAAGTGTCAAAACCTTAATCAATGAATATCTTCTATTAAGGTGATATGACAATTCTAGCAATTAATCAAGATTTTACTGTAATGATATGAAGACAAACATATCATAAACTTAACCATGAATAGAATTCGAAACATACCTGTAAGCCATACCTGTCAAGATTGCTTGTAATATTCTTATGGAAGGCCTTTGCGTCATCTCCCTCTGAGACAGGAACTTCTTCACTTATGCAGGTGACCAATCCATCTTCTTCTAGGATTAACCCAATCCACTTGATTTGCAAGAACTGGGCCTGGAGCTGGACTAGGGTTTGTCAGAGAAATCCCAAAAATTCAAAATTTGAATTTCAAACTTCTGAAAGGATATAAATATGCACCTTGATGAGCTGATCAAGTTGGTATATTCATAATTTGAAAACTGCAAAGTTTCACCCCTCAAAATTGCCTTTTAGATTTTCGGATTCACTGGGGAGGACCCTGAATTAGGGTTTGAGTTTCCTGGAGCTTCACCCAACCAAAAGATTTGATTCAAGCTCTAAGCTTTGATTTTTCTAAGGAGCTTCCAGCCGTGGTCACAGATTTCCAAAATTCCAATTTTTGCAGAAGCCCTAATTTTCCATCTTTCCGATCAAAGTCCCGAACTGGGGTATGATCAAGCCCGACCTTCTGCCCAACCAAAAAGTCTGATCTTGGTCTCTAAATTTTGATTTTTATGAGTAGCATCTAGCCATGGTCTCCGATTACAAAAATTCCAACTTTCTTCGAAGCCCTAAATTCCGGAAACCATGAATGAAGGTACTCAAAAAATAATTTTGTTTTGACAAAAATATGTACCTGATTGTTTGTGGTGTAACTCCAAATTTTTCGACCCATAAGGTTTGAAAAATTTTCTTGAGATAGCCCGACCTGTTATCTTTCCATCCCTATAGGTCTGACCTCAATTGGATTCTCTGAGAGAGAGTTATGACAAGTGTGGCAACGTGACCTGTTTATGGGATAATACAGGAGAGTGAACTTGTATGGCGTGCCACGTGTCACTGTTTCAATTTCGGCCTTTGAAAATGTTTCCTGGGATCACTCCATCTGTGTACTACCTGTCACTTTTTAATCAATTTCATTTGGATATTCCTATCCCATGTTATGACCTTTTTCCTAAGGTCACCTGATTTTGACTCAGATCTGGAAGAGGCAGAAACCCTATATTGTACAGATCATAACTCACAAAGTACAACGAATTAGAGGTTTTCCTTTGGACACAAGCTACATGGGGGTCTAATCTTCGACCTATAAAAGTTTCAGATCTGAAAACTTTGCCAAAACAGATTTATAGCGAAAGTTCTACGATGACTTGTTTTTGTTATATCAAGCCCTAGCATCGTAAGTGCAACAAGTGTCATACATGCCATATCATGCCTTCTTTCAGGATAGCTCTGATACCATGTTAAATTTTCAGAATTTACTTCAATCGGATCTAGGATATTAACTGAGAGAACAACATGTACAGCAAATCTACAGCATATCAATCATGGACACAACAATGCAAGCACACAAGAGACACTGAGTTTACTTGGGGAAAACCATAAAGGTGAAAAACCCCAATAACTTCCTCAGAGATAGATATAGCAACGATAGAACCAGAATACAAGAGATAGTCTTCTCCTAGCAGCAGAGCCTCCTCCTCCACAAGTGCGCCACTCTCCCAAGTGTGAGTGATAGAATAGAATGTGTAAAATGAGAGAGACACACTCTCTATTTATACACTAACTTGACTTGACCTTTACTCAACTAGGTCGGCCTCAACTTAACCACTTAACATAATGCTGATTGGGTCGACCCCCACTAGGGTGGTCTAATAACCCTTTGACCCACATGGCCGAACCCCAATAGGGTGGTCTAATAACCCTTTGACCCACATGACTTATACAGGGCCGACCCCAACAAGGTGGTCTAATAACCCATCAAGTATAAGTTACGACACTTACAATATAAATGACGACACTTACGTATAGAGGAATAATAACATCTCTATAGGAATACAACCACTTCCGTATAGAGGAATAATAATATCTCTATAGGAATACAATATACATATATGTGAAATACATTCCAAAGTTACATATACATCAACAGCTTAAAGGTAGACTCCAGGGGGTATCCTTTTCCGTAGGAGTTTAACGAGCCCAGAAAAGTGATAAATCGCAACTCGGTACTTATTCTCATAGTTTTAAGAGCACGAGAACAAACGAAGAGTAAGCTCATCATCATAAAATAATTACAATCTAACCATTGCAAAATAATGACAAAACATTCAAGGGAGAGTTCATACTAGATATGACCATTGTAATGTGAGAAACGACACAAAAGACCACTCAACAACCCCTGCACACTTGGAAACTAGTTCAAATAGTCAACCGATATTCCAAATATGATTAAAGATGATGAAAACTATAGAAAATGACCTTAAAGCATCAATTATTTGGAAAAAGAATATTCTATTTCATTTATAAATATAAAAATGGGTCAAATATAGTCACTATTGTTTCATTTGCCAATTTGGGAGAAGAAGTGCCAATTTGAAGCCAAGATTTCATTCATCGATTCAAGGAGCTATGAGCCGCCATTTCATCCACCGTTTGGAGCAGGTAAGCCTAAACTTCATCCAGCAAAATTGTAGTGGATTACATTTTGATTTTAGGTCTATTTTTTAGGTTTTTTGATGGGTTTATGGAGGGCTATTGTGCCCTCAGCTCGTCGCAGTCTACCCTTTCAGGAACTGAGATGAGACCTACTCTGCGCAAGTCTCGAAAAAATGGAGTGCGACATCATCGCACTGTATACAATAGCACAGTGTGACGGCTGAAATGCATATCCCAACCATCAAATTCCCAAAAGGTGGACTTCCCGTGGTTGAAGTGAGGTCTAACAGTGTTTAAATGCCCACTTTGGAAGGTTGATAGCAAGCAAAGATGGTATTAGAGTGGTGGGAAAGAGAACATGAGGTGCAAGATGTACAAGCCGTCGAAGATCCACAATGTGTGAATGCTTTGAGAAACTGTGGTTTGCTCAAGTTCTTTGAGATTCAGGGCACGAGGGCCCAAATCCTACTGCCGACACATATGCTCTGGTGCTGGGATGCAACCCAGCAACACTTTGTGATCGATGAGCACATACTCACTATAGATGTTGAGGACATCTATTTCCTTACTAGTCTGTCCTGGAGGGGGGACCCTGTAGTTCTCACCGGATCATGAGCTAGTGATTGCATTATTGATGACATGGTGATGCAGCATTGTACTGCTCATGCTTGATCCTCTAGTGGGAAGATTCCCATTAGGGATGTTGTCAGCCGTCCACTGTGTCCCATATTGTTTACTATTACTAGAGTGGTGGGGAGCCAAGTCCCACAAGGCCACTCGGACTCAGATGCTCTATGCGGAGGAGTGTATGTCCCCCACGATCTTCAACTGGTGCGAGGGTCTCCTCGCCAACATCCAAGCTCAGCTGACCAAGTGTCAGTGGGGAGAGCTCAAGTAGTTCGGGTATGGATCGATCGTGATATTTATCCTCTTGGAGCGGATCCCTCTCTTCCGCCCACAGATACGACTAGATGACAGGGACCCTAGGGATCCACACATGCTCAGATGGGAAGAGGTGATGGCTCGTCATGGTGGGGGCCCTACCATCAAATTTGGTCCTGAGTTCTTCAGCTAGCTGGAAGGCCAGTTTCTCATGGTTGAGGACTATTCGTACAGTGGTACGGATTTCAGAGAGGATCCCAACTTAGTGCTGCCCAAGGGTACAGCATGGGGAGACATTGGTAAGAACAAAACCCTTGTATTTTTTAAGTTTTGTATCTTTATAAATTTTTTTTTGATGCGGTGCTGACAAGTATATGACATGTGTGTGCATATGTGGGTCCCATACGACCCGTGGGGGTTTATTTTCTGGCGAGGAGAGACAGAGGTGGGGGAGCAGTTGTGCCCCCAGGTGCTCATGTTGCCATCGTGGAGATGGAGGATGTATACAGGAACTTGTCCCAGTTGACAGTGGATGTTCCCGACCCAACAGTAGATGACTTACCGAGACCTATGCAGAGGTTCAGGGTTGGGTCGTCTATACACTTCAACTCCTTACTGTGCAAGGTAGCAAGGACAATGGAGTGCTTCCATTCTCAGCGACAGTGAGCTGTCCTCCCTAGGGGTGTACGAGCCAGGTGTTAGGCCTGATGACGTTATTATACTTGTACTGAGAGCGTAGAGGCCTCAGATTTTGTACTACTAAAAGCTACGAGGCTTCAAAATTTGCAGAGACTTACTGAAAGCCATTGTGCTTTAGATTTTTGTACCAACACTACTTTTGATGATATATATATACAGACATTCCCGACGATTTATACATTATGTGTTTTTAGAAATGATAAATGATGTGATCTTGTTCATATGCTATGCTTTTTATACAGTGCATTATTTACATATCGTGAATTCTTTTACATATTATGAGTATTATGTGTGTGTGATGTACCAATCTAAAATGAAGTTGGCCATCAAGTCAGCAACTATGTTTAACTCTCGTGGAATGTGCAGGTATTGAATGGATTCAAATGACCTTTCCAGGAGACATACTCGTCTGAAGAGACGGAGTAGGGTGGGATCACGTATAGCGTAGACCTGGTTAAGATGGGAAACCACTAATTGAGAATCTATGTGGATGACAATGTGGTCCATACCCAAAGAAGTAGCATCGGTTAGGATTCCAATTACCACTTGATATTCTGCGGCATTGTTGGTTGAAAACCCAAGACAACTTCCACCTGAGCTGATGAGCTTGCCTGTTGGGAATACAGTACCCAGGATGCCAAGGCAAGGTTACATGTGTGTCAGCTGGCACCGTCCGCGAATCCATAGCATGTTGCCATATGCACACGCAGACAGGACATGGTATAAGAAGCGGAAACAAGATCGAGAGACACTAAAAAATAAATGCATCACACCACACAAAAACACACATATGCCATGTACAGTATATACAAGAAAGTCTATGCATGATAGGTTCAGGCATAGTACCTCTTCAGGTAAATCCCATTACAGGGTTCACCCAAAGATATTTTGTCATAGTCTTCAAGCTCATAAGATCCCTTTTCCAAAACACATTTGACAATGTAAGGTCCGTGCCACATGGACTCGAACTTTCCTACCCCCAACTTGTCATGCTTTTGGTCGTATGTGAGGACCAGGTCACCCTTGTTGAAGATACGAGGTTCTACTGACTTGTTGTACTGAGCTTTGATGTGTTTCTTGTGTGCTTCGTTAGCAAGAGCAGCATCTTGGTGGGAGTCGCCAAGTTTTTCTAAGTACAGGAAACATTCTTCCTCGGCAGTAGTGTTAGGAAGAAGTTTGACAGCGAGTTGTAGAGACGGAATTTCGCACTCTATAGGAAGGAAAACCTCCAATCCATACACCAATTGGAAAGGATTAAAACCTTTGGTGGTTTTAACGGATGTTCTGTAGGCCCATAATGCTGAAAAGAGCATATTATGCCAATTGGACTTATGCGTATCTACCATCCTTTGGACCATAGTTTTCAAGACCTTGTTAATGGACTCGACCTGTCCATTGGACTACGGGTAGTAGGGTGTTCATTTTTCATGGAGAAAACCCAATCTATCGCTTAGTTCATCAACCATATGGTTCTTAAATTGAGAACCATGATCGGTAACTATCGCCTGAGGAACTGCAAACCATGCTATTACATGATTGAACATGAAGAGTGCAGCGGTTTTGCTGTCATTTTGGTATGTAGGCATTTCCTCGGCCCACTTTGTGAATTAATCCATATCTACGATGATGTAACTATGCCCCCCGGCCGAGGTAGGCTTACAATACATAAAATCGATGCCCCATTTTGCGAAGGGGGCCACGGCAATAACCGGGTGTAACAGGGCAGGATGGGTGCACTTCTTTGTATGGAAGTGTTGACATAAAGGACATCTCTTCATAGCCTCAATACAATCTTTGAAGATAGTAGGCCAATAATATCCCGCGCGCAAAATATTCTAGGCTGTAGCCATCCTAGAGAGGTGACCGCCACATGCCCCAGTGTGACAGTCATTCAGAACGCATTCAACCTCATCGTGAGTTAGACAACGTCGAAGAATTGAATCGACTCCACGGTGGTACAAAGTATCACTGATGATCTGGTAATACTTCGCATGGTGATGGATTCTGCGACGGTCGTTGTGAGAGAGTTGAGGGTTGAAGCATTGGGTTTGAAGATATAATGAAATATATCCATACCACGGATCAGTCACGTACTGATGAGAAACAATGATTCATCTGGAAAAGAGTCATTGTGCTCAACTTCTACATCAGGACGGGGAAGGTCACAAATAAGATCAGCAAACACCAAGGACTTTTTAGACTTATCTTTCTCGAGAAGAAGGTCGAATTCTTGCAGTATCACAATCCAGTGTGAATACTTGCCCCCAAGTAGTTGATGTGTTAGTACGTAGTACATGGGGTTCGAGTCTACAATGATAGTGGTGGTCCGGAGCAAGATATAGTGCCAGAACTTTTGGACGGCGATGACTGCCGCGAAAGCAAGTTTTTCGACATGTGAATATCTAGTTTCAGTGTCGGTAAGACCCTTACTCGCATAGTATATTACATGTTCCTGGGCGTTTTGATCCTCCTGTACCAAGACCATGGCGATATTGGCAGTAGAAGCAGTGAGATACAAGATGTAATCTCGGTAATAGTTGGGAAGTTGGAGCACGGGGGCATGTGTGATGACATGTTTGATGCTGTCGAAAGATTTTTGAGCTTGATTGTCCCAAATGAATGGGACGTCCTTCTTAAGCAGCTTCATATACCCCTGATTCTTCTCCGCGAAGTTACAAACAAAATGCCTTAAATAAGTCGCCTTCCCTTGGAGACTTTGAAGTCCCGTCACATTAGTCGGAGGTGGTAGGTTGACAATGGCCTCCATCTTTAAGGGATTGATATGGATCCCATTCTTCGAGACAATAAACCCTAAGAGGCATCCAGACTCTACGCAAAAGATACACTTATGAGGATTCAGACAGATATTGTAACATCTGCATCTGAGGAAAATGGCCATCAAATGATCCATGTGGAACTCACACTGCTTTGAATGAGCAGGGAGATCGTTCAGGTAAGGTTCCAATAAGTCCTTAATGTCATGGAAGGCATATGATATGGCCCGCTGGACCATGGCGCCAATGTTTTTAAGGCCAAACGGGAGTTTGCGGTACGCAAACGTCCTCCAAGAATAGATGAAAGCCATCTTATGTTGGTCGGCTGGGTTGATCTCAATATGGTTGTAATCGGAGAAGCCATCCATGAATGAAAAGATGACGCTCCTAGCACAATTGTCGATGATCTGGTTGATGAACGGGGTCGGATAGTTGTCCTTTGGACAAGCCTTGTTAAGGTCCTGATAATCGATGCAGACGCGAATGGTACCCTGCTTTTTGTTCACAAGGATGACGTTTGAGACCCAATCCGTCAATGGGACAGGATAGATGAAGCTATCCTTTAAGAGTTTTTCAATCTCTGCCTTGATCACTGCAGTATTCCGGGGGTGTACCAGTCACAACTTTTGACATATAGGTTTGATGTCGAGATAGGTTTTCATTTCATGAGAAACAATCGCGGGGTGTATCCCAGGCATCTCCTCTTAGGACCAAGCGAATATGTCTTGAAATCACTTGAATAAGGCTGTACCAATAGCTATTTCTTCAGGGGAACACTTCTGGCCTATGCGAATGTGTTCCACTACACAGGGTTTCACCGAAATGTCTACCGGGGTGGTAGGCTCAATGTTGGCCAAGTTGCCCTCAGTGTCTGAAAGACACGTAAGTATGGGAGAATGAGGGAACGGGTAGATATCTGGTGAAAAGATGGTGCTAATGTTGTCCTCTATATACTCCAAAGGCAGAAGAAAAGATGATCTATGGTGGAGGTCATCCCACGGACCATCATCAACATTAATAACTTCCATGATGGACTCATCTGAATGAAAAGTCCGAAGTAAGAGATCAGGTAGAGATGATGCCCGTTGTAGAGAACAGGGTGCGGAGGCCAAAGTTAAGTGGTCCTCTGGTGCTGATTGGATAGCCTCGTAAATACGTTCAGCGGGTGAAAGAAGCATCGTGTCTCCAATCAGGTGTGTTGTGGATTTGTTAGGTACAAGCCAAGTATCAGCGGAGTGAGATGAAATCTCTGCAAAGATCATGTTCAACGAGGCAACATGATTAGGGGGGTCCGAAGTGGGAAAAATGCCCATGAGAGATGAATCTTTCAAAAGGCCAACCCATATACTCTCATACTGTTTCGACGTTTGTCCAATGGAAGGAACATGGTCACTAGGATGAGTAGTAGTGTCCGGTGTGCCAAAATCTAATTGGTCGACGATAACAATTCGTCCTTGATGGGGGAATTGTACCACGTGGAATACTGAAGAGGCTACCACTTGCATGGTGTAAAAACAATTGTGACCAAGCAATAAATTATAATCGATTGGGGCAGAGACTACTTCCACATTGATGGTTACGGTCTTTCTGCCTAACTCAACTGCGAGATCTTGTAAGAGTCCATGAGGTTGAAAGCCATGCCCGTCGAATGCTTTCAACATGGTAGGAGAATGATTCAATTCGGGAGAGCCGATGGCTCTCCAACAGGCGATTGACATGACAGAAGTAGAGGCGCCTTTGTGCAAAAGGGTACGATGGACAATTTTACCAGCAATGTTTGCAGCTACTTGGAATGCGAGCTGATGGGAAAGCCTCGGCTTGAAGTAGTCAAGGCGGAACATGATGGTATTTGAAGAATCAGGGTCAACCGCACCGATTGCTGCAAGGAGAGTTTTGCGTTGATTAGGACAATTCTACAAAACTTCCAGCATGGATATGAAGCAAGGGGCTTGTGCCAAGTCTTCTGTGATATTGTAATTTTGTGCTGCCCGAGCACTAGGATTGAAAATAGATTTTCTAATTGTGCTCTTGGGCAGTCGCAATATCGAATCTAAGGATGGCTTCTCAATGGTGAGAGAAGTTGATGGTACAGTGACATCAGGTAAGGAGTCAGAAGCTTTTTCAGTATTACTTCCAACAGGTTCCTTCGAAGGGACCGGGTCATATGATCGCGAGCGAGTGTTCAAATTGATCGTTTCGTTACGCACCATGAGAACATGCATGGTATTAGATGGTTTCCCCTGGGTTGGGGGAGGTTGAGCAATCATCTGCTGGTTTTGAGCGGGAAACGGGTCGTTGAGGACTGCGGGAGTGGGTTTACCCCTAAGAAACTTTTGGACTTTGTCTTGATGGGGACACTCTTTGGAGAAGTGATCATCTCTGCATAGTAAACAAGGATACTTTAGCTTCCGCTTCTATTTGGTGTCATCATGAGTTCTCTTTTGCTCCTTCTGGGCGGAATATTTCTTATGTTTTCCCTTGTTTTTCTTCTTACTACTAGACTTCTGAGGTGAAGCTAATGAGACAGAATTCACTTCTTCAGTAGCAGCAGGAGCGGATGACTTGGTGGTGCTAAGGCCAGCCTATGTTGGTGATGGGGACAAACCCTGGGAGTGAGAAGAACCAATAGTTTAATGAGGAGGCTGGGTATCGGCTTGGGGTCCCTTGAGTGGTTTCGTGGGGTTGTTAGCATCACCGGTTGCGTTGGGAAGAATATCAAACAATGTACCGGATTAAGTATAAACTAATTCTAGCACATGGGCATGCGCAATGGCTTGTTCTTCAGTGACAACACCTCCCATGGCAACATCTCATGCTATGACAAGGATGAGGGACTTCGTAAACTAGTTTGCTAGGAGTTGATCTGGGATAGGAGCTTTGATGAGACGATGTCTCCTCCACCACTCATGAATATGATCAGAAATGTGAGTGGTCGTATTCTGACGGAGCAAGGTTAAAAGATCAGTACCAATTTCATACCATATAGGCAACTGGAAATGAGTCAAAAATTTCATGGCAAGAGAACCAAAATCAGGAAAAGAGTGGGGTGGTAACTCGATATACCACTTGGTAGCCGAACCGATGAGAGTCCTTTGAAACAATCTAAGACGGATCGAGTCATCTATTAAGGAATTAGATGAACACCATAAATGGTATGTCATCATGTGGTTTTTAGGATCTTCACCCGGCTTGCCATCAAATTTCGGGATATCAGACGAAAGTTTCACCAGAATAGGTGGCCAATTAGTTCTGTGGTAAATGGGGTCATTGGTTAAAAGAGATAGGTTAGGTAGGTCCAAGGTAGCCAGAAAGGGTAGCTGCGGATTAGGCTGCGCATATTGATAGTATGGATAAGGCGTGTAAGGACCAATATGACTGTAAGGTGTACCAGGAGGAAACTGGCCATAGGGGTATGTGCCACACGAACCAAAAGAAGGTCTTTCGCCATAGGGGGGTGGTCCATTATCATAATAAGGTGGCCTATGACCATAAGGTGGTGGCCCGCCTCCATTTTGGCAGGCGGTTTGATGGGAAATGTTGCGGTACCACTGACGCTGCGACATGACGGATGAGGGTGCGAACGGAGTATTTTATACCGCAGTTGGTTGGTTTTGTGTCACTTGGACCATATGTTATGTAATAGTGAGTCAGTTGTACCATGGTATGTGGATTTTTGGGGTCATTTGGACCGATTCAGTTAGATATTGGGTCAATTGTACACAATGTCGGTTAGGAAGTCGTTTGTAAGTGGACAAGTATTGTAATCGTGGAAGACTATAAATACATGAGAGTTGTAAGTGTTAGATATAGGCGGGCATAGAGGAGAATAGAGAGAAAGAAGACCAATGGTGTGCGAGATCTGTGTTTTGTTTCTGGTATATGATCGCGACAGTAATATAATGATGTTTTGGTATGATCTTTGTGCAATGTTACGATGTATGAATGTTGTTTGATGCAATATTTGTTTACTGTTGCTATGACGATAAATGTAATGTTGTGATTAAGTAATGTGTTCTATGTTGAATGTGATGATAAATGCTGCGATGAAGTAACATGTTATAACTCCTTGCCGAATGTTTAAAGTTTTTGTTAAGTACTGCAATAGACTTAGTCCGTGCAACAACAACTCTCCTCCTCCCTCGGTGGAAACATGGTTTCGTCTGCTCTTCCTGGATGCCTTGGGTGAGACCTCGTCTGCTCTGTGGGTGTTGCTGGGTGGGCTCAAACCTACCCGGGCCGGTGCCCAGGGAGACTGCAGTATGTGTCAATAGTGAGGTGAACCCCTGTCGACTGAGGTCGCGTTGGTCAAAAAATGGTTCCATTGTCGGGACCGTGTGCAAAGTAGAAGGAGGTCATGTTGTGGCACCTGACGAAGCTGGAGATACATAAATGGTTAGATCAGAAGTTGCAGGAGTTTGCTGAAGAAGAAAGCTAGAACACGCGACTGACAGTAGATCACTGGCTGGGAAGATATATTCATGATGGTCCGTACGAATGGTTTTTCTATGAATTCCCAGTTATTTTGTACGAATGGTTGTCGAAGCTGACCTTCCAGAAGAGGAACTTCCAGGGTGGTGAGCCGACGGCTTGGACCCCGGAGTTGATTAAGGAGCTGCAGGAAGTCGATAATAAGGCATCGCGGGCTATCGAAGTTTGGCTTGATAGCATCTTGGAGAGATATATCACTGAATTTGTGGTCGACACGAAGAAATCCTATAGTGAAGCTAAAAGATACTTCTTCCGAGGACCAAGGGGAAGGTTTCTGCTGTCACTTCAACTATCGATTAAGATGCTAATCTGTGAAAAGGGTATATTAAAGATGCACCTTGATTAGTAGACAACCTGGTGGGTGGAGGCCGTGGGTACCGCGACTGGTGGGGGGTGGTATATGGAATGGTAAGGGGTAGATGGGTGCATACCATGAGGAGACTGTGAGTGAAGCCGAGGAAGAAAGTGGTCTTACAAGAGGATGAGTGAGGTTTCGATAGGAGAAGAGGCAAAGGACGGGAGAAGGTCCTGCTGCGATCGAACCGCAAAACTGCGAAGGAAGACCACACGGGATGAAGCGACCTCACAGTCCTGATAGGGATAACCAGGCTACACCCAGGACCAAACCACAGCACCAACATAACCACACCTCTGCTCACTGACTCTCAAACAACAAGAAATACTACTTCGTCACCGCCAAGTTCATTAATTCCACAGAAGTTAATTAGTAGTAGCACAACGATAGGAGGAAGGAAGCCCAGAATGGCGAGCAATAATGCTAAGTTACCGTTGTTCCATGGAAGTGTGACATAAAACCCATAATAGTATTGGTTTTTGTGTGAAGCGGTCTGGACCATGAAACATATCACTAATGCCAATGCTAAGAAAGGAAAGTTAGCCACGACTTTGCGAGGTCGTGCATTAGATTGGTTCATGAAGTTTATTCTAGTCCCTACGGGGGCCCCAGAGAAGTCATTGGATGAGATTCGAGATGGGCTAATTGCTGAATTTAGACGGCCTAAGTCGGAGGCCCAATATATTACTGAATTGAAGGAAATTAAGCAGTATCCCAATGAGACAGTATGGGATTTTGACCAGCGATTCAAGACGCTGATGGAAAAAGTTAGTTTTGATATGAGGGCTATTCAACATAAAGAATGGTTCATTGCGGCACTGCTACCCCACATTCGGCTACCGCTGATGAAGAAAAACATATCAATGCCTAGTGAAGCTCTAGAGATTGCAATGCGATTGGAGGCATCACCGATTGGAGACAATGCAGTTGGGATGTCGCAGATAGAGACATAGCTTGCTAACTTGACTATACAGTTGCAAGATTTGAAGAATAACAAGGAACAGCATGATAAAGTATCATGTACACGATGCTGAGGAGAAGGGCATACAAAGGATAATTTCCTGGATTTCCGTAATTACTTGGTGTTAGGTGCGCCAAACCTGTTGAATGGCGGCAGTATGCCGTGGTGTCGTGTTTGGGCACAGTCACGATAATTGCCCATAAATGCAGAAAATGGTCAAACCCCCGTGAAATCTTTACTGCACATTCTGCAAGTCGGTGGGTCACGACGACAAAGATTTTCGTGCATATGGGCTGCTACAGGAGAGGATGTGTGATGCATTCTACGTCAAGGACGATCAGCGCGCTGTGCAACGACCACAACTGCAACTACAGGTAGCCCAGCCGCTACTGCAACCGCAGATGCAGTTTGCACCATAGCAACAACAACCACAGCAGTTCATGCCGCAATACACTCCGATGCAGATGACTCCCCCATAGCCATAGTATGTACAACAAACCGCAGTATGAACCACAAGGGCAAGGGATACCACCAGCACCAATGCAGCAAAAGTTTAACCAACCTCAGTACCAACAGCAGGGCAGCTCTCGAGGAGGATACAGGGGTGGATGAGGTGGTAGATTTGGTCTTGGAGGAGGAGGCCGAGGAGGTCATGGACCTGTGTAATGTTACCACTGTGCAGTATGGGGGAATTATCAGTGTGACTGCCCACTGCTACAGAATTAGTGTACGTTTTGTTTTGGTAATGATCATACAGTTGAGAATTGTCCATAGTTGATTGGATGATGGCAGGATGGGAACGCTCCGCAGCTAAAGAATAAGGCCCAACCACAATAACCAATACAGAACCCAGTGTAGCAACCTGTACAGAACTAGCTCCCGCGACCACCGTCGAACGTCAATCAAAATGTCAATCAACCTGGGAATCTACAGCAGAACCAGACACAGGGTGAAAATATTGCGACCATTTCTGCCGAATTGTGACCACATGATGCTTCGGTGGTTGTTGTCACTCATGGAGGCAAGACGACTGGGGAAGATGGTTCGCGACCACTGATTTGGTTGGCCGGTCAGAAGACGGTACCCTTTGACATTGATACGGAGTGAGAGACATTCCTGGAGGCACGTTGCACTTTGGAGAAAGACCACGGTAAGGCTGTTGTTTGCGATATGCCGCCTGTCTTTGATACTACATCAGACGCTAATCGACCACCACCACCGGGGACATTGCAAAATTTCCTTGAAAGCTGTCTGTCAGTGGCACGAGACCCGACTGTCCTAGTTGAGATTGAGGGATGGTTGCAGTGATTTTCGAAAGGACAGCAGGAGTCGACAGTCAACTCGCTACAGTGACGGAAGACTGGAAAGCTGATGCGAATGAATATTCATATTGGTGAATATGATGTTGACTCTGTGATTCTTGACCTTGGTTCGGATGTTGACATCTTAACCAAGCAGGCATGGCAGAAGAAGGGGAGTCCCCCATTGAGCTGGTCTCCTATGTAGCTCCGGTTGGCTAACCATGTGAAGGTAACACCTATTGGGCGAGTTCCACGATTCACGATTGATATTGAGGGCATGAAGACTTATGCTGACTTTGATGTTATTGAAGTGGTCGAGGGAGGAAGCTCTTATCCGGTGCTCTGGGGGATCGGATGGGCTAACGATAATGGAGCTGTCATCAACTTCAAAAAGTGCATGATGACCTTTGAGAATCGTGATTTTAGGGTCATAGCCCCGTTGGATCCAGCTAAAGGACGCTGATATGTTGAACCTGTAAGAGATGATGATCCCGCTAGATGGGACCATGCATTCAATATTTCTAAAGATTATATTCATCCTACTTTCCACGGTGAGTTGGAGTGGCACAGCGAGAGCTTTGCGTCTTCCGACTGTGATGATGCCTTAGAACATTGGCATAACCAAATGCATGAAGTACCATTCCAGAAATGTGGCTTAATTACGCAATCCTTATGTCATGTTGTGACAGAAATGATCACATTACCTATCTATGAAGGGTTTCTTGGCCTAACCACCTTTTTAGCAAAGTTTGAAGACTGCGTCTCAGAACCGTAGCAATTGCTAGCATTGGACGAACCACTGAAGGATGCTCTAGCTCGCTAGTGGGAGACGCATAAGAAATTCATTAAAGGTTGGTCACAGTGTCAAAGGTTGATGATGGTTCAGTTCGGCGATACTAAGGTTTATCACATTGGCAAGTATGGTGGCCGGATCGATCCCAGTGATCATGTGATGGAGTGCCAACAATTATGGGTAGCGCGACCCAGAGATGAGTGGGTCCATGCTATTGTCCATACTTTGGATGAGATACTGCGCTCGTGGTACACCGCAGCTGAGTTGCGATGAGACATTACAACATGGGGGGAGTTGACGATTTGTTTCACTCATACGTTCACTTTTGCGGATGCCAACCCTAATGTCCATATGTTAACGCCCAAAAAGTGTTCACTACCTCATCTACCTCATTACATGGCTCATTTGTCCATTTTCCTACCATATTTCCCTTAAAAACCCTGAAAATCCCACTAAAAAGCCTCCAAAAGGCCACAAAACCATCAAAAAAGCCTCAAAAAGGCTAAAAAACCCCTTTTTCCTCCAAAAATATCCAAACTTCCTCTAAAAATAGCAAAAACCCTCTAAAAGGGAAATAAAAAATATAAAATAATGAGGAAAAGGAGGAAAAAACCCTATACAGCTGACCTAAACCATATGGTTCCCAAAACCATGGGCCAGCACTCCACCACCAAAAAACTATAAATAGGTGATGGAGACCCCTTATTCTAGATCCACAATCAAGTCTACCCTTACTCTGCCAAAATCTCTCTTGAAACCCTAGCTCACCCTTGAGCTACTTTCACCATTGAGAGCCCCTTTTGGCCCATTTCCACCATTGGAGAAAGAGAAGGAGCAAGTTGGAGGATGGAGCAACCCTCTTGGAGCATTGCAAGAGCTTCACCAACCTTCACATTGGAGGTAAAATTAATACAAAAGCCATTCTTTACATCTTATTTTTTCTGTTTCATGCACATGTTTAGAGTAATTTATATTTCTGTTTTAACATTTTAATTTACATTTACTGAACTGCTACTAAGGAGTCCCTTCTCCTTAGTAGGTGCTCATTTGCAAAAGCTAGGGGTAAAACCCTAGCTACAAAGGACATTTTGGCACAACATGTCCTACTGAAGTTATTTCAGAACCCGTTAATCAGGAGTGCCAAGTTCCTGCTGAACAAAATGGTGGAGTTTTGGGATCATGACTTAGAGGAATTCATCATCCAGGGGGAGAGGATAGAGAGAACTATGTAGGATGTGTACTTCATGATGGGGCTACCGATGTATGGGGTTATTAGTGACACATAGTTGAAATGCCCAAAAAGAGTTTCGATGGATGACCTAGTAGAGCGCCACTGTTATGCCACAGTGACAGCGGATAAGGCCTACATACTGATTTTTGTTATTGAGAGTTAGGAGACTCGTGCCATAGAAGATGCAGTGATGCCGGGTACTAGGTTCTCATAGACCTCACAAGGTCTCTGGTGGGAAGATGCTAAGAATAGAGCATGTTCTGAGGGGTGACTACTTCAGTTGGGCTCAGATGTACCTGACGATAGTTCAGCATTCGCTGAACCAGGTTAGTCAAAGAGGTGGGGAATTCTATTTCCCATAGTTTCTATGTGTGTTATTTTTTGAGCACATACCGACATTGAGGTCACATCATCGGGTGGACGAAAATGGACCAAGGGAGCCCAAGATGAGAAGATGGTGCGAGATGATGATTCGCAAGGGGGGAGGTCTGGCGGGTCATTTCTTTACACATGAGCTATTTATGCAGTGGTTCTAACTACCTATATTGATCGAGGATCCCCCCTATGTAGCATGGATTACATAGGAGATCTAGAGCTTCCTCGGCTGTTGGGCCAGGTTTAGGGTCCTGGTGGTATGTGTACACTTGTTTTTCATTCTGATTCCATATTTATGTTACTAACTTAGATGGTAGGCAATTTTTTATATGGTGGATGTTGATGCTATCTTTTATGGTGTGTGTGTAGATGTGTGGTAGAGGCCACTAGCAGGTTACCGTCAACGATGTGGGAGAGTTGTCGAGGTTGACCAGCTGGTGGAGCGGCGATGACATCATAGAGATACTGATGAGGCACTAGACTTGATACTAATTGGGATCAACCATACTAGAGGGAGTCACTAATGATGGCTGGCAGGGCCTGCATGACGATATGATCGCCATTTGATACCATGCACCACCCGAGTGGCGATACACTATGCGTCGCATAGCCATGGAGGTTGAGTATGTATGGGATGCGGCTCGAGGGGTCATGCCCCTAGATGAGGTGAGCTCCGATGAGGATACTGATGATGATGATTATGACTAGTCACCTAGCAGCTTATGGAGATTCCCCCTAATGCGATGAGCATAAGGATTTTGTATCAACCTATTATATATGATATTTTTATGAGGAAGTTGTTGGGGCTTCTCTTTGTGGACATGCCTATATGATAATGTAGACATTACGACGTTTTGATATATATATGCAAACGAATGCACTTTTTATGTATTTTTTGATGTTTGATGACCCTTTTATGATATGTATGTACACATGAATGTAAAAAATGATATGATGATGCATGCTTATGATTTAATTCCTATATGCAGTGATTGATGTGCCATTCTAGAATGTCGTTAGCCATCTGGTCTGCAACACTATTTTGATTTCGTGGAACATGTGTGAATGTAATGAATTCAAAATTCCTAATCAGGTGTTTAGTGCACAGGAAATTTCTAAAATGGAAAGGATCGTGTACATGGTACCAGTTGTTTAGCTGGGAAAAAAGGAATCGGGAGTATAGAAACACATGAAGGTGACTAACGTCCAATTGGAGGGAAACATTTAAGAGACCGGCCATGACATCATACTCAGCTTTGTTGTTGGTGGTAGCACCAATACACACACCGTCAAGGTGGATCAACTCGTGTGAGGGGGAATATAAAACCCAAGTTGCCGAGGTGAGGTTAGGAGACCATCTACTTTCTTCGTCAGTGAAACTGACATATATCGATGGAGCGAGATCGATCTGGTATCAATAAAGGAATTTAACCATGAGGCTCAAAATGACAAAAGTAAAAACAAAAAGAAATAAAAATGTACAAATTGAACTGATGGGTTTAGTGGGGTTAGGGGTAGACCTGCTTGAGGTACAACCCATTGCGAGGGTTGGTCAATGGGAATCCTTCAGAATCGGCAAGGACATTCCCCCTTTCCAAGTCAAGTTTTGATGATGTATGGACCCTACCACATGGATTCGAACATTCCTTTTCCATGCTTATCATGGGCTTGGTCATAAACAAGCAAGAGGTCACCCTCTTTGAAGGTGCGGGTATGGAACATGTATCACAATGGGATTTGGATCGATGTTTGGCTGCCTCATTCATCTATAAGGCTTCTCGACGATCTTCATCTACTTGATCCAACAAGAGTAAGCGTTTCTTGAGTGGTGAAGTATCCGGGAGGAGTTCGACAACAATGTGCAAGGTTGGTATTTGACATTCAACAGGGAGAACAATCTCTACGAAATGGACCAAGTGGAATGGGTTAAAACCTGTCATAGTATTGGTGTAGGTGCAGTAGGCCCAAAGCACTGGAAATAGAATGTGGTGCTAGTTTTAATTATGTTTATCTATTGTATGCTGAAGCTAGGTTTTTAGGATCTTATTGACAGCCTCAACTTGTCCATTACCTTGGGGGTAGCAGGAGGAGGCGTATTGGTGTTCAAATTTTAGAAAGGTGGATAATTCTCTCTAGACAACATCTTCAAAATTTATGCCATGATTCAAGATAAGGTGCTTGGGGACCCCAAAACGCATAATTATGTGATTAAAGAAAAAACATGCCACAGTATCAGCTTGTTAGTTAAGTATGGGCATAGACTCAACCCATTTGGTAAAATAGTCGACGACGACAATGATGTACTTATGAGCACTGGATGAGGTTGGGTTAAACTCCATGAAATCAATGTCCCATTTGTAGAAAGGAATGACAGTGACAGTGGGATGGAGTGATGCATGTAATGTCTTTGCTTTGGGGGCAAAGAGTTGGCAGTTGTGACAATGTTTGACTATCGTGACGCAATCAGTGAAAAGGGTGGGCCATAAATAACTGGCATGGATGACCTTCTGATAAGTGGACATTCCTGAAAAGTGGTCGCCGTAGGATCCGCTATGAAAACCATTTAAAACATACTTAGTCTCATTATGTGTAAGGAATCGACGTAATATGGTGTCTACACCCCGTCAATAAAGGACATTGCTGATAAGGAGGTATCGTGAATATTTATGATGGATGCGGCATCGATAATTGTGACTGAGTTGTGATCAAAACTTGTTACACCTAAAAATATTCCCATCATCAGTTTCAGTGTATACATCCCTAAAGTTACCTTGATTGAGTGATTGACCTGGAAGGATTTGTACACATTTGTGCTAGGTTTTGAGAGGTCATTGCAGGATGCACTCCTGCAACCTGTGACGTCGCACCTTGCTCCATTACAGGGTGTGACAAAGTTAGTTAGATGGAAAAAATAGCTTCTTCGAGTTCTTTCGCGAAGCTTGCTGACTTGGAACCCTATCCCCGACCTCTTGGGAGAGTTGGCATTCGATTCCTAACACTTTGGAAAGATCCCTTAAGGCTCTCCTATCATATCTCAACCTATCCTATCCATATCCTATCCACTTAATCCTATTTAAATGAAGCTCACTCCCATTCTATGAGGAGGAAGTCTATGGTGTCTACATGCTGGTTAAATCACTCTTGAGAGATCTCTACTCATCCTTGAGAGAATCAAGCTTCCTTAGGAGGAAATGGCAAATGGCTTTGTTGGAGAAGGGTTGCAATGTTAAGCCTTGGTTGTAGTTCTACATTTCAGCTATGTACTTCCCTATTTTTATAGTAATACAAATGCTTTCCACCAATATTGTTCATGTGTGTAATGATGTTGAGTAGTCTACCTGCTTAACTGTTCACTTAGATCTCTTATTGTATAGATGCCCTTTACTTGTTTCTCTTGTTTCTTGGCTTGACAGGTCTTGCAGCTTGGATCTGACGACCGTGAGACATGGAGCAGCATTAAGGAGAAAGGATAGCGAAGTGAAAGGTAAGACATCTAGTACTCAATCCTTAAGTAGATCTAGGAAATGCATTCGTAGCCTATCTTATTTGTTTTAGAATTACATTGAGCTAGGGAGATCAAGCCTTGAGTCCGCTCTCAGTAGATTGTCCGATAAACAAATCTGGTGACCATACTGGGGAAAATGTCTGATTCAGTAATTGCCTAAGAGTCATTTTCAGTTGATTGCTTGACACAAGCCTTCCATTTGTCATTCGCTTCATGAGTTGATTTCACTATCAGATCTTTGTCTTGAAGACTCTGATCGGCTTCCTCTGAGTTTATACTACTCATTTCCAAACCATTCCATAGTTCATTGCTTGGAGATATGATTCATTTCTGGACTTAGATCTCGCCTGTCGTACTTGGTTAGTGGAAACAGAGCAACACTGTGTCATTTCTGGCCTCTGTTCTTTACCTGTTAGTCACTCATCACAGCCCTTTCATTGGTATACTACGATGTCGTCGCACTTCCCGCATTGGTGAACTATGACATTGCACTGTGTACAAGCATAGAGTGCGCTGATTTGTCAAAATTTGGCATGAAGGCATCCCCTCTCCATTTTTCAATCTAAACTTTGGTTTGCTGTATGAACTCCCTCTGTGCTACAAGATCCATCCAGAGATCACATTCCTTGATTCGTGTATTGAATGTTTAGTTTTGTTTGGATTGATTTTGGGTTCCGTTTTGGACAAGTCTGAGGACCGGTAGTGGTGGATACTCTTGTCTCCTCCACCTTCATCTGCTCACCCTTGCATTCTCTTCCTTCCTTCCCTGATCTGATCATTACATTAGATCAGCCTCCAGACCTCATTTACATTATTTTTTGAGCTTTGCTTGCTTGGTTTGCTTTCTACTATTTGATTTTGAGTTAAGTGTGTCTTTCAGCTTTATTGAGTGCTTGTCTTTTCTTGAGTTTTCTGAGTGTTGCAAGTAGTGTTTTCTTTTCATTCATTTAGATCTGAAAGCTCAATTGTTATCGAGTTTATTCTTTGATGCATCCATTGAAAAGTTAAAAGTGCTTCTTTCCCATCATTTCTTGAGAGTTTTTGAAGAAAATCGTTCTTGCATTGGAATGTTTCGTCTATCAATCTTTTGGAAAGTTGAATGAATGTATGATCATTTGTGTTTTTCTTGAATTACGAATCACTCATATTCTTGAAAGACTCAAGCTACACTTCCAATTTTGCAAAATTATTTCCATGCTAAGGAAAGATAGGTGCATTTTTATTTTTCATTGCTTTTGGGCCATTGAAATTGAAATTGAAAAGCTTGCATACTCCATCTTAGAATTCTCTCTTTTCATTACCTAATATCATTTTAGTTTTGAAAAGAAAAAGGAAAAAATGTTGTGATTTGGATCAGTAATGTTGTGATTTTATGTTTCACAAAAATGAAAAGAATACTTTCATAGTCAAACTTGTTTGAAATGGGAACTGTTGCATTGTGTTGTTTTGGAAATCTTGTGGGAAAGAAAAAGATTTATCCTTCCCATAGCTAGAATTCATCAAAAGAAAATAATATTTCGTGCATGTAGCTAGGACTTGCATTATGCTTACGATTATGTACTCACCTCATGCATTCACCTAACCGTCCAAGATAAAATTAACGGTAGAACTAGGTAAAAATTTTAGCAACTTGTGTGTAAGTTAGAGATGTGTTCCGGTGTCGTTAAGCATGGTAGCTATCGTTATTTGCCAGCACTGTATCCTAGGGGTATTGTAGTCTTCCACGTACTTATCGGTATATCGATCTCCTTCACGTACCCACCAAGTACCATAATCCATACTTGGCATATGTCGAAGGGTGTATCACATACTCAGTAGTATATCGAAAGGTCTCTTGCTGAATGGTTGTGCATTAGACAACACCACTATGGATTTGAGCTCCCACGCACCTTGCGTATATCGGGAGACACCACTAGGATTCCTGAAACCAACTGAGTTAACCATTTGGACGTCTTGGCAAAGCAATACATCGAGAACAACACTCGAGGAATTTAGCACGCACGTACTGTCCAGGTAATCGGGTATGCAGGCAAGGGTATGGTCCTAATCCTCCTTGTCGCGTCATATTGTCGGACCCTATAGTATATCGCGGTTTGCGATGCCTTGATAATCCCGTGAGGTTTTAGACTTTTGAATCCACTCTGTCACATAAGTCTGCTTGTTGCCTTAGTTTGAGTAGGTTTTTTCTGGACTGCTTTTATTTTGTAGCATACCCTTAGGAGAAACGTTGTTTCAGCCACCCTGGCTGAATTTCCTGGAGCTCTGGAGGAGTTTCCCTAGAGAAGGTCCCGTAGGATATTAAACTTATCACCTGAATATCCCATTAAGCCGGAGGTTATTTCGAGGGTAAGAATGGATCAGCATAACACGGTCGTAGTTACTGAAGTGGAAAACCCCACTCTGAATATTGGAGGACATTTGTTTCCAAAAAATCCTCTGGATTCACCTACCTCTCATCCCCCACAGGATGAAGAAGCACAAATCCCCACTTCGCAAGACCTTTCTCCCATCATCCCAGGAGAACCTGGATCATTGGAATGGATAAACCAACCCTGGGATGACCCTACAACAGGTGTTGGTCGTTCAATATCTTACTAGACATCTTCTACTGGTCACCCAATGGCTCATTTTTCCATCGCATCACCACCCAACTGGAGTACTCCAGAGCTCTCTAGACCCTCCTACATGCCTGACCCCACCGAAATATTTTCACCCGTTCAAGAATGCTTGGATCGGTTACGTATTAAGGGTAATGAACTTCGCAGACAAAGTCTCGAGCAATGACCTGGGTATAGAGATACCTCAATTCATCCGATGTCTTATGGTTCACTGGAACCACCTTCCCACAACACGACCATTAATGAGACTGGTCATCCCTCACAAGAGTCCGGTCTTACACTTCAAGTGAACCAACCGATGGAAGGACAACAGTCCAACACACCTGTTACTACCACAGTTACTTTACCAGCCCCTACCCCACCTCAAAATTCAAGGGGAGGATATTCCATTCCCACTAATTATCTCATTAGTAACGTTATTACCATGATAGATAATCAACAACCTATGTTGGTCCAACCTTTGAATAATGGTCAATCTATCATGACTAGGGGGAAACCCCTGTTTCCTAACCAGAATGTAGGCGGTGGAATCCCCAACAGGCCTCCTGTTGGAACTTCTCAACCCGCTAGACCATCCACCGTGGGATTATCTCATGTTGGGGCCCATCCAATGTAACTCAACCCTCATGGATTCAAGCGTGTCTAGGTTCCGTTAACCTTGTGTCGGGTCAAACTCACCCCGAAAATGCACCATACGGGATACCTTATCCCGGGAACCCATATACTCTACGGGGGAAACAACCCATTTTACAACATGGATGCCAACCAACTATCTCTCAAGCACCACCACCCCCAATCGGTCCACCCTCACCTCCTACTGGAGACAGTGGGCCCCCACCTAACTTTGGAGGAGGTGGACCTCTACCTTCTGGCGGAGGTCCAATCCATTCTACCAACAACAGCCCCCACCCTTCCGGTGGAGGCGGGAACGGCCCACCACCCCCTCTAGGAGGAGGCAGCGAAGGACCACCCTAATATGGTGAGGGAGGAAATTTCCCTTCGGGTGGTGGAGGTGGGCCCCCACCCCCTCCAGGCAGTGGTGGTGGCGGGTCTACTTATTATGGTAGTTGTGGTGGAGGCCCTCATCCCTCCGGCGGTGGAGGTGGTGGGGGTTGCCATCCTTCTGGCAGTGGAGGTGGTCCACCACCCCCTTCAGGAGGAGGCAGTGGTGGCGCACCTTATTCTGGTTATGGACCTCCACCTCCTCCCGGTAGTGGCGGTGGACCTCCAACTCCTCCCGGTGGTGGAGGTGGAAACCCACCTTATTGGAACGAACCACCTTATGGTGGCGAACACCCTTACGGTCCGGGCGGCACACCCCCCTACAGTCAGTTTCCCCCGTGGTCACCTTTTAATCAATCGATACGAGGTCCTATATACTGGTCCTTACATGCCTTATCAGTATTATCAGTACCCGCAACCTAATCAACAGCTACCCTTTTAGGCCACTCTGGACCTACCTGATCTGTCTCGACTAATGAACGACCCCATCTACCACGGAACTAACTGGCCCCCGATTCCGGTGAAACTTTCATCGGATATCCCCAAGTTTGACGCAAGCTGGACGAGGATCCTAAACACCATGTGATGAGATACCACTTGTGGTGTTCATCCAACTCTCTGATGGACGACTTGATCCGTCTAAGGTTATTTCAACGGACTCTCACTGGTTCAGCTGCCAAGTGGCATATCGAACTACCACCACATTATTTTCATGATTTTGGTTCTCTTGCTATGAACTTCTTGACTCATTTCCAACTGCCTATACGGTACGAAACTGGTACGGACCTTCTCACCTCTCTCTGTTAGAATACCGCTACTCATATCTCTACTCATATACATGAGTGGCGAAGGAGAAGACGTTTGATTAAGGATCCCATTCCCGATCAACTCCGAGTATATTGGTTCATGAAGTCCCTCATACCTCACATAGCTCGAGATGTCACCATGGGCAGTGCTATCATTGAAGAGCAAGCTATCGCTCGTGCCCATTACCTAGACTTGGTCTATGCTCAATCGGGCACCCTATTTGAAATTCTTCCTGACGCACCCCGTGACACTTATGACCCCACGAAACCTCCCAAGGGACCCCAAACTGATGGCATCATTGGATCCCTTACCACCCAGCCTATTGGATCATCGAGCCTTCATAGTTCCTCCTCATTACCAACTCAAGCTGGGCACAACACCACCAAACCAACCACGCCTGCTGTAACTGAAGAGGTTAATTATGTCCAATCAGCTTCATCTTAGAAGTCCAGCGACAAGAAGAAGAACAAAGGTAAATCTAAGAAGTCTTCCACCCCATAGGAACAAAAGAGCACTCCTGATGACACCAAACAGAAACAGAAACTAAAATTTCCTTGTTTGATATGTGGATATAATCATTTTTCCGAAAGGTGTCCCCATAGAGACAAAGTTAAAAAGTTTCTTAGGGGTCAACTGCCTCCCGTAGTCCTCAACGATCCGTTTCCCACTCAAAATCAGCAAATGATTGCTCAACCCCCCCAGCCCAGGGGGAACCATCCAATATCACGGATGTTCTCATGGTGCATAACGAAATGATCAATTTGAAAACTCACTTGTGATCATACGACTCGGTCCCTTCGAAAGAATCCATTGGAAGCAATGCTGAAAACAATTCCAACTCTATACCTGATGTCACTGTACCATCAACTTCTCTCACCATTGAGAAGCCATATTTAGATTCGATATTGCGACCGCCCAATAGCAATATTCGAAAGCCATTTTCAATCCTAATTCTCGGGCAACACAAAATTACAATATCGTGGAAGACTTGCCACAAGCTCCTTGCGTCATGTCCACACTGGAAGTTTTGCAGAATTGTCCCAATCGACGCAAAACTTTCCTCGTAGCAATCGGTGCAGTTGACCCTAATTCTTCAAATACCATCATGTTTCGACTTGACTACTTCAAGCCGAGGCTTTCCCATCAGCTCGCATTCCAAGTAGCTACAAACATTGCTAGGAAAATTGTCCATCGCTCCATTTTGGACAAAGGTACCTCTACTTCTGTCATGTCGATCATCTATTGGAGAGCCATCAGCTCTCTCGAATTGAATCGTTCTCTTACCATGTTGAAAGCATTCGACGGGCGTGGCTTTCAACCTCATGGGCTC
The DNA here is from genome assembly GCA_027924585.1 of Larix kaempferi. Lineage (NCBI taxonomy): Eukaryota > Viridiplantae > Streptophyta > Pinopsida > Pinales > Pinaceae > Larix > Larix kaempferi. The sequence continues at coordinate 814,087 of BSBM01000068.1, read as the reverse complement.
CTACAAGATCTCGCAGTTGATTTGGGCGAAAAGACAAGGACCATTAATGTGGAAGTGGTCTCGGCCCCAATAGATTATAATCTCTTGCTTGGTTGCAATTGGTTTTATGCCATGCAGGCGGTAGCCTCTTCAGTCTTCCACATAGTACAATTCCCCCACCAAGGATGAATTGTTGCTATTGACCAACTAGATTTTTGCACACCGAACACTACTACTCATCCTGGTGACCATGTTCCTTCCATTGGACAAACGTCAAAACAGTATGAGAGTATAGGGGTTGGCCTTTTGAAATATTCATCTCTCATGGTCATTTTTCCAATTTCGGACCCCCCTAATCATGTTGCCTCGGTGAACATGATCTCCACAGAGATTTCATCTCGCTCCACTAATACTTGGCTTATACTTGACGAAGCCATAACACACCTGATTGGAAATGCGATGCCTCTTTCACCTGCCAAATGTATTTACGAGGCTATCGAATCAGCACCGGAGGACCACTTAACTTTGGCCTCCCCATCCTGTTCTATGCAATGGGCATCATCTTTACCTGATCTCTTACTTCAGAATTTTCAGTTAGATGAGTCCATCATGGAAGTTATGAATGTTGATGATGGTCCATGGAATGACCTCCACCATAGGTCGTCTTTCCTTCTCCTGTTGGGGTACATAGAGAACAAAATCAACGCCATCTTTTCACCGTATATCTACCCGTTCCCCCAGTCCCCGATACTTACATGTCTTTCAAACACTGAGGGTAACTTGGCCAACATTGAGCCTACCACCCCGGTAGACATCTCGGTAAAACTTGGTGTAGTGGAACACATTCGCATAGGCCAGAAGTGTTCCCCTGAATAAATAGCTATGGGTACGGCCTTATTCAAGCGATTTCGAGACGTATTCACTTGGTCCTATAAGGAGATTCCTGGGATAGACCCTGCGATTGTTTCTCATGAAATAAAAACCTATCTTGACATCAAACCTGTACGTCAAAAGTTGTGACTGGTACACCCCCGAAAGACTACAGCGATCAAGGTAGAGATTGAAAAACTCTTAAAGGCTCGTTTCATTTATCCTGTCCCATTCACAGAATGGGTCTCAAACTTCATCCCTGTAAACAAAAAGCAGGACACCATTCGCGTCTGTGTCGATTATCGCGACCTTAACAAGGCTTGTCCAAAATACAACTACCTGACCCCATTCATTGACCAGATTATCGACAATTGTGACTGAAGCATCATCTTTTCATTCATGGATGGCTTTTCTGGTTACAAACAGATTGAGATCAACCCAGCCGACCAACATAAGACGGATTTCATATGTCCTTTGGGGACATTTGCATATCTCAAAATCCTGTTTGATCTTAAAAACGTTGGCGCCATGTTCCAACGAGCCATGTCGTATGCCTTCCATGATATTAAGGACTTTGTGGAACCTTACCTGGACGATCTCCTAGCTCATTCAAAGCAGCGTGAGTTCCACATGGACCATCTAACAACCATCTTCCTCAAATGCAGACGATACAATATCCGTCTGAATCCTCACAAGTGTATCTTTTGCGTTGAATCCAGATGCCTCTTAGGATTTATCATCTCAAAGGATGGGATCCGCATTAATCCCTTAAAGGTCGAGGCTATTGTCAATCTACCACCTCCAACCGATGTGACGGAACTTCAAAGTCTCCAAGGGAAGGTGACTTACTTATGGCGTTTTGTTTGCAACTTTGCAGAAAATACTAAGGGGTATATGAGATTGCTTAAGAAGGACATCCCATTCATTTGGGATGATCAAGTGTAGAACTCCTTTGACGACATCAAACATGCCATCATGCATGCCCCTGTAATCCAACCACCAAATTATTTCCGAGATTACATCTTATATCTTGCTGCTTCTACTACCACTATCGTCATGGTTTTGGTACAGGAACATCAAAACGCCCAGGAACATGTAATATACTATGCAAGTAAGGGTCTCACTGACACTGAAACTAGATATTCACATGTCTAAAAACTTGCTTTCGCGGTGGTCATCTCCATCCAAAAGTTTCGCCACTATATCTTGCTCTGCACCACCACTGTCATCGCAGACTCAAACCCCATGTACCATGTATTGACACGTCAGGTGCTTGGGGGCAAGTAATCATGCTAGATTGTGATACTGCAAGAATTCACCCTCCTTTTCGAGAAAGCCAAGTCCAAAAATTCCCTGGTGTTTTCTGAGCTTATTTGTGACCTTCCCCGTTCTAATGTAGAAGTTGAGCACAATGACACTTTTCCAGATGAATCATTGTTTCTCATCAGTACAAATGATCCGTGGTATGGAGATATTTCATTATATCTTCAAACCCAATGCTTCAACCCTCAACTGTCACGCGACGATCGTCGTAGAATACGCCACCATGTGAAGTATTATCTGATCATCAGTGATACTTTGTACTGTCGTGGCATCGATTTAATTCTTCGACGTTGTCTAACTCATGATGAGGCTGAACGCGTTCTGAATGAGTGTCACGCTGGGGCATGTGGCGGTCACCTCTCTGGGATGGCTACAGCCCAGAAGATTTTGCACGCAGGATATTACTGGCCTACTATCTTCAAAGATTGTATTGCGGCCGTGAAAAGATGTCATCCATGTCAACACTTCCATAAGAAGAAGTGCACCCATCCCACCCCATTTCACCTGGTTATTGCCGTGTGCCCCTTCGCAAAATGGGGCATCGATTTTATGCATTGTAATCCTACCTCGGCTGGGGGGTATAGTTACATCATTGTAGCTGTGGATTACTTCACAAAGTGGGATAAGGCAATGCCTACATACCAAAACGATGGCAAAACCACCGCACTCTTCATGTTCAATCATGTAATAGCGTGGTTTGGAGTTCCGCAGGCGATAGTGACCGGCCATGGTTCTCACTTCCAGAACCATATGGTCAACGAACTGAGTGATAGATTTTGGTTTTCGTCATGAAAACTCAACACCCTACTACCCGAAATCCAATGGACAGGTCGAGGCCATTAACAAGGTCTTGAAAACTATGGTCCAACGGATGGTAGGTACACATAAGTCCAACTGGCATAATATGCTCTTTTCGACATTATGGGCCTACAGAACTTCTGTTAAAACTACCATAGGGTTCACTCCTTTCCAATTGGTGTATGGATTGGAGGCTATCCTGCCTATAGAGTGAGAAATTCCGTCTCTACATATCGCTGTCGAACTTCTTCCTAACACTACTTTCAGGGAAGAACGTTTCCTGTACTTAGTCCAACTTGACGAGTCTCGCCGAGATGCTACTCTTGCTAACGAAGCACATAAGAAACGCATCAAAGCTCAATACGACAAGTCAGTTGAACCTTGCATCTTCAACGAGGGTGACCTGGTTCTCACATATGACCAAAGACATGACAAACTAGGGGCAGGAAAGTTCGAGTCCATGTGGCACGGACCTTACATTGTCAAACGTGTTTTGGAAAAAGGAGCTTACGAGCTTGAAGATTATGACGGAATATATTTGGGTGAACGCTGTCATGGGCTTTACCTGAAGAGGTACTATGCCTAACTCTCTCATGCATATATTTTCATGTATATACTGTACATGGCATGTTTGTGTGTTTTTACACGGTGTGACGTGCTTGTTTTTTAGTGTCTTTAGATCTTGTTTCCGCTTCTTATGCCATGTTCTATTTGCATGTGCAGATGGCAACATGCTATGGATTCACAAACGGCGCCAGCCAGCATACCCATAACCTTGCTTCTGCAGCTTGGGTACTATATTCCCCAACAGGAGAGATCATCAGCTCATGAGGAAGTTTCCTTGGATTCGTAACCAACAATGCCACGGAATACCTAGCGGTTGTTGGAACCTTAACCGATGATATTTCCTTGGGTATGGAACACATTGTCATCCACATGGATCCTCAACTGGTGGTTTCCCATCTTAACCGGATTTACGCTATCCGTGATCCTACCTTACTCCATCTCTTTAGACGAGTTCGTCTCCTGGAAAGGTCATTTGAATCCGTTCAATACCTGCACATTCCACGAGAGTTAAATACAGTTGCTGACTCGATGGCCAACTTCATTCTAGATTGGTACATCGCACACACATAATACTCATAACATGTAAAAAAATTCACCACATGTAAATAATGCATCGTATAAAAAGAAAAGCATATAAACAATATCACATCATTATTTTTTTGAAACACATAATGTATAAATCGTTGGACTGTCTGTATATATAAATATAATCTCGAAAAGTTAGTGTTGATATAAAAGTATGAAGCACGATAGGTTTTAGTAAGTCTCTACAAAATCTGAAGCTCCGTAGCTTTCAGTAGCACAAAATTTGAGGCCTCTAAGCTCTCAGTACACACACAATGACAACATGTGGCCTATTGCCTGGCCCGTACAACCCTAGGTGGTCTAGCAGCCCTAGCTGGTTGATTCTGGAAACAGTCCACTGCTCTCGCAACCCTGCGAAGCAGTGTGTTGAAGCGCGTAGTCTCTCCAACCATGTGCACCTACATAGGCTGTGACACCTCATCTACCGTCGGCTCAGGAATAGATAGTGTCAACCCACTTAGGTTGGCATAGACTCTGTCCATCTCCACGATGGCAGCATGCATAGCTGGATCCACCATCACTACCTCTCCTCTCTCTCTCCTAGCCAGAAGATAGGTACCCACTGGTCGTATAGGCCCCACATCTACACACACATGTTGTTCACCTGTCAGCACTATATAAAAAAAATTCATAAATGCACAAAACTTAAAAATTTCAAGGGTCATTTGTTCTTACCGAGGTCTCCCCATGCTGCTCCCTCCAGCAGCAGCAAGTCTGGGTCATCTATGAAGTCGGTGCCACTATATGGAAAGTCCTCCACCATTAGTAACTGGCCCGCCAGCCAAGTGAATAACTTAGGATGGAATCCGATGATAGGACCCCCACCTTGCCAATCCATCACATCGGTCCACCTAGCCATGTGTGGATCTCTGACGTCCCTATCCTCTAGTGGTACCTGAGGATGCAAAAGGGGAACCCGTTCCAGCAAGAATGAGATCACTATAGATCCATAGCCGAACTGTTTGAGCTCTCCCCGCTGACACTTTGTCAGATGAGGTCACATGTTTGTGAGGACCCCCTCGCACTAGTTAAAGATATTTGGAGACAAACAGTCCTCCGCATAAAGCATCTGTTCCCTGGTGGCTAAATGAGGAGCTTGAATCCCCGCCATCCTTGTAATGGTGAATAAAATGGCTCGCAATGGGCGCTCCCGTACATCATTAATGCAAATATTCCCGCTAGATGCACGGGCGTTGGGACCACAATGCTGTCGAATCAAATCTTCCACGGTTAGATCACTCCCACGTGATCTAGTGAGTGTCACATTGTTCCCCCTTCGGGACAAACCAGTCAGAAAATAGATGTCCTCGACATCTATGTGAAGATCATGCTCACCAACCATGAAGTATTGCTGGGTTTCATCCCAACATTGGAGCATATGGTTCAGTAGTGGAAGTTGGGATCTCATCCCCTGAATGTAGAAGAACTTGAGGAGCCAACAACTCCTCAATGCTTCCACACAATGTGGATTGTTTGTAGCTTGTTCATCATCTAATTCGTGTTCCCTTTCCCGCCATTCCAAAACCATTTTGGATGCTTGGAACTTGCCAACAGGAAGTTTTTAACAATGTTAGGACTTGCTTCACCCACTGGAAATCCTTCTTTTGAGTTTTGTTTGAGTTTGGGGATGGACGTCGCCATCATTGCACCCTGTTTTTGCAAACAGGGCAATGACGTCGAATTCCATGTATACTCCATTTGCGATGACTCGGTCTTGTCACGGTTCCCGAAAAGGAAAACTGCAACGAGCCTAGGGCGCAATGGCCCTTCCCAAATCAAGCCAAAACCCAAAAAATGACCAAAAATCAAAATTGTAAACCACTACGATTTTGCTGGCTGAATTTTAGGGTTACCTGTTCCTGACGGCAGGTGAAATGGCTGATCGTAGCTCCTAGAATCGACAAATGAAAATTTGGCAGCAAATGGCACTATTCCTCCCAAATTTGGTAAATAGAACTATGGTGACTATATTTGGTTTTTATTTCTATTTATAAAACAAAATGGAATATTCCTTTTTCAAATATTTGATGTCGTTATGCTATTTGCTATAGTTTGGACCAGTTTTGTTTTATTTGAACATTCGGTTGACTATTTGACCTAGCTTCTAAGTGTGTAGGAGTTGTGAAGTGCCTTTCTACGCCATTTTCATATTGGAACGGTCATCTTAGGTATGAACTCCCCTTGTGAGTTTTTTGTCGTTTACACATTTTTCATAGATTGCAATTAATGAGCTTACTCTTTGTTCTTTCTCGTGCTCTTGAAACTATGAGAATACGTTACCGAGTTATTATTTATCACTTTTTCGGGTTCATTAAACTCCTATGGAAAAGGAACCCCCTGGAGTCTACCTTTAAGCTCTTTTCAGGCTCTCAAAAATACGAAAAGATTGCCAAGCGAACTTGTCGCGTTCACGGTTGTAAAAGAATTTGAATGGTCGTCTTCCTGGTGATAGTTTACCCCTTTTTCAGACAATGGGGAACTAGTTACGAAAAAGGTATACTGCAGCCAATCATGATTGAAAGAGTCCTCTCCCACGTTGTTTTACCATTTTTCGGGCGATGAGGCTAACTTTACGAAAAAGGACCGTTGGAGTCTTCTTTAGTTTTTTTCAGACTCTCTAAACATGAAATGACGACCGAGTTTACCTTCTATGGACTCGTTAAACTCTTACATTGAAGGGCCCTCCATGGGACGAACCCCTCCTATCCCAGGTTCAAAAAATATTTGGGATTGGACTCATCTATGAGATGAGCTATACCGAGCATTTGGTTACCCTCATCAAGCTCGTAAAAAACACATGAGGCACTCATTGTTCATGATGGAGAAAAAAGAAATCTTTTGTGTTACGTACCTTGTTAGTGGCAGTACGTAGTCGTCCTTGAACATGGAACTCATTTGCATTTTCATATAGCATTTGGATCATCCATTTGTTCTCGAGTTCCTTTACCTCTTGAGTCTTGTTACTCCTTTGAATCATTCAAAGAAAGCTTCCATCATCAATCACATTAGGAATTTATGTCGCACTCGTCATGTCAATACTGCCAAGTCATGCCATGCCCATGTTCAAGAATACGTCCATCATCTATCATCTGCAATCAGTACACCCTCCATCATGTCGGTCTACTCTGAGTCAGTCTTGCATATTACTGTACCATCCAATCTACTCTACACATCTTTTGTCGTGTTTCGTGTCGATTGATGGGGGGCTCATCATGGCCCTCCTTTGACGGATTCATCCTTGTCGACTTCAACTCATCATCCAAGGACTGAATCTAGAAACCAATCAAGTACCTTGGCCTTGCATGCCTCAATGGTAGGTTACCTCACTTTCAACATGAGTTTACATCATTGACTCTTGATTTAAAGATTTCATCTTGTGTTCAACTTCAACTCACTTATTCATGGTTGATGATATGTAATGTGATACCTTGGGAATCATTGACATTAATGGTGATCTCCCTCGTGCTTGTTAACGGTTTACATCAATGACTGGTAATCAAGTGGTTTCTACCATGTTCTATGTCAAGACATTTGTAATGACATGGATAGATTCAAATCATTGCGGGTTCAGCTTGAAGACCCTAGGGAGTCATGTTTTACCCAGGCTGTGATGGAGTTTGTATTGAGTTATATTACACGGATCCACATTTGTATTGGTCGTGGCTGTGTTATCATCTCATCATGGATCTACGCTTGTGTCTAGCAACAATGATTGTGTTCGGTCGGTCATTACTACCATGGATCTGCATTGTATTAGTCAGCAGCCATGTTGAACATCATATGCGATTGTCAGTTCAGAGTCAATTGTACTGTAGCAGCGACCTTCGGCCAACAAATCCATTGCCATTCCTTTTATCGAAGCGTTTCTCCTGTACAATCTTTAAACATCTTCATGCTTTGGGGGCATTCTGTTACACCTAAAAATCTTCCCATCATCAGTTTGACTGTATGCATCCCTGAAGTCACCCTGATTGAGTGATTGACCTCAAAGGATTTGTACACATTTGTGCTATGTTTTGAGAGGTCGTTGTAGGCTGCACTCTTGCAACCTGCGACGTCGCACCTTGCTCCATTACAGGGTGCGACGAAGTCAGTTAGCTGGAAAAAATAGCTTCTTCGAGTTTTTTCTTGAAGCTTGCTAACTTGGAACCCTATCCCTGACCTCTTGGGAGAGCTGGCATTCGATTCCTTACACTTTGGAAAGATCCCTTAATCATCTCCTATCATATCTCAACCTATCCTATCCATATCCTATCCACTTAATCCTATTTAAATGAATCTCACTCCCATTCTAAGAGGAGGAAGTCTATGGTGCCTACATGTTGGTGAAATCACTCTTGAGAGATCTCTACTCATCCTTGAGAGACTCAAGCTTCCTTAGGAGGAAATGGCAAATGGCTTTGTTGGAGAAGGGCTGCAACGTTAAGCATTGGTTGTAGTCCTAAATCTCAGCTATGTACTTCCCTATTTTTACAGTAATACAAATGCTTTCCACTAATATTGCTACCTGCTTAAGTGTTCACTTAGATCTATTATTATATAGATGCCCTTTACTTGTTTCTCTTGTTTCTTGTCTTAACAGGTCTTGCAGCTTGGATCTGACGACTGTGAGACGTGGAGCAGCATTCAGGAGAAAGGATAGAAAAGTGAAAGGTAAGACATCTAGTAATCAATCCTTAAGTAGATCTAGGAAATGCATTCATAGCCTGTCTTATTTGTTCTAGACTTACATTGAGCTAGGTAGATCAAGCCTTGAGTCCGCTGTCGGTAGATTGTCCGATAAAAAAAACTTATGTGTACGTAGATACACGAGAATGACTCTGTACCATGGATCATCTCACGAAATAGAGAACAAATGTTCATCTGGAAGGTTAATCGTGATTGGAGGTGACACCGATGAACAAGGTATATCGGTCATAAGTTGTACCAAGGTGAGAGCCTTGGTACTTCATACAAACCATTAAACAAAAAACCCTAGGTGTTAGTGAAGGCCTCCCACTAGGAACTTAACACCCCACCATGCTCCGTAGTCTAGACTCTGGACTGGATGTGCGCTTATACGGTGGTGTCCCCTTTGAGCCGTACGAGCTCCAAATGAACACTGCAATGCAAACTTTCCCCCCCACTTTGTGAATCGAACCTGGGTGGAGGATCCGATACCAAATGATACAAACCATTACACCAAAACCCCGAGATGTTAGTGAAGGCCGCCCACTAGGATATTAAAATCCCACCACACTGCGTAGTCCAGACTCTGGGCTGGATGTGCGCCTGTACGGTAGTGTCCACTTTGAGTCATACGAGCCCCAGATGAACAATCCAATGTCAACGTTGTGATCCACTCTGTGACTCGAACCTTGGTAGAGGATATGATACCAAATAATATGAACTGTTACACCAAAACCAGGAGGTGTTAGTGAAGGCCGCCCACTAGGATCTTAATAGTACTCTTGGGTGTGATGAATTCAAGATCGTACTCTTGCAGGATTATGATCCATTTATCCACTCGACCTTGAATGAGGTAGCGACTCAAGAGGTATACCACGGTGTTGGAATCTTCCACTTATGTAGTCTGGCTCATAAGGATGTAATGGCGTAGTTTCTGAATCGAGAAGATGACGGTGATGGCCATTTTCTACTCGTGGGGGTAGAGCAGCAGTGGACAAGACAATTCCTGACTTATGTAGTATATAACATGTTATTGATGAGCACTATCTGTCATGTCCCAAAATTTTGCATTGGGTCACAATGGCCTAAGCCCCTTGGCCATACTCATGATAGTTTGTCAAATGGATGCTAAGGATCAAATAAATGCCAAGAATGAAGTCCAAGTTATTAATAATGTGAAATTAGATCCAAATGGACAAGGTGGGTCACATTAAGAGAAATTCCCAATTCAAAGTTGTAATATACCCATCCAAATGAACTGCCATGGAGGAAAATTACTAGTTCCCTAGGTTAGGGGGTGGAAGCTTTGGGATTTGAAATAAGGGGAATAATAAATGATGTTTGAACAATAGAATGGCATAAATATTTAATAAAGGAGCTAAATAAATAAATACAAGGGAAAATCAAAGTGGCAATTGATCATGAAGACACATGGAGGATGTGGGACCCACACAAGCTAGATTTTCTATGCCACATGGCATCCTCCTCTTGTCATTTCGAATCCATAAGAATCCCAAGGTTCTTGGGATGAGTTGGAATGTAAGTATACTTGGAATGAATCAATTAAGGTCGAATTGGAGTGGAAGAGTAACTCCCATGGAAGAGGAAGAGGCATTTTGGAGCTACTGAGACACTTGGACTAGCTTCCCTAGCTCTATGACAACAATGATGAAGATGCCATGACACCTATGAAAAACCTCATACCTGAAGGCTAAAATCTGACATATATGACATGTCAGGGATAAAAATAGCCTCCAAGAGGGCGCTCAAGTGAGTTAGGTCATCCAAAGAGACATCAATTCGAATTTGGAGAAGGAGAGGGCTAGAATTGGAAGGACAAGTGGCATACTTGGGAATCTCTTCCCAAATTGAGTTGTCATGAAGATCTTGGGAGGAATTCGACCCATGGAGGACCTTAGAAGTTTATAAAAGACAATAACAAATAAGGATGTTAGCTTTTGATCATTTAAGAATTTGCATTTTGCATTTGGAGAGGAGAACTAGTGGAGTGCTACTCTACTTGCCTTAGCACCAATGTCGAGGGTGAAAGATTCCCATCCTAGTTGGTAATTGGAAAAGCCATTCATAACTTTAATTTGGAGATTTATTGGATTATTTTGTTACAGGTTGAAGCTATAGGGTATCTCATGGTCACATCCCTTTCCTCTTGCTTCTACAACCATTCTTCTATTTCTTGGCATATTCATGATCCTTGAGGAATTGCGCACTTGGTGAGCTATTGTTCTCTTTGGGGGAGATTTTAATGCTTCATTATTTTATCATATGATTTAAATGATCTGTTGTTAATGTTTAGCATGTATTCATAAATTTTTAATGGTTTAACAAAATTTGGGAAGCAATCTTTGTCCACTACCCTTGGGGGATTTGAAGCTCGAATTTACTTGTAATCTTCCCTACTTTGTCCAGATTGTAAATGAATGTTGCATAAGTGTTTTAAGGGTTTTTAAGAATCTATAAGACTATTTTATATGTATTAATACCTCTCAAATACCTTCAGAACCATTATAGAAGCATTTAGAGTCATTTGGAGACCAAGAGACCAATACTAGTCAAAGAGAAATTGCTAGTCAAAATGCCTACTTGGGCCAGAACTTAAAGGAGAGTTGCAGAAGCTTATTTATGTCTTTAAATCATCTAGAAACCTCATATATATGTATTAAAAATAGTTATACAACTTATGTGACAATTTGGGAGCATTTGGATCCATTTGGAGGTCAAGAACACAAGACTAGTCAAAGGTCGAACTAGTGGAAAAAAGTTGAAAAATTCACCATTTTAATAAATTCCTAAAAATGACATTACAGTGGTATCAGAGCATGGTCCTTCCACCTAATGTGGATGAACATTCATGAAGACAATAATTCAAATAAATCATCCCCCACCCTTAGAAACTGAAACTAGAAGTACTTTGGTGAAAGGGAATAAGTAGGAGAAGAAGTGCATTATTTGGTAACCATGAGTAAGGATGAGAAGGGCACCTTAGTGGATAAGGAGAAGTTTAGAAAATTATTGAAACCATTCTTTGAATACATGAAAAAACAACTAATGCAAGGGTTCGAATTGTTTCTAGTCAATTTGGAAGAAAATTGGAAATAGGAGGGAACAGTGGTTCTCCTTTTGAGGAAAAGAAGGAAATGGATGAAAGCATTTATGTCACAAAGGAGGAACCTCATGTAATGGTGGAACATGAGGTACATGTTGATATGCAGGTGCTTGTAGATGCTACACTTGAACAAGAAGAAGAACAATCACTTGTCTTTGTTAAGAAGGATTATGAGTTGCCTCATGGAGAGAGTTGCAAAGCCTTGGAGGAGGCACATGATCTGACAATAGTTGGACCAGACAATTATGGTGAAAGATGAATTAAAGATTTCAATGGGTGAGAGTTGTAAATATTAAGGTTGGTTCATAATTACTCAGCCCCTACTTCTTTTTCAGCCACATCAATTGGGGATGAAAATTGGGTGAAAGGTTTTTTTATAATGGTGCCAAATGAGGGTTATGAAACTCCTACCTCTCCTTTTGATGATGACATGAATAGAGCACCTCATTATTTATATTTGCATCAGCATATTGTTTTACCTTATGATGATATATATCTTCATGGATGCACTTATGATGTTCACTTGAGTCACTTGAAGACTCATGATTTTCCTTGCTCCTTGCTTAGTTCAATTGATGTTGGAGAAACTTCATTAACTACTTGGATGAAAGAATACAAGGATGATTGTTTTGATGCATATTACATATTTTTGGAGAAGCATTATAGGACATGGTATACTCACCTATGTCATTAGAGAAGATTTGATTGTTCACTTGATGCTTGTATGCACTTGGAAAATGGTGGTCTACTTACATGGAGGTATAAGCACTTTCATGATTCTTTGATGAATCATCTCCTTGATGGACATTTTCAATATGTTGTTATGTACTTTGATGATATATATTTTGTACTCATGATGTTTGGAAGAATGCATACAAGAAAATGGGATCCAGGAATTCTCTTACCTGATGGTATGAGTTGGAGAGCACTCCTAATTGTTGGAGTGCAATACAAGCAATGGGACCCTGGGATAATTTTTAGTCTCATTGGTTTTAATTTTTGGGGAAACAAGTAGTATGGGGAATGGATTCCCCACTTAAGAAAATGATTTTAATCGGAGCAGTGCTGCAACAAGCATGGTGGTTCCTCTCTAAAATCTTCATGGAATCTCGAAGACTCAAAGTTGGGCAACTCAGTGGCAACTTCAAAGAATTATGCAGTCGTATCAAAAAGGGTTTCCAAAATATGAAAGAAGTAAAGAGTAAATGTGAAAACATGGTTTTTATGGATTTAATTAACATTTTTGTGTTTAGTTTCAATGTTACAGGGGATATCAAAATGAAAAATAAAATCCACATCTCCTTGCTTTTGGAAACACAATTGTAGTGCATGGGTGGCTCTACTCAAGGTTCCAGAAGAGAAGTTTTGGGAAGCATTTTTTTTTAAATAAAGCAGGTTCTTCCACATACATGTGTTGAAATTGCTTGAGGGCAAGTAATATTGGGAAGGGAGAATTTGTCATGTCCCAAAATTTGCATTGGGTCATAATGGCCTAAGCCCCTTGGCCATACTCATGATAGTTTGTCAAATGGATGCTAAGGGTCAAATAAATGCCAAGAATGAAGTCCAAGTTAGTAATCATGTGAAATTAGATCCAAATGGACAAGGTGGGTCACATTAAGAGAAATTCCCAATTCAAAGTTGTAACATACCCATCCAAATGAACTACCATGGAGGAAAATTACTAGTTCCCTAGGTTGTGGGGTAGAAGCTTTGGGATTTGAAATAAGGGGGATAATAAATGATGTTTGAACATTAGAATGGTATAAATATTTAATAAAGGAGATAAATAAATAAATACAAGTCAAAATAAAAGTGGCAATTGATCATGAAGACACATGGAGGATGTGGGACCCACATAAGCTAGATTTTCTATGCCACATGGCATCCTCCTCTTGTCATTTAGAATCCATAAGAATCCCAAGGTTATTGGGATGAGTTGGAAGGTTAATATACTTGGAATGAATCAATTAAAGTCAAATTGGAGTGGAAGAGTAACTCCCATGGAAGAGGAAGATGCATTTTGGAGCTAGTGAGATACTTGGACTAGATTCCCTAGCTCTATGACAACAATGGTGAAGATGCTATGACACATATGACACAAATCAGACCTGAAGGATGAAATCTGACATATATGACATGTTAGGTATAAAAATATCCTTTGATAGGGCACTCAAGTGAGTTAGGGAATCCAAAGAGACACCAATTTGAATTTGGAGAAGGAGAGGGATAGAATTGGAAGGACAAGTGCCATACTTGGGAATCTCTTCCCAAATTGAGTTGGAATGAAGATCTTGGGAGGAATTCGACCCATGTAGGACCTTAGAAGTTTAAAAAATACAATAACAAAGAATTATGGTATCTTTTGATCATTTTAGAATTTGCATTTTGCATTTGGAGAGGAGAGCTAGTGGAGTGCTACTCTACTTGCCTTAGCACCAATTTCAAGGGTGAAAGATTCCTATCCTAGTTGGTAATTGGAAATGCCATTAAGACCTTTCATTTGGTGATTTAATGGAGTATTTTTGTACAGTTTGAAGCTACATGGCATCTCATGGTCACATCCCTTTCAGCTTGCTTCTACAACCATTCTTCTATTTCTTGGCATATTCATGATCCTCGAGGAATTGCACACTTGGTGAGATATTGTTATCTTTGGGGAAGAATATAATGCTTAATTATTTTATAATATGAATTAAAGGCTCTTTTTTTAATGTTTATCATGTATTCAAGTCGATATTCCAAGTGGAACTATGTAAATCTGATTATTAATGAGCAAATGATGCCATTTCCCCTAGATCTTGTTGTTGGAGTTTGAAGAGAAACTATTTCGAGTTATATCAGTTATTATTTGTGATTTTTTTGATGTGTGGAATGTTATTAAATTTTTGAGGAAGTTTCATTAATAGAGCATAATCCCTTGGCACCTAAGATTCGAATTCATAACTTATGGTGAAAATAACTAGCTTTTCCCCCTATGTGAAATCTTGCATATAAACATATGATTTTCAGGAGTTTCACAAGGCCATAAGAACTAACTAAGGATTCATTGGGGAAATAATTAAATCCACTTATAAATACCATACCTATTTTCATAAATTTGGAATGGTTTAACAACATTTGGGAAGCCATCTTTGTCCAATACCCTTGGGGGATTTGAAGCTCGAATTTACTAGTAATCTTACCTACTTTGTACAGATTATAAATTAATGTTGAAGAAGTGTTTTAAGGGTTTTTAAGAATCCATAAGCCTATGTTATATGTATTAATACCTCTCAAATACCTTAATACCCATTATACAATCATTTGGAGACCAAGATACCAATACTAGTCAAAGAGAAATTGCTAGTCAAACTCCGTACTTGGGCCAGAACTTAAAGGAGAGTTGAAGAAGATTATTGATGTCTTTAAATCATCTATGAACCTAATATTTATGTACTAAAACCATTCATACACCTTCTGTGACAATTTGGGAGCATTTGGATCCATTTCGAGGTCAAGAACCCAAGACTAGTCAAAGGTCGAACTAGTGGAAAAAGTTGAAAAAATCACCATTTTAATAAATTCCTAAAAAAGGGAAATTACACTATCCTCCTGAACTAAGACTCCTAAAATGTCATGCTCGGATGCCGATATGTAGAGGATAAAATCCTTCTAGAAATCAAGAGGTGAAATCAAGAAATCGGAAGTCAGAGCTTGTTTTAATGCATCAAAAGCGGCTTGTGCCTAATCATCCCAAATGAAAGGGATATTAGACTGAAGCAAATGAAAGAAACCATGAACTTTTGTAGTGTAGTCCGAGACGAATCGACAGATAAAATTGGCCTTATCTTGGAGGCTTTTCAATCGGCGTATGGTGAGAGGGTATGGAAGGTCAAGAATGTCTTGTACCTTCAATGGATAAAAAATGATCCCTTTCTGGGAAATGATGAATTGCAATAACCGGCGGGACATAATGAAAAATACACACTTAAGGGGGTTCAAGCAGATATTGTATTTGCGACATCGTAGGAATACTTGTCGTCGGTCTTCCAAGTGGTCTAATTTTTTTTTGGATCGAGTGGTGAGATCGTCCAAATAGACAAGGATAATATGTACTAAGGAAAATTTTAGGGGCTAATCTTAGCCCATGGGCTAAATTTAGGGGTTTAAATTTTTTAGTGGGCTATTTTTTAATTAAACCGTCATTTACTATGATTAGCCCAATTTTTATATATTTATTTTTAGTTAATGGCACATCAGCCCCATAAAATATATAAAGAGACCCTAAATATAACCATTTAGCCCTTGTTTGATTAGATTTGGAGCTCCCATCACCCATAAAATAAGCCCGCTCCCTCTAATTCGCCCAAATATGTAGAATGGTAGTTTCCCTTTAGTAAATTCGCCCTTGAGAGATCATGGAAATCATGTTTTTTGGTAAATTCTCCCTTGAGCGATCATGGAAATTGGGTTTTTTTTGGTAAATTCGTCCATAATATATGGAGTGAAATCAATTTTGAATTTTAATTCGCCCCCAATCGGTTTTTTTTGGTAAATTCGTCTAGGTATTATGGAGTGAAATCGATTTTCAATTTAATTCACCCCACATATACAGTGTTGATCAGTTGGAACGGTTGAAGAATAACCTAGGGGGTTGGTATGCGATTAGGTGCAGGAAGGTACCATATAGGGATCTGTAATGTAAATCTCATAAGGTTCAGCGTTTCCATGACAGGAACGATTACAACTCCTGATGTGGGAAATAAGGAAGGGATTGTCTAGATTGGGGTGTGTTATCTCCTAAAATAACCAGTCGGTTTTTCATTATTTTAGGTGATAGGTTTGAATCCAAAATTTATTTTTTAAATTTTTTAGAGTCCATAAGGAGGTCCTCGTTCTTAGTACTAAGTCAAAAAATCCGATTTAATTGAGTCTTGGTTTCAAATTTTGGGAAGGACAGGTTTCGGTATCTAACTCTGTTTTGTAGAGGCCAGCTAGCTGCCGAAAAGGCTCACTTTCGGCAGCTGAAAGGATTAACTAGAATTACTAAAGTTATGTTAGCTGCCGAAAATGATCTTATCAGAAAATTAAAAAAAGAGAGCACGTGTCCGTACTCGACTTCACATCAAGAGAGCCTGTGTGTTTTGCCGCCGAAAGGAAGATCAGAACGCAACTCATATGACCATCATGAGGTTTAATGTTGGTAAGCTGCCGAAGGCGAGTCATTAAGCACCCACATCATTGACTGCGCAGGGTAACACAGGAACTCATAATGCATATCTGAGGATCATTCGCAGCTGATCGCTTCATAATTTCACACGAGCTAGACGATATCATAAGTAATCACTTGCTCGGCTCAGATGGAAGGCATCTTATTCCCCAAACGTTGTAAGCAGGGCCAAGGTCACGGGTTTTTTCAAGTTATCGCTCAATTGAAGTTCTTGTTCCGTTCATGCATTTTTTATCAGAGAAGAGCATCTATCCAGGGGCGCTCCCATCGGGACGAGACTCCAGCACGGTGTATCTCTAATTATCTGCTGCAAAAAACAAAGGGCTTAACTCATGGCAAAGACAAATCTGCCACTCAGGACAGAGCTAGACGGGGTCTGGTATCTCGAGTCCCATCCACAAGTGGCCGAGTTTTTCAAGTCTGCAGAAGTTTTTGACTACTGTGAGAGACTCACTAGCTTCATCCAGCCACTTGCTGAGGCATTTGCTCGGAGCTACAATGGGAGAACAGTGAAGTTTGGCAGAGAAGAGTTTCATGTGGATGAGGCAGCTATAGCCGAATGTACAGGTCTCCCCAGAACAGGGCAGAGTTGGTTTAACACCACTAAAGCCTCAGACATTGAATTCAGGTCATATCTCCTACCAGCTCATAAGGAAATCATTTGGAGAAAGGATATTCCCATCGCCTTTCTTGAACCTCAATGGCAGGCTCTTTTAAAGGCCATTATCGTTTACATAACTTGTGAAGGCCGATATCACAAGGTGCTGCACTACCATTTCAAATTGTTGAATCATTTCACAGGGACGGAAAAGATTAATCTGCCATACTTCTTCCATAAGACCCTCACTAAGATGGCAAAGCAAGTCCAGGCTAAGCCAAGCAAGATAGCAAGCAGGATCTCTCACCAGGGTCTCATAACATTGATAATCAAAGAGCTTTTGAAGAAGAGAAGTGTAGACTGGAATTATTTTTTATTTTGGCATGAGTTCCCCACAGAGCTTGTCAGAGAAGAGGCAGTTAAGCAGGGTAAGGGCGAGAAGAGCAGCACTCCCAAAACCAGCAAGAGAAGGAGGAGAGCCATCTCTCCTCAAGCCCAAACGGAATCCCCTTCCTCATCCAGCAAAAGGAGAAGGTCAAAGAGAAAGCTGGTGTTTGAACAAGCTGAAGGAACTCCTCAAGGAAAAAATCCACTAAATCTCCCCTACTCAGGATCTGAATCTGAAGACGAAGGAAAACAAGGAACATAGTAGCCCATGGAGAGTGAGAAAAGTAAAGACCCTCCCTTGACTGATGTACCAGGTCCCGAACCTTCCACACTAGAGACCAACAAATTCAATAAGCTGCTACAGGAACTTTCCCAGGAAAGACATAGTGAGAAGCAGGTTAAGTTGCACAACACAGAGCTGATTGGAAGGAATATGGCACTGCATGATCGGAGCCAGGAAATAGTCGAAAGACTCAAGAAAACAACCGAGAGGAACGCAATGCTGATAAAAGACAATGTCAAGCTCTACCGCAACCTCAGGATGCTCAGGTTAAAGTTGAAGAAATTGGAGGGGACAGAGGTACAACCAGTAGTCACAGAAGCACAACCATCTGGTCTAGACACGTTGGCTGAGGTGGTCACGATCCCTGAGGAAGTAACACCTGTGGAAGCTCAGCAAGAACAGCCTATGAAAGTTCAACAAAGACAGACTAAACGAGTGACTAGAGGGAAAGGAGCAGCTTCAAAGAAGTCCTAGCGACTGGTCACGAGCATGCAGGAAAGCATCATTTTTGGTTTTAATTTTTGAAATAGTTTTCATCTTTCGGCAGCTTAGGCGAGCCCCACAGAGCTCATTAGCTGCCGAAAGGTCTGACTTCCGGCGGCTAAGGCACGAAATCAGCAGAATAGTTAGCTTCCAAAAGCCTGTTTTTGCAAAGGTTCTCTAATTCCGCCCAGAATTCAGTTTTGATTCGCTGAACTGACAGAAATTAATGGATTATAAAGTATTTTATCTATATCTCAGAGGTTTTGAGCGAGTTTTGAACCAGTGGGTACTTTTGATTAAGTTTTAAACCTTGTTTGAAGGAGCATTTCTATAAGTCGACTACCACATCATGAAAATCAAATCTGTGGCGCGCCCAACTCAGTTCACCGAGCCTTGGAAGGCTGCTTCATTTCACCAACCATCAAGCTGTTGAAGGAGATCTCCATATCAGAATTTCCTTGATTTTAGGGATCAGTCCCTATCTTTTTTCTTTTACTGTCAGTTAGTGTTTTAGTTAATTAAACAGATCCATGCTTTAAGGATCTGGGAACTGCTTTGTAAAGGCTTTAAAAAGCCTAAGAACTGAGACTGTTAGAGGTTCGTTTTTGGATGCAGTAGTCTGCTATTGTACTCATCTTTCTTATGCTAATACAGATCACAGGTTTCTTTCAGCTTTGGTATTAGCTTTCCATCTTCCTTTCACTATTATCTATGTTATCTAGCTTTGGATGGTCTCTTTCCATTGTTTAGCTCATAGCTTGATGTTAGTTTCTTGAATGTCTCTCGAGCCCTACTCTGTACAGGTTTGGTCACATTCCTTTTCTTCATCCATTTTTCAAAGTATTTGCTGATTAATCAATTCTTGAGAGCACTGTTTTATTTGTTTACCATGATGAATGTCTGAATGCTATACTCGGATTGAGTCATCCCATTGATCCACCCCTTACAAAGAACACAAAAAAACATTGAATTCTTAAGTTACCAGGCATACCTAGCTTATAACCCTAGGTAGTTTCCTGGAGAGCTAACAAATTGGTGCCGTTGCCGGGGAGCGAGGTGAGAAGCTGATCTTCCTGGGAGATGACACAGATCTGGTCCTTGATGATAGACAAGGATTAGACACTTCACTGGTTATATATCTTCTATCTGGCGACTCCACAACATCATTCTGGCTCCAAAGAGGGCCAGCACCAGAGCAAATCGCCAAGGACCCCTGGTGTCTCCAGTATCAAATCCAGATCGAATCTTGAGGGAGGCGAAGAAGACCAAAGGTCAAGCTGTTCCAAAAGTCACCACTGTAAGTTCAACTGTTGTTAGTTTTTCTGCTGCATCACATACCACAGTCATCATGGCTGGGGGAGCAAATGTGACTCGGATGGAACAAATACTAGCTAACAGATATGCTCCACTGGTACTAGCACTTCCATTGTCTCAAATGCCTGTCGGGGACTACCAAAAATACATGCCTAAATTCTTTGGGCCAGGCAACTACACAGCATAAGAACACCTTGAAGCATTCTACGCTTATGCAGAAAATACCAACATCGAAGCTGAAGATGTTTGGATGAGAATTTTTGTCCAGAGCCTAGATGGAGAGGCCCGAAAATGGTTCAAAACGCTGCCCGCTGCTTCCATAGGAGACATCACCGCTCTTGATGATGCCTTCTTGAAAAATTGGGGAGACAAAAAAGATTACCTGCATTACATTACTGAGTTTGGCAATCTCAAACAGAAAACGGGTGAGTCTGTATCTGATTTCACCAAGAGGTTCAATAAGATGTATGAAAAGATCCCTGAGGTAGTCAAACCTTCCGAAACATCTGCTATGATCACATATTCTGGAGCTTTCGATTACCAATTCTGCTTGATGCTCAGAGAAAGGGATTCTGAAACTCTTGTAGCCATGCAAGAGGCTGCCCTGAAAGTTGAATCGAACTTGTCATCTTCTGAGAAACTGAAATTAGGTTTCGAGAGAGGGAGAAGGAGTGAGGAGGCCCCCTCCTCCTCCAATTCAAACCAAAAGGTTGAAAAGTTGGAAAAAATGCTGGAAAACCTTACCTCTGAAATGGAGAAGATTAAGACCAGCAGCAGATCTCCTGACAGAGGGAGAAATCAAAATAAATTTGAGCATCCAAACAGGAATCATAACCGAGCTGATTACCCAAATCGAAATCAAAATTGGAGAAGGAACCAACAGTAGGTCCAACTTTTACAGAGAGAGAGGAATCCAGCTGATGATCAGAAAATCAGGGCTCCCTTCCAGAATGTAGTGCTTGACGAAGAAGATGAGGAGGAGGTTCAAGAACTCGAAGAGGACATTCACTGTGTCGAAGCTGAGTACGAAGAAATCTACTTGACCGAAGCTGACTATGAAGGGTCATTGTTTGATCAGGGATTGAACCAGCTTTATGAAGATCAGGCCATGCTGCAAACTGATGAACGGGCAGGGTACAATCTGAGATCCAAAAATAATACTGGAAAACAGAACACTCCAGTTCCTCCGAAAAAGACTGCTGCCACTGCAAAGCAGCCAGCCAAGGAAGTTCAGAAAACAACTCAGTCATAGCCCATGGTAAGAGCAAATCCCTCTGAATCTGAAAAAATTGCTTCTTCTTCTTTCAATTTACAAACAGAAATTCAGAAACTAAAAATCCCTGTACCTCTTATTGAACTCATGAAGAACGAAGCCTTCCGAAAGGACATTTGTAAAAGCCCTTGATCAAAAATCTGTCTCCTTTTCCTCTGACACCATAAACTTGTCTGATGATAAACCAGCATTGTGCTAGGCCCTATGATTGAGGAACGAGATGAAAGCTGTCCCCCTTTTTATGTCTCTTTGAACATCCATGAAAAGACCTTGCACAATTTCCTCCTCGATTCAGGTGCTTCCCATAACCTGATGTCAAAAACAGTCATGCATGGACTAGGCTTAGAAATCACCCGCGCTTACCATGATTTATTCTCCTTCGACTCCAGGAAGGTGAAATGCCTCGGGTTGATAAAAGACCTTGCTGTTTCCCTGTCCTCTGCCCCGATGAAAACCATGATTATGGATGTTGTTGTGGCTGATATTCCGCCCAAGTTTGGGTGTTTGCTATCCAGATCATGGATGAAAAGACTAGGTGGAACCTTGCAAATGGACCTATCTTATGCCACTATCCCAGTCTTTTCCGGAGAAAGCATAAGGCTATACCGTGAGTCTCAGATTTCTTTCATCATCAGTGATGAAAAGAATCCCGCTAACCATCCCATTTATTCAGTAGACACGGAAATGGGCTCATGTATCTTGCAGGTTGATGACTCTTTGCCGGAATCTCTACCACTAAAAAAACCTGTGGTCTAGCCTATCAACAATGAGAAAGAGAATGGAGTGTGGACGATGTTCTTTGATGGGGTTTGTACCAAAGAATCTACTGGAGCAGGGGTTGTGTTCATTTCCCCCTCACAGGAAAAGACACAGCTGTCATTTAAGCTAAATTTCCAAGTGACAAACAATATAGCCGAGTACGAAGCCCTGTTGTTGGGGCTGAATTAGGCCAAACAAATGCAAATAAAAAAGCTACATGTCTTTGGGGACGCTGATCTGATTATTCAGCAGGTCAACAAATCATTTCAGGAAAAGCATGTGAGGCTCAAAGCCTACAGGGACGAGGTACTCGATGTTATCCCTTCTTTCTCAGAATTCAAAATAGCACATGTACCTAGATTGATGAACGAAATGGCTGATTCTTTAGCTGTTTCAGCTTGTAATTTCATCCCCCCTCTGCCTCCTAAACTGTCATACGAGATTCAAGTAAAATATCGGCCTTCACTGCCTGATAATGTAGAATTTTGGAAGGTGTTTTGAAGACGATGCAGAGCTGACCAAGTTTCTAAATGTTATAGATGAATTTGCTGACTTAGAAATTGATGAAGACAATCAGAATGAACAGGCTGCCAAAGAAAAAACCAGGTTTAAAGGCAAAATCGGGACACACAAAATAGTTCAGCTTTCTTCCAACAGAATCCCGAAAGGGCTGATACCTTTGGAGAGACTGTTTGATAACAATGATGTTATTGTTAAGCTTGAGAAGAAAGAGGACGAATCTGATAGTTGTCCTCTGAACCTAGCAAACGAATCAGATCTGAAATATGTGAATTTGGCTTCCCATTTGACAGAACAGCAGAAGTCTGAGTACGCTGGCCTCTTGAAAGAGTTATCCGACATATTTTCCTGGAAGTATTCAGATCTGAAGACTTATGATACAGAGATCATTCAACATAGGATCCCACTGAACAAAGATACTACTCCTTTCCGACAGAAGCTCAGATCATTCAATCCAATGCTGCTGCCCACAATGGAGAAGGAAATCAAAAAATTGCTTGAGGCCAAGATCATTATCCCGCTGAGATATTCCGATTGGATTGCCAATCTTGTCCCTATGAGAAAGAAGAATGGTGAAATCAGACTCTGTTTCGATTTCAGAAACTTGAATAAGTGTTCTCGGAAGGACAATTACCCGCTACCCAAGATGGAACATATTTTGCAGAGAGTTTCCGGGGCAAGTCTCATGTCCTTCATTGACGGATTCTCGGGGTACAACCAGATTGCTGTCCATCCTGAGGACAGAGAAAAGACAGCCTTCACAACTCCTTGGGGTACATTTATGTACCAAAAAATGCCTTTCGGTCTCATGAATGCTGGGGCTACCTTCCAGCGGGCAATGGATATTGCCTTTGTCGGAGAAAGGGATAAGTTTGTCCTCATTTACCTCGATGACATCACGGTGTTCTCTCACAACCATTCAGATCATCCGCTACATTTGAGAAAGGCTTTCGAGAAATACAGGAAGTATGGTATCTCATTGAATCCTAAAAAGTCATTCTTTGCACTCAAAGAAGGTAAGCTGCTCGGTCACATTGTTTCAGTAGAAGGGGTTAAAATTGACCCAAAGAGGGTGGAGGCAATCCTAGATCTGTCATTGCCTAGATCCAAGAAAGATGTCCAATATTTTCTTGGCACCATTAACTTCATCCGCAGATTTATTTCAAATTTTGCTAAACTGACTAAACACATTACCAGCATGCTAAAGAAAGATTCGGAAATCAGGTGGACTGAACAGGAAAAGGCTTCATTCCAGGATATCAAGAAAGCAATCACTTCAGCTCTGGTTCTAATCAGTCCACACCTTGACAAAGAATTTTTCATCTTTTCATTTGCTTCACATGACACTATTGCAGCTGTCCTCTTACAGAAAAATGGTGATGAACAGGAGCAGCCTGTTGCTTTTTTCAGCCGAGTACTCCGTGATGCTGAGCTTAAGTATGAACCTTTGGAGAAGCAAGCGTATGCATTGATCAAAGCCCTGAAGGCATTCAGAATTTACATTCTCCAGTCCAAGGTAATTGCTTATGTCCCCTCTAGTTCAGTCAAAGATGTTTTAGTGCAGCCTGACATTGATGGCAAAAGGAGTAAGTGGGTGGCAAAGCTGATTGAGTTTGACATAGAAATCAAACCTGTCAAGCTGGTTCGAGGGCAGGGACTCGCTCGGTTATTGGCTGAAGAAAATTGCAGGGCATTGAAGATTTATGAAGAGGAGAAAGGTACAGCAGATTTCCAATTTGAAATTTCAGCGAACCAGACAAGGTCATATTTACAAGTAACCTCTTATATCTCAGAGTGTGAATGGTACAGGGATATTGTTTTCTTTTTGCAAACTCTTTCTTTGCCAGAGGGACTCACAAGAACACAGGGAAGAGCTCTTAAGCTTAAATCCATGAGCTTTTGCATCAAAGATAACTTGCTGTTTTGGAAAGACCCTTTGGGGGTACTCCTGAGATGTGTGACAAAGGAGGAGGCTGTCAAGGTGATGACTGAATTTCACGACAGTATCTGTGGCGGACATCACTACTGGAAGACAACCGTCCACAAGATACTGAGGACGGGTTATTACTGGCCCTGTATATTTTCTGATGTGTTTGCTTTTGTGAAAGCATGCGACAAATGTCAAAGGTTCCAGGGAAAGGGGCAGCTAAAATCTCTACCGTTGAAGCCCATCACAGCTGTTTGGTCCATTCCAGCAATGGGGCTTGGACTTCATCGGAGAGATCCATCCTCCATCAAGCAATCAGCACAAATGGATATTGGTTGCCACAGATTATTTCACGAAATGGATCGAAGCCATTCCCACGAGGAATGCTACTCATAAGGTTATTATTGACTTTCTGTTTAGTAATATCTTTTCAAGGTTTGGCTGTCCCATGAAGCTGATTACAGACAATGCTCCTGCCTTTAATGACCGACATTTGGTGAGCTTATGTGAAGAGATGGGGGTAAAACTAGCTCATTCCACGTCATATTACCCACAGGGAAACGAACTAGCTGAGTCTTCAAATAAAATTTTGTCTCGTATCATCAAGAAATTGCTGGAGGAAAATAAGAAAAGTTGGGACAGCAAGTTAAAATTCGCCTTGTGGGCCGACAGAGTCACTATCAAAAAATCCATTGGTACATCCCCATTTAAATTAGTCTATGGCACTGAAGCCATATTCCCAGTCCAACTTGTGTTACCAGTGACTAATTTCCTTCAAGAGGTCGGCTCTGAACCTGATGATCACACTAGAAGAGTTTTCCAATTGGTGGAGTTACAGCAGGAGAGAGAGCATCTGATAGAAAAGTCTGAAAATCATCAAATGAAGGTAAAAAACACTTTTGATAGGAAAACAAAAAAGGAGGTGTTCAAAATAGGTGATTTTGTTTTGAAATGGGATGCAGCTAGGCAAAAGAAGGGATAGCATGGTAAGTTTGATTCATTATGGACTGGTCCATATATTATAGCGGAGGCTTACCACAACAACACTTTTGTTCTTCATCATCTGGATGGAGAGATTCTCGCAGGTGGCCCATTCAATGGGCGATTTTTGAAAATCTACCTCTCTTAAAGACCTTGGGTCTTTCTCATTGTAAAATATTCATCTTTTCTTTCTGTTTAGAGTCAGCGTGTCAAATAAACTCCATGCCCAATGGGAGTACTAGACTAGGTGTCAGTTTTATTTCCAGGAAAGGCATTTGGTTCTGGGATTCTTCGGAATCTCACTTGGAGGATTCCATCCCCGAGTAGGAGCCAATGTTATCTCCTAAAATAACCAGTCGGTTTTTCATTATTTTAGGTGATAGGTTTGAATCCAAAATTTATTTTTTAAATTTTTTAGAGTCCATAAGGAGGTCCTCGTTCTTAGTACTAAGTCAAAAAATCCGATTTAATTGAGTCTTGGTTTCAAATTTTGGGAAGGACAGGTTTCGGTAGCTAACTCTGTTTTGTAGAGGCCAGCTAGCTGCCGAAAAGGCTCACTTTCGGCAGCTGAAAGGATTAACTAGAATTACTAAAGTTATGTTAGCTGCCGAAAATGACCTTATCAGAAAATTAAAAAAAGAGAGCACGTGTCCGTACTCGACTTCACATCAAGAGAGCCTGCCTGTTTTGCCGCCGAAAGGAAGATCAGAACGCATCTCATATGACCATCATGAGGTTTAATGTTGGTAAGCTGCCGAAGGCGAGTCATTAAGCACCCACATCATTGACTGCGCAGGGTAACACAGGAACTCATAATGCATATCTGAGGATCATTCGCAGCTGATCGCTTCATAATTTCACACGAGCTAGACGATATCATAAGTAATCACTTGCTCGGCTCAGATGGAAGGCATCTTATTCCCCAAACGTTGTAAGCAGGGCCAAGGTCACGGGTTTTTTCAAGTTATCGCTCAGTTGAAGTTCTTGTTCCGTTCAGGCAGATTTTATCAGAGCAGAACATCTATCCAGGGGCGCTCCCATCAGGACGAGACTCCAGCACGGTGTCTCTCTAATTATCTGCTGCAAAAAACAAAGGGCTCAACTCATGGCAAAGACAAATCTGCCACTCAGGACAGAGCTAGACGGGGTCTGGTATCTCGAGTCCCATCCACAAGTGGCCGAGTTTTCCAAGTCTGCAGAAGTTTTTGACTACTGTGAGAGACTCACTAGCTTCATCCAGCCACTTGCTGAGGTATTTGCTCGGAGCTACAATGGGAGAACAGTGAAGTTTGGAAGAGAAGAGTTTCATGTGGATGAGGCAGCTATAGCCGAATGTACAGGTCTCCCCAGAACAGGGTAGAGTTGGTTTAAGACCACTAAAGCCTCAGACATTGAATTCAGGTCATATCTCCTACCAGCTCATAAGGAAATCATTTGGAGAAAGGATATTCCCATCGCCTTTCTTGAACCTCAATGGCAGGCTCTTTTAAAGGCCATTATCGTTTACATAACTTGTGAAGGCCGATATCACAGGGTGCTGCACTACCATTTCAAACTGTTGAATCATTTCACAGGGAGGGAAAAGATTAATCTGCCATACTTCTTCCAAAAGACCCTCACTAAGATGGCAAAGCAAGTCCAGGCTAAGCCAAGCAATATAGCAAGCAGGATCTCTCACCAGGGTCTCATAACATTGATAATCAAAGAGCTTTTGAAGAAGAGAAGTGTAGACTGGAATTATTTTTTATTTTGGCATGAGTTCCCCACAGATCTTGTCAGAGAAGAGGCAGTTAAGCAGGGTGAGGGCGAGAAGAGCAGGACTCCCAAAACCAGCAAGAGAAGGAGGAGAGCCATCTCTCCTCAAGCCCAAACGGAATCCCCTTCCTCATCCAGCAAAAGGAGAAGGTCAAAGAGAAAGCTGGTGTTTGAACAAGCTGAAGGAACTCCTCAAGGAAAAAATCCACTAAATCTCCCCTACTCAGGATCTGAATCTGAAGACGAAGGAAAACAAGGAACAGAGCAGCCCATGGAGAGTGAGAAAAGTAAAGACCCTCCCTTGACTGATGTACCAGGTCCCGAACCTTCCACACCAGAGACCAACAAATTCAATAAGCTGCTACAGGAACTTTCCCAGGCAAGACATAGTGAGAAGCAGGTTAAGTTGCACAACACAGAGCTGATTGGAAGGAATATGGCACTGCATGATCGGAGCCAGGAAATAGTCGAAAGACTCAAGAAAACAACCGAGAGGAACGCAATGCTGATAAAAGACAATGTCAAGCTCTACCGCAACCTCAGGATGCTCAGGTTAAAGTTGAAGAAATTGGAGGGGACAGAGGTACAACCAGTAGTCACAGAAGCACAACCATCTGGTCTAGACACGTTGGCTGAGGTGGTCACGATCCCTGAGGAAGTAACACCTGTGGAAGCTCAGCAAGAACAGCCTATGAAAGTTCAGCAAAGACAGACTAAACGAGTGACTAGAGGGAAAGGAGCAGCTTCAAAGAAGTCCTAGCGACTGGTCACGAGCATGCAGGAAAGCATCGTTTTGGGTTTTAATTTTTGAAACAGTTTTCAGCTTTCGGCAGCTTAGGCGAGCCCCATAGAGCTCATTAGCTGCCGAAAGGTCTGACTTCCGGCGGCTAAGGCACGAAATCAGCAGAATAGTTAGCTGCCAAAAGCCTGTTTTTGCAAAGGTTCTCTAATTCCGCCCAGAATTCAGTTTTGATTCGCTGAACTGACATAAATGAATGGATTATAAAGTATTTTATCTATATCTCAGAGGTTTTGAACCAGTGGGTACTTTTGATTAAGTTTCAAACCTTGTTTGAAGGAGAATTTCTATAAGTCGACTACCACATCATGAAAATCAAATCTGTGGCGCGCCCAACTCAGTTCACCGAGCCTTGGAAGGCTGCTTCATTTCACCAACCATCAAGCTGTTGAAGGAGATCTCCATATCAGAATTTCCTTGATTTTAGGGATCAGTCCCTATCTTTTTGCTTTTACTGTCAGTTAGTGTTTTAGTTAATTAAACAGATCCATGCTTTAAGGATCTGGGAACTGCTTTGTAAAGGCTTTAAAAAGCCTAAGAACTGAGACTGTTAGAGGTTCGATTTTGGATGCAGTAGTCTGCTATTGTACTCAGCTTTCTTATGCTAATACAGATCACAGGTTTCTTTCAGCTTTGGTATCAGCTTTCCATCTTCCTTTCACTATTATCTATGTTATCTAGCTTTGGATGGTCTCTTTCCATTGTTTAGCTCATAGCTTGATGTTAGTTTCTTGAATGTCTCTCGAGCCCTACTCTGTACTGGTTTGGTCACATTCCTTTTCTTCATCCATTTTTCAAAGTATTTGCTGATTAATCAATTCTTGAGAGCACTGTTTTATTTGTTTACCATGATGAATGTCTGAATGCTATACTCGGATTGAGTCATCCCATTGATCCACCCCTTACAAAGAACACAAAAAAACATTGAATTCTTAAGTTACCAGGCATACCTAGCTTATAACCCTAGGTAGTTTCCTGGAGAGCTAACAGGGTGGCTCCCACGTGACTAGGTACTGACGACAGTTGAGGTTGAGGTGTCCGTGGGGTTGTGGCGGAGGTATTGGTTGAGCTATAGGTTGTGATTCAAGAGCTAATTGGCCTGATGAAATGGTGCACAAGTCTGATATATCGATGGCTTGTGGGGGTGGAGGTAAGGAGACAAAGGTGGAGGTTATTGGTGCCTCAGAGTAAAGACCTGCCCCCATGGTAGAAATCAAAGGAGTAAGTGTGCCAAGTATAGGTTTGTTGACCATGGGGAGGACTTTTTCTAGCATAGCGGGAGCATTAGAGTCATAGTAAGTAATTTGGTTGAGTTTGATGACTCGTTCCTCATGGGGGAACATCATGATCCAGAACACAGATGAGGCGACGACCTTCATTGTGTACGTGTAGGTACATCCTAAAAGAAAGTTGTATTTGAGCTAAGAATTTACAACTTCGATGTCAATGAAGATGGTTTTTTCATCTAGTTGGACGGGGACGTTGGTATGTAGGCCTTGCGGTTTGGCTGCGTGACCATCATAATCTTGATGGGATGTCATTGATGCTTGCAAAGGAGGGGATCCAAGTTTTTTCCACATGAACATGGTTATGACACATGTAGCGGCGCCCTCATCAATTATGCATTAGTGTATAACCATGTTTCAGATCGAAACTGAGATCTAAAATGCAATGGATGAAGGCATGCACTGTTCTAATTGATCTAAGTTGAATTCCATCAATCGTAAGTCAGATGGGTCGATCGCACCTAACACTGATATAAATTATTTTCATTGTCCTCGGCAGTTTTTTAGAACTTCCAAGGTTGACATGGCAGAGGGGGAGTGGGCCAATTCATCCACGATGTTATAATTAGGGGAAGTGCGAGCATTGGGGTTATTAGTAATGTGACGTAGAGGGAATTTGGGGGATTTTGGGGCTCCTTCATTCAGTTGTGGTAGAAGGCGTAATGACTATGATGAATATGATTGTCATTGAAGACAATAAATTAATGACAAAGGACAATGAGTGGAGGACATGGAAAAGGTTAAACTAGTTACATGAAGGACATGATGGCAATGGGAAAAGGAAAAATGACAAAGCACAACTAGCTATGATCATGCAAGCATGAAGTTGATGAATTGACAAAGAACAAAGATTGAAGACATGGAAAAGGAGTAATGACAAGGAAGCAAGCATTGATGACAAGTACAAGCATGGATAAACATTAGATTGATGACATGGAAGCATGTATGACAAGTGGCAAGCATGACATGGAAAGTGTTGATGAGAAGGAGTCATGCTGGAATAGTACCCTAGAGTAGTCTGCGGGAATCTTATTGAGCAGCTCCGAGCATTTTATGTGGCCCTTGCGGACATTTACAAGCAGCCTTGCGGGAATTTCTACACCTACTGTGGGCATTTTATGGAGAGTTGCGGGCATTTCCAGGAAAGTACTGTGAGCATCTCCAGGACAATGTTGCAGGCATATTTATAATCCCTTGCAAGCATTTTATAAGTGCCTTGTCGGCATTTGTTAAATACCTTGTGGGCATTTATAAAAGCCTATGCGGGCATTTATATAAGCCTATGCAAGCATTTTTTTAAGGGAGCACTATGGGAATGAAAAGGAGCCTTATGCGGGCATTTGAGGAAGCCCTTGGGGGCATTTAAAGTAGCCCTTGCGGGCATAAATGTTAGGCCCTTGCAGGAATTTGAAACAACCCATGGGCATATGGTGAAGGCCTTGCGGGCATAATCATAAGGGCCCATGTGGGCATCTTCCACACCAACTGCTGGCATTTTAATGAATCCTATTGCGGGAATTTTATGGGGTCATGCAGGCATCTTTAAATGGGCCTTGCGGGCATTTTGTGGATCCCATTGTGGGCATGTGATAGAGTAGAAATGAAGTGGCGATAAACCCACTATGATGATGTGGTAACAAAAATTAAATAGATATATAGATATATATTTTGTGAGGATTATATGGAAACAAGTTTAAAAGAAAAAAATAAAATAACCAATGACATGTTGGCCTCCTGAATTGATGGAGAAGGAGAAGTATAAATGAAGAACAAATGTTTATGTTTTGTGTGTGGATTGTGTGGAAGATTTCGGGAGGTACAATAGAGCTCAATTTTTGGGGTTTTGAGGAGATGAGGATAGGTTCGGTGGCAACAGTAGATCAACATGTGCAACAGTAAAATAATTTTTATATCTCTGATTTCTGGGCAACAGTAAGGGCAGATTGATTATGGCAGAATGATGTACTTGAACAGAATATTGGAGATGTGCTGACAACAAAATGATGATTTGCTTATGCACAAATTGATGATATGGCAGCTGTAATGACAGACATAAAGATGATGTGTCTATGATGTTTTAATGAATGGATCAATGATATATGATATGTAATGTGACAAATGTGTATTATTATGTAATACAAGCTAGGCCTTGTACTATTTTTCTTAGTTGGATATGAGAAAAAGACCAAGCTGAGTCTTGGAATAGAAGTTGGTTCTTCTGATTCAGTTGTAGCTGATAGACCCCATGGTTGTAGCTGATTGAACAAATATAAAAGTGTTACCAAGCTCATAAGTGTGTTGTGTCTCTTGTGATGCATGTTTAATGAATGACATGTTTTAAGTCAATGATTACTGAAGAATAGTTTAGAAATTGATGAAAGTGTTAAAGTAAAATTGTTGAATGATATATATGTTAGGAAGAAGTTAGAAATTAGAATTGAGTGCTGGCCCACTGATTCACCTCCCCCTTCTTAGTGAGACATTGTGTCTGCCAATTGGTATCAGAGTAGGCCTTCATCACAAGCCTAGCAAGATTGAAGGGGTCTGTGGACACAAGATGGAAGGACCAACAAAGCTCATTCACAATGAAGTTCTAGTTTTTGAAAAATCATATTATTTTGGTTGGAGAAGCATAATGAAGGATTAATTGAAGAAATTTGGTGGTTTGGAAATTGTGGTTAACCCACCTTTCCATCCTGGCAAGAAGACAAAGACAACAAATGAGAAAGACAACAATCTTTCCTTGAAGTTTCTGATGGATGGACTCTCAAGCCCTATCAAAGAAAGTGTAAAAGAATATACCTTTTCCAAGGATCTCGAGTTCAAGCTGGAAGGTGAATATCAAAGGAATGTTCAAGACACTGACAAGGAAACAGAAGTCAATACCTCTGAGGATGAGAAGTAAGAAGAAAAGTAGTAACAAGCTTCAAATATAAGTGAAGGTAAGAACTCTTTAGTTAATGATAATCCTGAATGTAATGATGTTGAAATTCTACTTACTGAAGATGAAAAGGAAGATTTGTTGAAGGTAAATAATGCATTTGCATGTACCCTATAGGATGTTGATCTCAAATTTAATCGAAGGCTTAAAAAGAATATTTTGTGGGCCACCACCCTGTCGTGTCAAGACCTCAGCCCACCGGGTTAGGGATGGATCCCGAAGATTATGCGGAGGGACATCCACCCTCGGACCAAGCCCCAGAACCCTCTCAAAGAAGAAGCTACATAGGATACTCCCATACCTAAAGTTTTTGGCCTTCCCTTCTTTGCATTCTGTCAGTTGGGTCTTCATAGACCCCAGCAGTGTGGTACACCAGTCAAACACTCTAGGATGCATGCATTGTGATGCATAGAACATCACTGGCCTATATGCCTGGTGTAGAGCTTTGGATCCCGTGATCCGCACTAAGGTAGCCACAATGATCTTCATGCTCATATTCACTATGGCATTGATGGGCACCTGACTTCCCACCGTGCGTGTGTTTGCGGGGAAATACCGCGCTATGTAGTCAAAGACGGTGAGCCCACCATCCACAATAATAGACCGAAGACTAGCCTCCTCACGTACACGGGACAAACTGGTAATGAAGTAGATGTCATCCCCTTCCAGTGTGAGGATTTTTCCATTGAGATTGAAGTTTTGTGCATCAACATCCCAATAGTTGATCAAGCGTCGAAGTAATAGGTTTTGGGCCCTCAAATCCCCTATGCTCCAGAATTTGTACAACCCACATGCTTGCAATGCCTGCTGTGCTTGCACATCATTGTGCATGGCCTCATCAACTTGGTCATGCTCCCTCTCCCTCCACTCTAGAACCATCCTGGAGTGAAGAAAAACAAGCATTTTAGTCAAATTATTTTTAAAAACCAATTACACGGCCATACCCATGGGCTAGTTTGTATATAGGTGTGGGTACCTGCGGTCAGTCTTTGCATTGACTGCGAGTATTTTTCCCTACCCACGACTTGCATAGCTACAGCCCGTGGGTAGCACCAAAGCCATTTAGGGCTTGGCCAAACAAAAAATCCCACCGCTGAAAATCAAAATGAAAGCATTGAAATGAAAGGTATGGATGAGACTATCGACCTGCTCCGGACGATTCGATGAATGGTCACTCATAGCTCCCAGAATCAGCAACTGAACTTTCAGGTGAAAACTAACCACAAAGCTCCAAATGGGTGAATAGTAAAAATGAATTGTAAATTGTAATTTTTTATTACTATTTATAATTTTTCAAGACCCACTTGTCTATAGTTTTTACCGTTTTGTGCCGTTATGGACTAATATACTGTCTTGGAGTAGTATTTTTTAATCATATTTCTTCGGTGAAAGTTGTTCTGAACCATTTCACACCTACGGCAGGTACGTTTCACACCTAGCATATAGGTTAGATGCCATTTACATGTGCATTATCCATTTGACCTGTCGACCACTTTCATAAACCCTAGGTGTGACCCCGCTTCGTAACTGACACAGAACCTTCACACTGCTATAGAAGTGTCGTTATGTGGCGGTAGGGATTTTTCGAACATGGGTACCCTAGTTAGAACCCCTTTGTGCATTCTGGTGCCCATGTCGTTGTTTGTCCTTAGGATTGGGATTCCTTTGTAGTTACGCCATGATGTTGCGATAAAGACTCATACTCTACTTTGTCTTATGTTGCCCATCTCCCTTAAGGACTCGCTTAAGTTATATCATGTTGTGATTGCATTGCATCATCCTGCTTGTCGTTGAGCCTTGTGCTGGCTCCCGCTTACTTAGTTGTTAGCCTGGTGCTTGAGCACTTTTCCCTGCCGAGCCCTGTAGAGCTTATATTTTCCATTCACAATTGGATGACCCTTTGAACCTAAGGGAACACCCCCTGAGTGTCCACATCGTGCATGCACTTCCTTGCATTGATCATAGGTATGTTCCACTACTTGGAACTAGTCTGCTCTCTATTTGATACTCGTTCCTTCACTTGTTGTACTATAAGCAATTTTATTCTTTTTCAAGCTTTTCCCAAATATGAAAAAGACCAAAAAAACAAATATTGCAGAAAGCCGTACGGGATTATGGTTACTACTTCGTGTTGGCAGCTATTGTGTCTCCTTTGAATAGAGCATTCAATCCACTCCATACATTATGAGTCGGGACTATAGTTGGACCTTAGGAGCTGTAGTTGTTTCTCAGTTTTCTCCACCGATTTCTTAAGCTTCTAGTCATTATGGAGCCCTTTGTAATGGCTCTTGCATTGTACAATGTATGTCAAGTCTATGCTGCTTGAGTCTATCCATCTGCTCATGCTCTTGTTCAAAGGAAGTCCTGAACCAGTGTCAGCCACTCCTCAGATCTCTTGACTATTGCGTGTCGGCCATCCTTATTGAGTCAGTCCGTTCCACCTGAGTTCTTCCAAATTTTTCAGTGTAGCTGGTACCTCGTGCTGGTTGGTGGGGGATGCCTTAATGCCCTCCTTCCAGCGAGTCTCATTCCATCGACTTCAACCCATTTATTCTGGGAATTGAGGCTTAGAGTTCATTTGAGTACCTTGAGGCTTGCAGTCATTAGTGGCAGGTTCTCTCGCCATCAACAGTTTTGGGAATACATCAATGTCCCCTGATTGATGGATTCATCCTAGTGTTTGGCTTCAACTCATTTATTCACACTCCGATGATTGTGCTCTGTGCCTTGATACCCATTTTCATTATTGGTGGGTTATCTCGCATCTGTTAACGGTATACATCATTGACCAGTAATCAGACGATGCCACATTAGGTTCAAACCCAACTCCTTTATTCACTTTATGGGACTTGCACCGTCGAAGACTTGTGTAGAAGACCCCAGGCGATAGTGACATTCAGTATGCTACTTATGACTTTGACTTTACATATGAGATATCATTTCTCAGATATCAGCAGTTTGCACCAGTTGTTTCCTTTTCAGCAAGAGACCATATCTTACTATAGAGGGATCATGCCTATGATCACTTATTACATGTATTCACTATGTACTGCCTATTCATGGCCATTATATCAGATTGTTGTATTACTGACATGTATTCAGGGATACTATTATATTATGACGAGTGAGCTTCTCTTTCCACTTGTGTCTCCACCACTCCACTTCTGAGTTTTATAATGTATTTTATGCCATCGTAGCATCAGTCTTTGACCTCACACATTAGGGGGAATCTGTTACAACGTAATCTTCCACCTTGTGAGCGTTAGCATTCTTTGGCCTGTAGGATCCATTTTACCGACTCAGATCCACTTTATATCCTTTAGACATATTTTTTCCTCATTTTTCCTCTGACCCTCTTGTTGCATCATTATAGCAGGCGTACCCACGAATTGCATCACTATAGCCCACGGGTATCAAGTAAAATGGTAAAAATAACTAGTTTATTACTTTTTACTCCCAAAAAGCGGTCATTGGGTGACCTTTGGCTCTCCATCTGCCCAAGTAACATCTTGATGTGTCCTTTCACTTACCTTTGAGAGGACTATATATTGAGCACATATGGCTTATGGACGGGGGGAGAAAGAACTCCTTATAGTTGTGAACCCTTTATGTTCACCTTCCAAACTCCTATCTAGTTTGTCTATGTTCACAAGATAGACAAAGATTTACCCTGGGAAACCCTCATGGGGTAGAAAACCCAACAAAAATTTCCTCAATATAGATAATCAACCAATACAAAGATGTAGTCCAAGACTAGAGCTCCTTCTCCTCCTATACAGACCTCTCTCTCTCCTATGAGCCAATCACAAGTGAGTGAATGAATGAGATAAGTGAGGAACACACTTCCTCTACTTATACTCATCTCCCGAATGACTTTTTACCCTAATGGGGCCGACCTCTCCTAAGAGAGTTTAATAACCCCTAAATAACTAACTCAGGGCTGACCTCACATGGGAGATCTAATAACCCTAGTTACCATAATCTCTCGGAGGAATAAACATCTTCGGATACATAACAAAGTCCCATCGGAGGAATGAAACATCTCTAGAATAATAAAGTACAAATATAATATTCTTAGAAGTTACAATATTTCAACACTCCTCCTTAACGAGAAGGATATTATAACAACGTCCGCAGGAGCAAGGAGTCATCAACTACATAATACAGGATACATCTATAAATCAGTCGAAGCTTTCTTCATACATCATCAGTAACTCAACTGGTTATTGGAACATATTCAAGATCTTCAATACTGGAACATCAACATCTTCAGTACTGAGTCTTTGTCTTCTGCAGCACTTGAATAACTATAGCAATATCATCATATGGATCCTCTCAATCAATAGTACGATCATCAGCATCATCATCACATGATCATCAGCATTGTCATCAGACGATCATTAGTATCATCATCACACGATCATCAACATCGTCATCACGATCAACAGCATCGTCATCACATGATCATCAGTATCGTCATCACATGATCATCAACATCGTCATCTAGATCATCATGATCAACAACATCGTCATCTAGATCATCACGATCAACAACATCATCATCTCGATCGTCACGATCAACAACATCGTCATCTCGATCATCACGATCAACAAAATTGTCATCTAGATCATCACGATCAACAACATCATCATCTAGATCATCACGATCAGCAACAACATACCCTGCAACACACATGATCCTTCCCTTCAGAATTACGGGATCAATCTCATCACAATCATGTTTAAGACTATCCTTCCTTTCGGAATTACTGGATTTACTGTCTAAGGATGATTAATCCAAAATCAATCATATTTAAGACTATCTTTCCTTTCGAAATTACTAGATTTACTGTCTAAGGATGATTAATCCAACCTCAATCACATTTAAGACTATCCTTCCTTTCGAAATTACTGGATTTATTGTCTAAGGATGATTAATCCAATCACAATCACAATCACATTTAAGACAATCCTTCCTTTCAGAATTACTAGATTTACTGTCTAAGGATGATTAATCCAATCACAATCACATTTAAGACTATCCTTCCTTTCGGAACCACTGGATTTACTGTCTAAGGATGATTAATCCAACCTCAATCACATTTAAGACTATCCTTCCTTTCAAAATGACTGGATTTACTGTCCAAGGATGATTAATCTAATCACAATCACATTTAAGACTATCCTTCCTTTCGGAATTACTGGATTTAATGCCTAAGGATGATTAATCCAATCACAATCACATTTAAGACTATCCTTCCTTTCAGAATTTCTGGATTTACTGTCTAAGGATGATTAATCCAACCACATACATTTTGAACCAATTGCTCAGGGATGATGTAGTCCTATCATATACATTTTGAATCAAAATGTTTAGGGATGATGCAATCCTATCACATCCACTAGGGACCACTTCTCAGAGACGTATGTCTACGGATCAATTCAGGTACCTAAGTCTAGGGATGATACAATCCCTCCTCGTCCACTATGAACCATGCATCGACCTCATCGCTGTAACTGGTAACCTCAATATCAATACAAGTATCCACATTAATGATACAGTATCCTTATCAATACATTATCCTCATCAATACATGTATCCTCATCATCGACCTTACCATCGATATAGGCAATCTCATCAACGATACAAGCATCCACATTAATACCAGTATCCAAGGAATATCTTCATCGACCATATCACTCCCCCCTTTCGAGGAGGGTCCTTCTGAACTACACCAAGCTTGTCTCGAAAATACTCAAATGTTACTCGAGACAGAGGTTTGGTCAACACATCAACAACTTGTTCATCAATGCTTACATACTTGAGCTTGACAGCTCCTTTCTGAACCATATCCCGTATATAGAAATATCGGATCTCTATGTGCTTTGACTTATCATGGAATACTGGATTCTCTGTCATCTTGATACAACTCTGGTTGTCACATAGGATCATAGTGGGGTCCATCTCTAAGTCAAATAGTCCTGATAGCAACTTACGAAGCCATACTGCTTCACAACTAGCAGAGCAAGCAGCTATATATTCTGCTTCAGCTGTGCTGAGAGCCACACTAGACTGCTTCTTACTAAACCATGAGATCATGGAAAATCTCAGACAATAACATCCACCCGATGTACTCTTCCTGTCTGATACGCTTCCTTCCCAATCAGCATCTATGTAGCCATACAATCTGAAGTCATGATCTCCATGATAACATAGACCAAAATCTATCGTACCCTTTAGGTACCTCATCACATGCTTTGCAGCTATCAGGTGAACTCGTCTAGGTTCCACTAGATACTGAATTAAGGTGTTCACCTCAAGCATATATTTGGCCTGGTATTCGTTAGATACATTAATGACCCAATAATCTGTCTGTACATAGTCATATCCACTAACTCTGAGGAGTTATCAACTAATAGCTTCAAGTTGGAATCCATGGGAATGGCCATGGATTTACATTCCAACATATCAATCTTTTCAAGATCTCCACATCATACTTTCCCTGGTTAAGAAAGATTCCTTCCAGGCCTTTCCATACTTCCAGACCTAGGAAGTAATGCATCAATCCGAGATCTTTCATATGAAACTCAGAAGAGAGCTTCTTCTTGCACTCTAATTCTGTTTCTCATTTCCAGTCAGAAATATATCATCCACATATAACAACAATATGACAGGTTCATCATTCATAACCTTGAGATAAATATTAGGATAAGCTTTACTTTTGGTAAAGCCCAAGCTTGTCAAGAAACTGTCAATTCTTCCATACCAAGCTCTGGGAGCTTGCTTCAACCCATACAAAGCCTTCTTCAGTTTGCACACATGGGTTCTTCCATCTTCCACCTCAAATCCTTGAGGTTGTTCTATGTACACTTCCTCCTCAATCACACCATTCAAGAAAGCTGTCTTTAAATCTATCTGATGTAATTCATACTTCATCATGGATGCAAGTGCCATGATGGTTCTGATGGAAGTGTACCTTGCAACTGGTGCAAATGTCTATTCATAGTCAATTCCCTCTTTCTGAGAGAATCCTTTGGCCACAAATC
Source organism: Larix kaempferi (assembly GCA_027924585.1). Lineage (NCBI taxonomy): Eukaryota > Viridiplantae > Streptophyta > Pinopsida > Pinales > Pinaceae > Larix > Larix kaempferi. The sequence continues at coordinate 774,609 of BSBM01000068.1, read as the reverse complement.
TTGCCTTATATTTTTCAATGCTACCATCCGCAGCATGCTTTATTTTGTATATCCATTTGGAGGATACCACACTATTGTTCTTTGGCTTGGGAACTATATCCCAAACATCATTCTTCATTATTGACTGGTATTCATCTGTCATTGCCTCTACCCACTCTTTCTTATGAATTGCCTCTTCATAACTAGTAGGTTGTTGATCTACAATATCACACATCAAATCCATATAGTTGGAGAAAGGCTTTGGTTTCTTGCTCACTCTAGTGGAGCCTTCAGGAGCTCCATACTTTTCTGCTCCTAGTATAATGTCTCTTTCCCATGCTGGCTTTCTCTTTCTTGATATGTTTGTAGGGGGGGTTCTTGTGGTTCTATCATATCATGGTCTTTAGGTGTTACATCTTCAGGGATGGGTACAGTCTCTGCAATTCTGGGAGGTGCATCTTCTTCATATACTTCTTCATACTGGCACTTCCTAGATTCTTGAGAGTCGTTTCTTCATCAAATGTCACATCCCTACTAATCTCCATATGGTGGAATCCTGGGATGTATATTCTGAATGCTTTGGATGCTTCACAATATCCAACCAATATTCCCTTCTTTCTGGAAGGGTCCAACTTAGTTCTCTTTTCTTTTGGTATGTGAATATATATAGGACACTCAAATATCTTGAGGTGGCTTACCTCAGGCTTCTTCCATATAAACACTTCTTCTGGGGTCTTGAATTCAAGAGCACTATAAGATAGTCTATTCTGCACATAGACTGTTGTCCTGGCTGCTTCAACCCATATATACATAGGTAGGTCTTGATCATGTATCATTTTCTTTACTGCTTCCATAATCGTTCTATTCTTTCTTTCCGCAACACCATTTTGTTGAGGATTGTAGGGAGTGGTTAACTCACTCTTGATTCCAGTTTCTTTACAAAAGAATTCAAAATCCTTTGAAGTGTATTCCCCACCATTATCTGTCCTGAGTATTTTGATGTTCTTTTTTGAATGATTTTCTATCAAGGCTTTGAGCTCCTTGAATTTTCCAAAGACTTCATTCTTCCCTTTTAGAAAGTATATCCAAGTCTTTTTGGAGTAGTCATCAATAAATGTAAGGTAGTATTCATATCCACTCAAGGATATGGAGGGAATTGGTCCACATACATATGAATGAATCAATTCCAAAATACTTTTAGTCTTTGTTTCACTCTTTGAAAATGGGTTCTTGATATTCTTCCCTTTTGCACATCCTTTGCATGTGCCATCATGATCAATCTTCAAATCTAGTAGTCCTATGACTACTTTACTCACATGAGGTAGTTCTTTGTAGTTAATGTGAGCAAGCCTTCCATGAGCTCACTAGGGCTAGTGGCTTCATGAACAAGGGAAGCTTCTGGATGACCCTTGAGTTTGTATAGACCTCCTTCCTCTTCACCAATAACAATTGCATCCTCAATTGATTTTCCTTTGGACCACATGAGTACTTGTCCATTTATGAATGCAACCCTATAACCTTTCTTATCTAGGGATGAGATAGAAAGTAAGTTCTTCTTCAAGCCTGGTACATATCATATGTCCTTCATCTTTAATGGAGTTCCATAATCAAGCTTGTAGCTTGCTTCACTAATTCCCTTGATGGGATATTGATAGTCATCTCCTAAAGATACTTTCCGTGGAGAGGTTTTCTCTTCAAGTTTTGAAGAGTTTTCTTTTGACCTATCATGTGCTTTGAAGAACCACTATCAATAAGCCATGTATCTTCTCCGGGTGTTACAGACCTAGAGAGTGCAGAGAATACAACATATTCTTTTGTATCTTCTTATTCTATTCTAGTTCTTTTCTTCTTAGTCCTTTCCTCTTCTTCTTATTCTTCACTATCATCTTCTGCTAGGTGAGTTTGATGTATTTTATGGTGGAGGACCTTCTTCTTCTTCTTTGAAGGACAATCCTTAGCAATGTGTCCTATTTTGTGACAAATGAAACATTGGAATTGGGAGTAATCTCTTCCTTGATTAGTTCCTCTTTTCTTCTGAAATCTTTGTGGAGGTTGAGACTCCTTGTGACTATCCTTCTTGAAGTAGGATTTATTCCTTCTTCTCTTAGTGTGGGTGGCCAAGGCTTGGTCACCTTCTTTGAGCAAGGATTCTCTGTTGGAAACCCTAGCTTCTTCTTTAATGCAATATTCCCATACCACATCAAACTTCATGCTTTCTTTTCTGGCACACATGGTTTGGATGAATGACTCCCAAGGTCTAGTGAGACCATTTAGAGCGGTCATGACTACTTCATCTTCATCAAGGGTATCTCCAACGGCATCTAATTGTTCTTTGAATTTGAAACCCTTGAGAAGTAATCTTGAATGGATTCTCCTTGATTCATCTTGGTGTTCTTCAATTGAGCTCTCAGATTCATCTTCCTATTGATGTTCCTTCCTTCATACATTCTGGAAAGGGCATCATATATTTCCTTTGGGGTATTCTTGGATGCCACTTGGGGAATCAAGTGGTCTTTTATAGAATCAACAATGATTCTCTTTTCCCTAATCAAGTCCTTCCTATACTTCTCTTTGGATTCATCTTCTTCAGGTTCTACAATCTCATCTTTGATATTTTGGGAGAGATAATTCTCTTCAAGAATGAGACCAATCCTATATTTCCATGCCTGGAAATTCTCTATACCCTCTAGCTTGTCTTCAAGCTTAGTGCTTGGAGCCATCTTATTCAGGGGGTCGCAGAGATTGAGGTTTCTCAAGAGATAGAATAACACTTACTAGGAGATGTGCTTGATTGAGTTGAGAGATCTGGTGTGTTCTGCTTTTGGAAACTTCAACTTTTCACCTTCCAGATTTGCAACAGAATTTCTGGTTTTCTGGTCTTCTCTTTTCTGGTTTTCTAGTGCACAGTTTTGCAAATTTTCTAGTTCACTGGTGCACAGGTGCACATCTTTTCTGGTTCACTAGTGCACAGGTGCGCAAATTTTCTAGTTCACTGGTGCATAGGTGCGCAACTTTTCTAGTTCTCTGGCTTTCTGGTTTTTTGGTTTTCTGCACTTTTTTTCAAACTAGGGTTTGAATTTCCTGGTGTTCTACCCAACCAAAAATCTTGATCTAGTGCTCAAAACTTCGATTTTGAGGAGGGCTATCTAGCCATGCAATCAGAATCCAAAAAGTCCAACTTTTGCAGAAACCCTAATTTTCACCGGAGGAGGAGAGAGAGGTATTTTCACCTTGTGAAATATGTCCTATTTAGGCTAGCTCTAATACCATGTTAATTTTAGCCTAATTTCACAAGCAAGATCACTGAAAGAAACACAATCACAAGATAGACAAATATTTACCCTGGGAAACCCTCATGGGGTAGAAAACCCAGCAAAGCTTTCCTCAATATAGATAATCAACCAATACAAAGATGTAGTCCAAGACTAGAGCTCCTTCTCCTCTTATGCATACCTCTCTCTCTCCTATGCACCAATCACACGTGAGTGAATGAATGAGATAAGTGAGGAACACACCTCCTCTACTTATACTCATCTCCCGACTGACGTTTTACTCTAATGGGGCCGACCTCTCCTAAGAGATTCTAATAACCCGTAAATAACCAACTCAAGGCCGACCTCACATGGGAGATCTAATAACCCTAGTTACCACAATCTCTCAAGGGAATAAACATCTCCGGAATAATAAAGTACAAATATAATATTCTTAGAAGTTACAACATTTCAACACAATAAAGTCCAAATGTAATACATAGAAGAATATCTTCCGAAGTTACAAATACATCAACACTCCCTCTTAACTAGGAAGTTATTCTGAACACAGGTCATTAATAGATATTGGCGCAAATCTTCAATTCTGGAGTTGGATCATCATCACTGGATCACGGAGCATCATCATCATCACTGCTGTTGTACTCGACATCTCGATCACTGGGATATCTCTGAATTCTGATCGTCATAGGAAGTTCTATAGAGCCAACCCTTTTCCATGCTGGATGTAGGCCCACCACCTGTAGGTCTTCATCATCACTGGCCATACTGTGGAATCCTCAGGAATTATTACGTGCATCAAAAAAAACCTCGAAAGAGTATCCCAGGATCCTTTATGTGCCTAAGCACGGCCGACAAGATCTCCTAGGGCACTATTACATGTTGACTGTCACAAAACCTTAAAAGAGTGTCTCGACTAGCAAGAACTCTAAAAAGCATCCGAGGCCTTTTACATGACTAGCACAACCTATCCGGATCTCCAGTATGTATTACATGTGACCCCTACCACAAAACCTTAAAAGAGTGTCTTCACTAACAAGAACTCTAAAGAGAATTCGAGGCCTTTTACATGACTAGCACAACCTATCTAGATCTCCAGGATGTATTATATGTGGTCATGGAAAAACCTTGAAAGAGCAACCTAGGATTGATTACGAGCATACTGCTCAACCTATTGGATCTCCCAGGGCACTATTATATGCCATAGGACAAAACCTCGAAAGACAATTTGCCAGATATCCCAGGGAACTATTATATACCATAGGAAAAACCTCTAAAGAGTATCTGCAAACCTCCTAGGGCGTTATTATATGTTCTCCCAAGCAAAACCTCGAAAGAGCATTTTCTCGATACCCCAAGGCGCTGTTATATTCCATAGGAGAAACCTCGAAAGAGTATCTAAAAACCTCCTAGGGCACTATTATATGCTTATCTGCACAACCTGTCCATGGCCATAGAGTATCAACCTAATACTCACCATACATCATCATGATGTACATGATCACCTTGATCATCGTCATTGCATCGTCCTGATGCACGTTAGATAGAGCATCATCCTAACACTCATCACTCATGATCATCTTGATCATCATCACTGCATCGTCCTGATGCATGTCATCCAGAGCATCATTCTGATACTCATCACACATGATCATCTTGATCAACATCACTGCATCGTCCTGATGCATGTCATCATACATGATCCTACTGATCATACAAGGCATCCAACTGATGCATATACAAATACATGATCCAACTGATCATACAAAGCATCCAACTAATGCATATACAAATACATGATCCAATTGATCATACAAAGCATCCAATTGATGCATATACAAAGCAGTAACCTGAGCATCGTCCTGATGCTCATCACACAACGCTTACATCCAAAACCATGGGAAGGATCCTCCTCTCACCATGCTTGGAATGGCTCCTACAAAATGTGTCCCATCACTTTTCCTCGGAGTATATTCTATCTGAAGAACACCAAGCCTCTCTCTGAAGTACTCGAACTTCACTCTGGCTAGTGGTTTCGTCAACACATCTGCAACCCACTCATCCGTCCCAACATACAGAAGCTTCACTGCTACTCTCTACACCATATCCCTGATATAGTGATATTTGATCTCGATGTGCTTTGACCTATCATGGAACACTGGGTTCTCAGACAGCTTCACACAACTCTAGTTGTCACAAAAGATACCAGTAGCATCCAACAAGAGATCAAATAACTCAGACAGTAGCTTCCTAAGCCATACTGCCTCACAACTATCCGAACAAGCTGCAACATGCTCTGCTTCGGCTGTACTCAGTGCTACGCAGGACTGCTTCCTGCTAAACCAAGAGATCACACCTGATCCCATACTGAAGCAACACCCCGAAGTGCTCTTTCTATCTGCAACACTACCTGCCCAATCTGAATCAACATAACCCTGCAGGTTAAACTTTTGATTCGCATCATACTTGAGCCCGTAATCAATTGTACCCTTCAGGTACCTTAGAATATGCTTTACAACAACCATGTGAACACTTCTCGAATCCATCAGGAACTGGCTCAATGTGTTCACCACGAAGCAAATATTTGGTCTCGTGTTCGTCAGGTACATCAAGGACCCAATCATCTGACGATACACAGTGACATCAACCAGATCAGATGAAGCATCACACAGAAGCTTCAGGTTCGATGCCATAGGTGTGGCCATGGCCTTGTAGTCCATCATCCCGAACCGCTTCAGGATATCTACTGCATACTTCCCTTGTCCAAGGAATATTCCATCTACACTCTGGCACACCTCCATACCTAGAAAGTAGTGCATCATCCCCAAGTCCTTCATCTCGAACTCGGCAGCAAGCTTCCTCTTGCTATCGACAATCAACCCACCCTCACCTATAACAAATAGGTCATCCACATATAGTAGTATTATCACAGGACTGCCTTCTTCAACCTTGTAGTAAAGGTTGGAATCCGCTTTACTCTTAGTAATGCCAAACTAGATAAGAAAGTTGTCCATCCTACCATACCAAGTCCTAGGAGCTTGCTTCTATCCATACAAGGCTTTCTTCAACCTGCACACATATGACTCCCTGTCATGTGTCTCAAAACCAAGTGGTTGCTCCACATACACTTCCTCTTCAACTACACCATTCAAGAAAGTTGTCTTGACATCCATCTGGTGTATTTTCCACTTCATCATTGCAGCCAGAGCAAGTACTGTTCTGATGGAAGTGTATCTATCTATAGGAGCAAAAGTTTCTTCATAGTCTATTCCCTCTTTTTGGGAGAAGCCACGAGCTACAAACCTCGCCTTGTATTTCTCTATGTTGCCATCTACAGCATGCTTGATGTTATAGATCCACTTGGAATTCACAACATAATTCCCTTTAGGTCTTGGGACCACATCCCAAACATCATTCTTCATGATCGACTGGTACTCCTCGATCATGGCATTCTTCCATTACTGCATCCCGGATCCTGGGAACTTTAGATTCTTCAATATATTTCAATAGATAGTTTTCTTTGAATTTCGTTTGCTGGAACAAATGTTGTAGTCCTTCTTTTGTAGGTGATTGTACATGATCTTTACTACAAGTCAAATTCAATTGAATGATTAGAAACTTCTCATAGTTTTCAGAACAAAATCTTTACACATAAAGAAATATGTCATACAGTCATGTAATTATATTATCCAATGTTTCAATCCAACATTTATCCATATCCCGTAACTTTCTAGATGCCTTCTATCTCTACCAGAACATTATTAAGAGTGTGCACAAATCCCAACATGTCAGCAAAGAGGTTTCCTTCTAGATAAGTAGCAATGGAATGTTGTACAGTACTATAGGACACTTACCCATTACATGCATATTAGTAGTATCTTGTTCATTAATGCAACTATTCTACAATGCATAATATACATCCTAAATCTAGGAACATAAGTATGTACATGAATTAACAACATCATTCAAATAATCATATACATAGAAAACAACAATTTAAATACTTATCTTTGTTTGTTTGTTGGGTGGACCCCCTCTCAATCTTTGCTTCCTAGCAGGAACCACTGGAGTTTCTGATAGTGTGCACCTTAACCAATGCTGAAAAATGGACGAGAAGTTCATCCATAGATTATTTGTCTTTTGGAGTCCAACTTTTCTTGAAGTCCGCTGAAGTGCATTCTCCACCATTGTCGGATCTAAAAGTCTCGATCTTCTTTTCAATGTGGTTTTCTATCAAGGCTTTGAATTCCTTGAATTTGTTGAATACTTCATATTTGTTCTTCAAGAAATAACTCCAAGTCTCCCTATCAATGAAAGAAATCTAATATACATACCCACTTAGAGAATTGGATGACATCGGACCTCATACATCTGAGTGGATAGTTTCCAAGATTCCTTTTGCCTTGCTTTCATTGCTTGGAAATGTCTTTATTTGTGTTCTTTCCTTTTGCACACCCTTTGCAAATACCTTCATGCTTTGACTGAATTTCAGGAAGACCTTCTACTGTTTTGCTCGCAATTGGTAGTGCTCTATAGTGCACATGTGCAAGCCTTCTATGCCAAAGTTCACTTGGCTCCATCGATTCATGTACCATGGCATGTTCAGGTTGGCCCTTCAATTTGTACAATCCTCCCTCTTTCTCTCCAATCACTACTGCATCATCTATGGTATTACCCTTTGGCCACATGAGTACTTGGCCATCCACGAATGCAACTCTAATTCCATTTGCATCCAAAGATGATATGGAAAGGAGATTCTTCTTGAGCCCATGTACATATAGAACATCTTTCATCTTCAAAGTCTTCCCAGAGTCTAGTTTGTAGGAGGTTTCACCACTTCATTTTATAGGATATTGATAGTCATCCCCAAGTTTCACCTTATGAGGTGACTCATGTTCAGATATATCTACAAAGGATTCTTTAAACCCAGTCATGTGTTTGGAAGCCCCACTATTAATAAGACAATCATTACATCCATGAGAGATAGTACCCGTGAGAGAAAATATTAGAACATATTCATCTTCACTTGATGAGTCATCACTTTCTACTCTAGCCTTCTTCTTGGGAGGTTCATCATCCTTTGCAGCACGAGCATGATATGTCTTCTTGTTGTTCTTCCTCTTCTTATTGAAGTTGTTGTTGTTGTTGTTCCTTTTGTTCTTGGGATAGTTTGAATCAAAGTGTCCCTTCTCATTACAAGTAAAGCACCTCAAGTATTTCTTATCTCTTTGATGGTGGTGAGGAGCTCTCTTGTGATAAGATTGATCCCTCTTGGACTTACCTTTCTTGGTGTGTGCTGTGAGAGCTTGGTCTTCATTTCCCATCTTTTCTTCTCGGGCCACAAGCCTAGCTTCTTCTTGTGAACATTCCTCCCACAGTCTGCTAAAAGAGATCAATTTCCTTCTTGCATAGATTCCTTGGATGAAGGAGTCCCATGACCTAGGTAGGCCATTCAATGTGGTCATTACAATTTCACCAGTCTCCACTACTTCATCCACAGCTTCAAGTTGTTCCTTGATTTGATATACCCTAGAAAATTAGGATTGAATGGTCTCTCCATTCTGGAGCTTTACCCCTTTCAATTGGTTCCGTAGAGTCATCTTTCGATTTATGTTCTTTCCTTCAAACAACTTGGTCAAGGAGTCAAACATCTCCTTAGGTGTCTTTAAGGAAGACACATGGGGAATGACATGGTCCTTAATAGAATCAGCAATGATTCTCTTAGCCTTGACCAGATTCTTCTTGTGTAAGGCCTTAGCCTCTTCTCCCTCTGGAACAGGAACCTCTTCACTTATGTAAGTGTCCAACTCATTCTCTTCTAGGATTAACCCAATCCTATATTTTCAGGCTCGGAAGTCATCAGCCCTTTCAAGATTATCCTCAAGCTTGGTGTGGTGAGACATCTTAAAGAGTACTTCAAATGGAAATAGAAAAGATTTAGGTCTTACCACTTGATTTGTTGAAACTGGATTTGGAGTTGGATTAGGGTTTATCAGAGAAACCCTAAAAATTCAAAATTCAAATTTCAAACTTCTGAAAGGATAGAAAGATGCACTTTGCTGAGATGGTCAAGATGGTATACTCAGAATTTGAAAAATGCAAATTTTCACCCCTCAAAATTGCTTTTGAAACTTCCAGATTCACTAGAGAGGACCTTGAATTAGGGTTTGATTTCAGAAATTCCAACTTTTGCAGAAACCCTAATTTTTAGGTCAAAAACTGAAAATGATCAGAATTGAATTCTGTCTCAACAGAAAGATGCGCCCTTTCTAGGAGAGTCAATCTAGCCTCCTTCCTTTGATGATCTGTGGAGAGAAACCCAAATATTAAGAATCCCTAGCTTCCGTAGCTACACAGTGCCTTCTTCTTAGGTCATCTCTGATACCATGTTAATTTTTTGATAATTTAATTCCATTATCATTAGGATCTCTAAGAGAATAACATGTACATCAAATCTACAACATATCAATCATAAACACAATCATGCAAGCACACAAGAGAGACAGAGTTTCACCAGGGAAAACCAAGAAGGTGAAAAACCCCGCAACTTCCTCAGAGATAGAATAAGCCCCAATACAAGATCACAAGGATCAAACCCAATAAGATGTCGCTAGAAGATGCTCCTCCTCCTCCACAAGTGCACCATGTTCTCTATTATCTATTTGAGCTTGAGAAGTGAGTGCATGAATCAAATGAGAGACACAAACTGTAATGTCCCTTGTTAGGAATTTTATTAAAATTGCAATTTTCCACTTTTTTCCATGGTTCGACCTTTGACTAGTTTCGATCTCTAGGTCCCAAATTTGCCCCAAATGATCCCAAATCTTCTGAGAAGGTATATGAATGATATTAGAACATAAATATGTGTTTCAGGGATGCCTTTGTACCTTTAAAACACTTCTGCAAATACTCTTTCAATTCTGGTCAATGTAGGTAACTTTACTAGTGATTTCCCTTTGACTAGTATTGGTCTCTAAGTCTCAAATTGACTCCAAATGCCTTAAAATATTCAAGGAAGGTGTATGAATGATATTAGGGATTGAATATGATGTTCAGGGATAACATATGGCCACCAAAATACCTCTGCAAACTCTCTTAAGATTCTGGACCAAGTATGCAATTTTACTAGTAATTTGGGGTTCAAATCCCCCTAAGGTAAGTACTGAAAATGGCTTCCCAAATGCCTCCAAACCCACTCAAATTTATGAATAGAGGTATGTAATGTGTTAAATATGTTATTAATATCTCATATGCACCATTAATGGTTTATTACAACTGTTCTCACCCTCTCCCATTCAACTGCAAAAATCACCAATTCGACCCTTGGGGAAATGGCACTATTTCTTCTCCCAATGCAATTAAGTTGAGTAAAAATACTTCAAATGCTCAAGTACAGTACATGAAACTTGTAAAATACATACATTGAAGTCCATTAATCACAAATGCATCATAGAATCATCCATTCATTCGAAATCATCATCAATACATTGGTTCACAACAAGGTAGTGGGGAAATGGCATTGTTCTTCCATTAAAAATGAGATTTATACATTTCTACTTGGAATTTCTACCTGAAACTTTCTGGAGATGAAGAACAGAGTATTTAATTCATACTGAAAAAGAAATTGGGCATTAGAAGCTCCCCCAAAGAGTACAATAGCTCACCAAAAACGCCCTCCCTCAAGGATCAAGAATATGCCATCAAAACTGGAAATGGTTGAAGGAGCAAGCTGCAATAGAAGAAACCATGAGCTGCCTTGTAGCTTACACCTGCAAATAAAGACTCCATTAAAGCTACAAATTAAAGGTCTGAATGGCGTTTCCAATTGCCAACTTGGATGGGAATCTTTCACCCTCGAAATTGGCTAAGGCAAGAAACTAGTCATCCACTAGCTCTCCCTCTTCACAAATGCAATTGAAAATTCTACAAATGATCAAAAGCTGGTTTCATTCTTTGTTATTGAAATTTATAAACTTTTAATGTCCTCCATGGGTCTAATTCCTTCCAAGAGACTCATGCCAACTCAAGTTGGGAAGAGATACCAAAGAACGCCACTTGTACAACAATTCCTAGTCTCCCACTTCCACCAAATCATATGTGGAAGCATCTTAGCTTCCCTAACACACTTGAGCGCCCTCTTGGAGTCTATTTTTATCCCTGACATGTCATATATGTCATATTTCAGCTTTCAGGTCTGATTTGTGTCATAGGTGTCATAGCATCTTCATCATTGTTGTCATAGAGCTAGGGAATCTAGCCCAAGTGTCTCACTAGCTCCAAATTGCCTCTTCCTCTTCCATGGGAGTTACTCTTCCTCTATATTTCGACCTTGGATGAGTCATGCAATGAATAATACCTTTTGGACTCCCCCAAGTATGTTATCATTCACCTTGAATTCGAATTGGTGAGAGAATGATGCCAAGTGTAGTGGGGAAATCTAGCCATATGTGGGTCCCACTTCCTCCATGTGTCTTCATGATGAAATGCCACTTTTATTTTCACTTGTATATATTTATTTATCTCCTTTATTAAATATTTATGCCATTCTAATGTTCAAACATCATTTATTATCCCCATTATTCCAAATCCCAAAGCTTCCACCCCAAACCTAGGAAACTAGTAATTTTCCTCCTTGGCAATTATTTGACCTTTAGCATAAATTTGACAAACTCTAATGAATAGGGCCAATGTTATTAGGCCATTGTGACCCAATGCCAAATTTGGGACATGAAAAATCCTCCCTTCCCAATATTGCTTGTCCTCAAGCAATTTTAAACATGGGTGCTGAAGAACCTGCTTTCTGTATAATTCTTTGAAGTTGCCATTGAATTGCCCAACCTTGAGTCTTTGAGTTTCCGTGAAGATTTTAGAGAGGAACCACCATGCTTGCTGCTGCACTACTCTGATAAAAATCACTTCATTAAGTGGGGAAATCCATCTCCCATACTGCTTGTTTCCCCAAAAAAATTGAAACCAATGAGATAAAAATTATTCTAGGGTCCCATTGCTTGTATTGGACCCCAATGATTAAGAGTGCTCTCCAACCCACACCATTAGTTAAGAGGATTCCTGGATCCCATTTTCTTGTATGCATCCTTCCAAACATCATGAGTACCAAATATATATCATCAAAGTACATAAAACCATAATGAAAATGTATATCAAGGATATGCTTCATCAAAGAGTCATGAAAGTGCTTATACCTCCCGGCAAGTAGACCGCCATTTTCCAAGTGCATACAAGCTTCAAGTGACCAATCAAATCTGCTCCAATGACATAGGTGAGGATCCCATGTTCTATAATGCTGCTCCAAAAGGATGTGATATGCATCAAAATATTCAACCATGTATTCTTTCATCCAAGAAGTGAATGAAGAATCTCCACTAAAATCTGAACCAAATAATGAGCAGAAAAAACAAGGAGACTTCAAATGAATCAAAGAAGTCTCACCCATACATCCCTGAATGTGAGAGTCATAAAGATATAACAAATTATGTGTCTTGCAACAAAAATGTTCTCCAATCATAAATATTTTCACCCAAGTGTTGGATGAAGTTCCTCCAACATCAAATGAATCAAGTGTTGAGCAAGAAAAACCATGAGTCTTCAAGTGACTCAAATGCATATCATAGGTGCATTCGTGTAGATGTTCATCATCATAAAGTAACAAAGGATGCTGCTGCAAATTTGAATAAGAATGTGCTCCAACCATATCATCATAAAAAGTAACTCTAGTAGTTCCATACTCCTCATGTGGCACCATCAAAAGGAACCCTTTCACCCATACTTCATTGAGACTAATGTTGCAAAACATGGAATTGTAGGATGTAGGAGAATGAACCAAATCACCCAAATGATCAAAAAGTACAGAAGTTTCATCATGGGAAGGATCCATATGGGTAGTATCATGCAGCTCCTTCAAAAGTGTGAGCTCTTTGTCATAGTTTGGTTCCAATGTAGAGGAATCATGCTCTTCTTTAAAAATTGCATAACCTTCATCAAGAGGCAATTCAAATTCCTCTTCCACCACACCAAATGTTTGGATCTCTTCAAGTTCATCTTCAAACACATCAAGAACATTCACATTTTCGCATTTCTCATGATCCACCATGTCATGAGAATCCTCCAAACAATCTACCATTTGACAATCTGAAACATAGGAGGAAAAACAAGTATCTTGCAACTTTTCAAGAAGTTGCTCATTTTGAATTGTGAGCTTATGACTATCCTCATTATTCTTCAAGTATGAATCATGTAACAATTCATTAAGCTCAAACAAATGGTTTCTATCAAAAATCAAAGACATGAAATTACCTTTGATGTGGCAGATTGCTCTTTGAATCTTCTCCATGTCTTCAAGGAAGGATGTTTCCTCCAATGAAGTAGCTCTCCAACAAGAATTTGACACCAATGCTTGAGTGTCATGGAGAATGCTGAGGGACTCTTGGATCTTATTTTCATTAATCTTTAAGGACCCTTCAAGAAAATGAGGCTCTTGCAAATGAACCTCCTCATCTTCTTCAATTTTGCTTGGACCAACTTCATGAAGCTCAAGTGGTGATGGGGAAGTTGATCTTGGTTCTTCTTCAACTGCTACAAGGTCTTCATTATCATGCTTAATGAAACTTGTACTTGTAGAAACACTTTCAAAAGTAATCTCTATGTCACCAACATAGAGGTGTGAGCACCCATCAGTAGGTACTCCTTCATAGTTTAAGCATCCATCAGTAGATGCTCTTTGGTTCATGTCTAAGCTAGAAGGTGTCTCGAAATGATCTTCCATATTTTCAATAGAATATTCTTCATGCTCTTGTGATGTCTCTTCCTTTTGCTGCTTAAAGCAAGCTGATGCATTTTGCCCCTTGTTTTCCTTAGGATCAATATATTTGGAATCTCTTCTTGAATAAATCTCAAAAGCTCTCCTCAAGGAGGACATAATTTCATGCACACATATATGATACTCGCTCCAAGGGTTTTTACAAGAAGGGCATAAACCTTTCTTCACTAACTCCACATCTTCATTTTTGGCCTATTTTCAAAAACATGTTCAGCATAGTACTCAAAAGACATGACATTTTGTGTATTTTTGCTAAAAGCAAGATATTCTTGATATTTTTGATATTGTTGGGGCAAGGTTTTATATTTTGCTCTCCATCTTTGGAACTCACTCATAGAATTATCCTTGGTTGGTGTGACACACTCATATTCATCAGATTTAAAGTCATAAGAATAATCTTCATTTCTCTTGAAATTGTAAGAAGTGTTGCATGATGGCACCTCTTCCTCATACCATTCACATTCTGCTTCATATTGCTCATAAGCATCTACATATTACTCATAAGAATTGTACTCATAGGATTCATCATAATAGTAAGACATGGTTGCCAATTATTCTTGAATGTATGTACCTAATACACAGGTGCAAGGACCATGCTCTGATACCACTGTAATGTCCCTTGTTAGGAATTTTATTAAAATTGCAATTTTCCACTTTTTTCCTTGGTTCGACCTTTGACTAGTTTCGATCTCTAGGTCCCAAATTTGCCCCAAATGATCCCAAATATTCTGAGAAGGTATATGAATGATATTAGAACATAAATATGTGTTTCAGGGATGCCTTTGTACCTTTAAAACACTTCTGCAAATACTCTTTCAATTCTGGTCAATGTAGGTAACTTTACTAGTGATTTCCCTTTGACTAGTATTGGTCTCTAGGTCTCAAATTGACTCCAAATGCCTTAAAATATTCAAGGAAGGTGTATGAATGATATTAGGAATTGAATATGATGTTCAGGAATAACATATGGCCACCAAAATACCTCTTCAAACTCTCTTAAGATTCTGGACCAAGTATGCAATTTTACTAGTAATTTGGGGTTCAAATCCCCCTAAGGTAAGTACTGAAAATGGCTTCCCAAATGCCTCCAAACCCACTCAAATTTATGAACAGAGGTATGTAATGTGTTAAATATGTTATTAAGGTCTCATATGCACCATTAATGGTTTATTACAACTGTTCTCACCCTCTCCCATTCAACTGTAAAAATCACCAATTCGACCCTTGGGGAAATGGCACTATTTCTTCTCCCAATGCAATTAAACTGAGTAAAAATACTTCAAATGCTCAAGTACAGTACATGAAACTTGTAAAATACATCCATGGAAGTCCATTAATCACAAATTCATCATAGAATCATCCATTCATTCGAAATCATCATCAATACATTGGTTCACAACAAGGTAGTGGGGAAATGGCATTGTTCTTCCATTAAAAATGAGATTTATACATTTCTACTTGGAATTTCGACCTGAAACTTTCTGGATATGAATAAAAGAGTATTTAATTCATATTAACAAATAAATGGGGCATTAGAAGCTCCCCCAAAGAGTACAATAGCTCACCAAAAACGCCCTCCCTCAAGGATCAAGAATATGCCATCAAAACTGGAAATGGTTGAAGAAGAGAGCTGCAATAGAAGAAACCATGAGCTGCCCTATAGCTTACACCTGCAAATAAATAATCCATTAAAGCTCCAAATGAAAGGTCTGAATGGCCTTTCCAATTGCCAACTTGGATGGGAATCTTTCACCCTCGAAATTGGCTAAGGCAAGAAACTAGTCATCCACTAGCTCTCCCTCTTCACAAATGCAATTGCAAATTCTACAAATGATCAAAAGCTGGTTTCATTCTTTGTTATTGACATTTATAAACGTCTAATGTCCTCCATGGGTCGAATTCCTTCCAAGAGACTCATGCCAACTCAAGTTGGGAAGAGATACCAAAGAACGCCACTTGTACAACAATTCCTAGTCTCCCACTTCCACCAAATCATATGTGGAAGCATCTTAGCTTCCATAACACCCTTGAGCGCCCTCTTGGAGTCTATTTTTAGCCCTGACATGTCATATATGTCATATGTCAGCCTTCAGGTCTGATTTGTGTCATAGGTGTCATAGCATCTTCATCATTGTTGTCATAGAGCTAGGGAATCTAGCCCAAGTGTCTCACTAGCTCCAAATTGCCTCTTCCTCTTCCATGGGAGTTACTCTTCCTCTATATTTCGACCTTGGATGAGTCATGCAATGAATAATACCTTTTGGAATCCCCCAAGTATGTTACCATTCACCTTGAATTCGAATTGGTGAGAGAATGATGCCAAGTGTAGTGGGGAAATCTAGCCATATGTGGGTCCCACTTCCTCCATGTGTCTTCATGATGAAATGCCACTTTTATTTTCACTTGTATATATTTATTTATCTCCTTTATTAAATATTTATTCCATTCTAATGTTCAAACATCATTTATTATCCCCATTATTCCAAATCCCAAAGCTTCCACCCCAAACCTAGGAAACTAGTAATTTTCCTCCTTGGCAATTATTTGACCTTTAGCATAAATTTGACAAACTCTAATGAATAGGGCCAATGTTATTAGGCCATTGTGACCCAATGCCAAATTTGGGACATGACACAAACTCTCTATTTATACACTGACTTGACCTGCCAATAATCCACTGGGGTCAACTTCTCAATGAAGCCTAATAACCCAACCACATGACATAACTAGGGCCGACCCCACACTGGTGGCCTAATAACCCATCAATACAATTGATGACACTTACAATGTAACTTGCGACACTTGCAAATACAAATGACGACACTTCCAATTAGAGGAATAATACATCTCTATTGGATATACAATAAAGTACAAATGTAATACATAAAATAATATCTTCCAAAGCTACAAATACATAAAGAGGGGGTCCGCCACTACTGCTAGGATAGGATGGGACTCCACCATCTCCGCCACGAGGAGGTGGTGGTCTGCCACCACCGTTGAAATAAGATGGGCCTCCACCACCTCCTTCGATGGGGTGGTGGTCCACCGTCGCCGCTGGGAGGGTAAGGGCCTCCTCCACCACCTCCACCATAGTAGGGTGGTCCTCCACCACCACCACTAGGATGGGACGGTCCTCCTCCACCACCAGTAGGATGGGATTGTCCTCCACCATGAGGTGGAGGGCCACCACCACGGGGGGGGGGCGGTCCTATGCCTCCGCTTGAAGGGGGAGGGCCTTCACCTCCACCGCTAGGGGGTGGGCCATGATGGTCGGAATGAGGTGGTCCTCCGGCAGAAGGTAGAGGTTCACCTCCTCTAGAGTTATGTGGGGGCATGTCACCTCCAATGGGAGGTGGGGGTGGACCAAATGGGGGTGGTGGGACTTGAGGGACTGTAGGTGGGGGTCCATGTTGTAAAACAATTTAATGCGCCCATAAAGTGTATGGATTTCTGGGGTAGGGTACCCTATAGAGTGCATTTTCGGGATTGATTTGTCCCGACACAAGGTTAAGATAACCTGGATATGCTTGAATCGATGGTGGTTGAATTACATTAAATGGTCCCCAGACATGAGATAATCCCGTAGTGGAAGGTCCAGGAGGTAAGGAATTTCCAACGGAAGGACCGATGGGAACTCCTCCTGCAGTGTGATGGTTAAGAGACAGGGGTTTCCCCCTAGCAACAACTTGCTGACCACTAATCAATGGTTGACCCAACGCAGGTTGTTGATTATCTACTGTAGGATTAACATTACCAATAAGGAAGGTAGGGGATAAAGAGTATCCTCCCAGCGAGTTTTGAGGTGGGGAAGGAATCGGTAATGTAACCGTGGTAGTAACAAGTCTGTTGGACTGTTGTCCTTCAATTGGTTGAGTCGTCTAAGGTATAGGATTGGTCTCCTGTCTAGGGTGTGTATGTGCAGGAGTTGAGGGTTGACTAGACTCAGAAGTGGTCACGTGTTGTGTGGATGATTTTGGTGAATCATAAGATAAATAGTGATTGTGATAAGGAGGTAATGTCGGGTCTTCCAACCTTCATAGAAGACTTTGTCTTTGAAACTCCTCACCCATGGCATGTAATTGATTCAATTGTTCACGATAAGGTGCCAGACGGTTGTTGGGAGTATCCCAATTGGGTGGAGATGCAATGAAAAAATGAGCCACTAGGTGGCCTAGAGATGATGTTCAATAAGCTGTTGTTGGACCAACAGCTGCTGCAGGGCCTTCCTGAGGAGAATTTAACCATTCCACCGATCCAGGCTCTCCCGGTACAACGTAAGGTAGGTCTTGTGAAGAGAGGAACAGAGAAGAAGAAGCAAAGGTAGAGGAAGAACGCATAAAGGAGGCCATTAAATTTTGGAACGACAACATGGCTGATAGAGAACAGGAGGCGAGAATGAACATAGGGAGAAATGGGAAGAAGAAGTGGAAGATAATTAGCCTGGTAATACTGTGGCTACATTAGAATTCCCTATCCTCCAGACACCTAGAGAAACTCCCATGAAAAACATCTCACCATCAGTTCTCCCGAATTTCCATGGTAAATCTTCTGAAGATCCTGATGAATTTCTTTTTGAGTTTGATATCCTCTATCGTAGCTATGATTACACCTCTAGTGCTCAGAAGCTTAAACTGTTCCCAGCCACTTTGAAAGGAAATGATATGTGTTGGTTCATGAGTCTAGGTCGTGAGACCATTACTACTTGGTACCAAATGAAAAACACATTTCTCTCTAAATATAAAGAATATTGTAGAACCGAGGATAGAAAGGAAGAGTTGTTTAAAATGGTTCAGAAGGAAGAAGAGAGCTTGGAAGACTTTGTGGAGAGATCGCTGTACAATTTAGAAAGGTCTGGACACAATGATATTGGAAAAGATGTGCTTAAGATTATTTTGCTACGAGGAATTAGGGAAGACTACCTTGATATGTTGAATCTGTTGGGGAAAGGGGACATCTCAAAAGAATCCTTCGAGAAGATCATTGAATTATGTTGAAGGTACTCAAGGGGATCCTCTAGAACTAACAAATGAGACAAGGATCGAGATCAGGATGTCTTCACTAGGACACAGAAGTCAGCTAGTGGAGGAGCCACTCGAGAAGAGATAGGAAACTTGATGGAGAATTTTAAAACTAATATGATGAGACCCATTTCCTCCGAGTTAGATGTCTTGAGAGCAAAACAGAGGCAAGTGGTGGAAGATCTTACACTTGGTGTATTCTGTCCCAAATGCAGGAAAAAGCACCCTCTGAAGGAATTCCCACTGGACAAAGCAGAAATATGTAGAATATGTGAATTGGAGCATGACACCAAGGAATGTCCCTCACTACCTAAGGTTAAGGAAGCTCTGTAGGCATCCACTTAATATGTGGAACAAGCTTACTTCATTGCACAAAAGAAACCATGGAAGCCTCTCAATCAAGGTATGAATCAAGACCCATCATTTTTTCTAAATAATATGAATGGTATGAACAATATGAATACACAATTCCCTTCACATTATTCTGGTAACCAGTGGCATCCATATCAAAATCCAATGCAAAATCCTAATTCTTGGACACCATGGTCACAGCACTCAAACAATCAAGCCCCTTGGAATTCCAACTAGATAAATTCTTACCAAGGAAATAACTTTCCCCATCACTAGACTCAGTATCAATAGCACCCTCCTCAGCAGTATCCTCACCAACAATACCAACAGCCACAGCTGTAATTCCTAAACAATGCCACACCTATGAATGCACCACTTCGACCATAGCTACCTCCACAACCTAACCCAAATCCGAACAATAAAGAAGTCCATCAGTTTGAGACTACCAACATGCCTGCGTATTCCATTTCCGAAGTTCCCTACAATGATATCGATTACGATCAGGGAGTGCAGTGGAACCCATTATCACTGAGGATGTTCCATACATAGTGACTGAAACTGGAGTGAATCAGCACTATGAGAATATTGTTCATTCATCAATCCCCATCATTGTGGATGCTAACATTCCTACCGAAATAGTGGCTGAAACTCAGGAAGTAACACACGATGAAGCACAACCTACACATTTGATGAGAGAAATGCCATTCCCTAAATGGTTGGCCCTGCAGAAAATAGTGGAACAACCTCGATTCAATCTCTTAGGAGAATTGAAAATTTTGTATGTCAAAACTCCACTATTACAAGCCCTCCATGACGTGCCCATTTATGCTAAGAATGTTTGGGATTTATGTGTCAAGAAACCATGAAGAAGACCTAGGGATCCTCCCACTGTCCATGTATTGGGAAAACTTTTCGAATTCATAATGGGAAGACTCCTGTGGAAAAATACGATGACCTTGGAAATCCTACTGTGACAGTTCACTTAGGAAACACACAAATCCCCAATGTATTGGTAGACTTAGGAGCGGCTATTAACATTATGACCATAGAAACTGTGAAGAAACTTGGACTCAATAACCTTCGGCCGACCCCTACTATTTTGGAACTTGCTGACAGATCATCAATCAAGCCTGAGGGGATCCTAGACGACCTTGTAATCGCTGTTGACTCATGGAAATACCCTGCGGATTTCTTGGTGTTACAACTGAAATATCAGTTAGAGGGACACCCACTGATCCTGGGAAGATCGTGGTTGGCCACAGTAGATGCCCGTATCAGCTTTTGGTCAGGATCTATGACCATATCAGACAGGACTAAGATCAAAAGCCTAACCTTATATCCTCTAGCTCGACCAAGCACAAAAGCTGAAACTCCACTTTGGGTAGATTTGGAGGAGGAGGAAGGTGTTCAACCATTATTAACAATAGGGAGAGCCTTAATGTTTAAAGATGAAACAGAGGACGATGCCATTAACAGTTTCATTAGTGAGCCCACGTCCATCAATAAGCATGTCTATCAGATTCTCGACAATACATTTGATGGAAAGAACAAGGAAATCCTACAGAAGAAACTCTATTTAGTGATGCCAGTATAATTCCAGTACTCAAGAATTCGAAAAGTGTTCCAGTGGAAATTGAGCCGGAGAAAACATTGAACATCAATCCAAACCTTACGCCCAGTGAGCTGGAACAACTAGTCACTTTGCTGAAACAACGTAGAGGAGATTTTGGTTGGGAGTATACAGACATGAAATGGATTCCTTCTAATCTGTGTACCCATCACCTTTATATTAAGAGCAACTCCAGGCCTGTGTGTCAGTCACAATGAAGGATGAACCCGAACCTAAGAGACATTGTGAAAGAAGAGATCCAAAGACTTTTGGAAGTAGGATTTATATACCCGATTTTAGACAGTGAGTGGGTTTCTCCACTCGTGATTGTGCCAAAGAAGAATGGTAAATTGAGGGTTTGCATGGATTACAGAGAATTGAACAAGGCAACACAGAAGGACACCTTTCCCTTACCTTTTATCGACCAAGTCCTTGATACCTTGTCTGGGAAGAAGTATTTTTCCTTTCTGGATGGTTTTAGTGGCTACAACCAAATCCAGATTGCTCCAGAAGATCAAGACAAAACCACTTTCACCTATCCCTGGGGGACTTTTGCATACCAAGTACTTCCTTTTAGGTTGTGCAACGTACCATCCACATTTCAAAGAGCAATGATTGGAATCTTTTCAGAGATGGTAAATGATTGCATGGAGATATTTATGGATGAATTTACTCCATATGGTGATAGTTATTAAGAAGCACTGAAAAAATTAGAAAAGGTCTTGAAACGCTTTGAACAAAGCCATCTCTCTTTAAGCACTGAAAAAGTGCCATATGATGATGAGCGAGGGCATAGTTTTGGGGCACTTCATCTCTTCTTATGGTATCCAGATAGATCCATCCAAAATCAAGGTAATTGAAAATATACCAACTCCTGGAACACAAAAGGATGTATGTAGCTTCTTGGGGCATGCTGGCTATTACAGAAGGTTCATAGAAGTTTTTTCCAAACTAGCTTCTCTTTTGTTTACTTTGTTGATGAAGGGTGCATAGTTTGTCTGGAATGATGCATGCCCAACAACGTTTACTGAGCTAAAGAAAAGGCTGTATACAACACCCATATTACGAGGGCCCAACTGGGATCTACCTTTTCATATTTCTTCAGATGCTTCAGACACTGCCATTGGAGCAGTTTTGGGACAGCAGGAAGGTAATGCTCCTTATGTAATTTATTACATTAGCAAGAACTTATATCCGGTTGAACTAAACTATATTGTCACAGAAGAGGAATTCCTTGCCATAGTTTATGCCATCAACAAATTTAGACATTATATTACTGGATATTCCACTTTTGTGCACAATGATCATTCTGCTATCAAATATTTAATGAATAAACCAATCACGAATGCTAGAGTTACTAGATGGCTGTTACTGTTACAGGAATTTGATATCACAATTATTGATAGACTAGGGAAGGAAAATGTTGTTGTAGATTTCTTATCTCGACTTAATAACAGTGATGACAATTTACCAGTTGAAGATTCCTTCCCTAATCAACATTTTTTTGCAGTATCAGCTCATTCCCCATGGTATGCAGATATTGCTAACTTTTTGGCTGCAGGTAAGCTTCTAGCACATCTGTCGAAGAGAGAAAAAAGAAATATCATACAACAGAGTGCTAGGTATTGTTGGATTGATGGACATCTTTTCTACACAGGGCTTGATTTAGAAATCAGAAGATGTGTTAGAGAAGATGAGATCTTTAGTATCCTTAAAGCTTGCCATGATGAGCCCTGTGGGAGACATTTTCCTGACAAAAGGAAAGGTCATAAGGTCTTAAGGATGGGTTATTTATGGCCCACATTATTTAGGGATGTAGAGAAGTATGTTCAGGCATGTGATAGCTTCCAAAGGATGGGCCAACCCAACATATTAGATGTAATACCTTTGCAGCCACAGCTCGTGGTTGAACCATTTGATAGATGGGCTCTGGATTTCATAGGGCCTATCAACCCTCCCTCAAAACAAAAAGTTCACATCTTGGTTTACACAGATTACATGACCAAATGGGTGGAAGCTGTAGCCTTGGTTAAGGATAATGATCAGGCTGTGATCGATTTCCTGTATGAAGAAATTTTTACTCGGTTTGGAGTACCTAAGGAAATCATCGCAGATGGTGGACCGCAGTTTGTGTCTCACAAACTAGAAGCACTGTTACAGAAATTTCATATTCAGCATAGAATAAACTTGCCATATCATCCATAGTCCAATGGCCAAGTGGAGAGTTCAAACAAGGTCATTGAGGCTATTTTGACAAAGATAGTGAAAAGCCATCGTAGAGATTGGGTTGAGAGACTTCCAGAGGCACTATGGGCCTATCACACTGCATGGTGTAACACCACTAGTTTTTCCCCATATGAGTTAGTGTATGGTAAGAATGTTGTTTTCCCAATTGAATTTGAAATCAGGACTTTGAAAACAGTTGTAGAAGCGAATTTGGATTTATCAGAAGCACAGAGGAACCGATTGAATTAGCTTAATGAATTGGATGAAAAGCACACAGCAATAGTAAATCATACAAGTTTAATCCAACAACATCGCTCTAAATTACATGATATGTTAGTTTTTCAGAATTTACTTCAATCTGATCTAGGATCTTGACTGAGAGAACAACATGTACAGTATATCTACAACATATCGATCATGGACACAATAATGCAAGCACACAAGAGAAACAGAGTTTACTTGGGGAAAACCATAAAGGTGAAAAACCCCAATAACTTCCTCAGAGATAGATAGAGTAATGATACAACCCAAGTGTAGCTAGGGTTTTACCCCTAGCTTGTGCAAATGAGCACCTACTAAGGAGAAAGGGATCCTTAGTAGCAGTTCAGTAAATTGTAAGGTAAAGTGCTAAAACGATAATGTAAATTACTCTAAACATATGCATGAAACAGAAAAAACAAGATATAAAGAATGTTTTTTGTATTTATTTTACCTCCAATGTGAAGGTTGGTGAAGCTCTTGCAATGGCCCAAGAGGGTTGCTCCAAGCTCCAACTTGCTCCTTCTCTTTCTCCGAATGATGGGAATGGGCCAAAAGGGGCTCTCAAGGTGAAAGTAGCTCAAGGGTGAGCTAGGGTTTCAAGAGCTATTTTGGCAGAGTAAGGGTGCTTATGATTGTGGATATGAAATAAGGAGTCTCCATCACCTATTTATAGTTTTTTGGTGGTGGAGTGCTGGCCCATGGCTTTGGGAACCATATGGTTTAGGTCAGCTGTATAGGGTTTTTTCCTCCTTTTTCCTCATTATTTTATATTTTTTATTCCCTTTTTAGAGGGTTTTTGCTATTTTAGAGGAATTTTGGATATTTTTGGAGGGAAAAGGAGTTTTTTAACCTTTTTGAGGCTTTTTTGATGGTTTTGTGGCCTTTTGGAGGCATTTTAGGCCTTTTGGAGGCTTTTTAGTGGGATTTTCAGGGTTTTTAAGGGAAATATGGTAGGAAAATGGACAAATGAGTCATGTAATGGGGTAGATGAGGTAGTGAACACTTTTTGGGTGTTAACACCGAGCATAAGAGATAGACATCTCCTAGCAGCAGCTTCTCCTCCTCCACAAGTGCGCCACTCTCCAAAGAGTGTGTGTGAGAATAGAATGATGAGATAAAGTTCCTCCTGCACTCTATTTATACTTGAATTGACTTGCCTAATAACCTTTACTAGGTCGGCCTCAACTTAACCACATAACACAATGCTGATTGGGCCGACACCCAATAGGGCGGTCTAATAACCCTTTCACCCACATGACTTATACAGAGCCGACCCCAACAAGGTGGTCTAATAACCCATCAAGTATAAGTTACGACACTTACAATATAAATAATGACACTTCCATATAGAGGGATAATAACATCTCTATAGGATTACAAACACTTCCTTATAGAGGAATAATACCATCTCTATAGGAGTACAATATACATTTATGAAATACATTCTGAAGTTACATATACATCTACACTCCCTCTTAACTAGGAAGGTATTTCTTGACAAAGATATGCTAGCACAAGTCTTCTTCTCTGGATCATCGTCATCGAATCATTGTCATCGTCATCGCTGTTGCTATCTCAATCAATCTCTAAAACTACTTGTCATAGGAAGTTCTACAGAGCCAGTCCTTTTTCATACCGGTTGTAGGCCCACCACCTGTAGGTCTTCATCATCACTGGCCATACTGTGGAATCCTTAGGACTTATTACGTGCATCACAAAACCTCGCAAGAGCATCCAGGTTGTTACGAGCACACGGCTCTACCTGTCGGATCTCCCAGGGCTGTATTATATGTGACTATCACAAAACCTTAAAAGAGTGTCTTGAAAAGCAATATCTCTAAAGAGCATCTGAGACCTTTTTCATCCTATCCAGATCTCCAGGACTTATTACATGTGACCCCTACCACAAAACCTTTAAAGAGTGTCTTGACTAGCAAGAACTCTAAAGAGCATCTAAGGCCTTTTTCATCCTGTCCAGTTCTCTAGGGCGTATTACATGTGCTCATGGCAAAACCTCAAAAGAGAATCCCAGGACTGATTACGAGAACACAGCTCAACCTATCTCCCAGTGCTGGATTATATGCCATAGGACAAAACCTCGAAACAGCATCTGCCAGATATCCCAGGACCAGATTACATGCCATATGAAAGACCTCGAAAGACTATCTGCAAATCTCCCAGGGCTGGATTATATGTCCTCCCAAAGAAAAACCTCAAAAGAGCGTTTGCCAGACATCCTAGGGACACATTACATGCCATAGGCAAAACCTCGAAAGACTATCTGCAAACCACCCAGGGATGGATTATATGCTTATCTGCACAACCTATTCCACGGGCACAGAGTATCAAACTGATACTCATCATACATCATCTTGATGTACACATGATCATCCTGGTCATCATCACTGCATCGTCCTGATTCATGTCATCGGGAGCAACATCCTGAAGCTCATTATCCATGATCATCATGGTCACACAATGCATCCACCTGATGCATACACAGTATCTGCCTGATACATATCATCATACATGATCTACCTGATCACACAATGTATCCACTTGATATATATATGATCTACCTGATCATACAATGTATCCACCTGATATATACATGATCTACCTGATACATAAACACATGATCCACCTGATCATATCAAGCATCCGACATGATGCATATACAAATATATCAAGCATCCAACATGATGCATATACAGAGCAGTAACTAGAGCATCGTCCTAATGCTCATCATCCAATGCTTACATCCACAGCCATGGGAAGGATCCTCCTCTTACCATGCTTGGAGTAGCTCCTGCAAATGTGTCCATCACTTCTTCCTCGAAGTGTCGTGAATCTGAAGAACACCAAGCCTCTCTCTGAAGTACTCGAACTTCACTCTGGCTAGTGGTTTCGTCAACACATCCGTAACATGCTCATCCATCGCATTATACAGGAGCTTCACTGCTCCTCTCAGCACCATATCCCTGATATAGTGATATTTGATCTTTATGTGCTTCGACCTGTCGTGGAACACCAGGTTCTCAGATAGCTTCACACAAATCTGGTTGTCACAAAAGATACCAGTAGCCTCCAGTGGGAGATCAAATAACTCAGACAGTAGCTTCCAGAGCCATACTGCCTCACAAATAGCCGAACAAGCTTCAACATACTTAGCCTTGGCTGTACTCAGTGCTACACAGGACTGCTTCCTGCTAAACCAAGAGATCACACCTGATCCCATATTGAAGCACCACCCAAATGTGCTCTTCCTATCTGTAGCACTGCCTTCCCAGTCTAAATCAACATAACCTTGCAGGTTAAACTTTTGATTCGCATCATACTTGAGCCCATAATAAATTGTACCCTTTAGGTGCCTCAGAATATGCTTTACAGCAACCAGGTGAACACCTCTGGGATCCATCAGGAAATGGCTCAATGTGTTCACCGCAAAGCAAATATCTGGTCTCGTATTCGTCAGGTACATCAAGGACCCAATCATCTGACGATACACAGTGACATCAACCTCATCAGATGAAGTATCACACAGAAGCTTCAGGATCGATGCCATAGGTGTGGCCATGACCTTGCAGTCCATCATCCCGAACTTCTTCAGGATCTCTACTGCATACTTCCCTTGTCCAAGGAAGATTCCATCTGCACTCTGCCACACCTCCATGCCTAGAAAATAGTGCATCATCCCCAAGTCCTTCATCTCAAACTTGGAAGCAAGCTTCCTCTTCATGTCAGCAATCAATCTATCATCACCTATAACAAACAGGTCATCCATATACCAAAGTAGTATCACTGGATTGCCTTCCTCAACCTTGTAGTAAAGGTTGGAATCCGCTTTTCTCTTGGTAAATCCCAAACTGGATAGAAAGCTTTCTATCCTACCATACCAAGTCCTAGGATCTTGTTTCAAGCCATACAAGGCTTTCTCCAACCTGCATACATATGACTTTCTGTCATGTGTCTCAAAACCAAGTGGTTGTTCCACATACACTTCCTCTTCGACTACACCATTCAAGAAGCCTGTCTTGACATCCATCTGGTGTATCTTCCATTTCATCACTGCAGCCAGAGCAAGTACTGATCTAACGGAAGTGTATCTGGATACAAGTGCAAAAGTCTCTTCATATTCAATTCCTCTCTCTGGGAGGAGCTACGAGCTACAACCTCACTTTGTATTTCTCCATGCTACCATCTACAACATGCTTGATCTTATAAATCCACTTGGAAGTCACTACAGACTTCTCTTCAGGTCTTGGGACTGCATCCCAAACATCTTCATGATCGACTGGTACTCCTCGATCATGGCATTCTTCCTAGATCCTGGGAACTTCAATATCTTCAATATTTTTAATAGATAACTTTGTTGCTGAACAAATGTTGTAGTCCTTTTTTTTAGGTGATGGTATATGATCTTTCCTATAAAACAAGTTAAATTGCATGATTAGAAACATCTCATAGTTTTCAGAACAAATTCTTACATCTGAAGAAATATGTCATATAGTCATGCAATTATCTTTAGACAATGCTTCAATACAACATTTATCCATATCTTGTAACTTTCTAGATGCCTTCCAATCTCTGCCAGAACATTGTTAAGAGTGTGCACAACTCCCAATATGTCAGCAACGAGGTTTCATTCTAGATAAGTAGCAATGGAATGATGTACAGTGCCATAGGTCACTTACCCATCATATGCAAATTAGTAGTATACTGTTCATTAATGCAATTATTCTAATATGCATAATACACACCCTAAGTCTAGGAACATAAGCATATACGTCATTGAACAATATTATTTAAACAAACAAATATGCAAGAAATTACAATTAAAATACTTATCGTTATTTGGTTGTAGGGTTGACTCCCTCTCAGTATTTTCTTCCTTTCTGTAACTCCATTTTGATGTGGATTGTGAGAATTGGTCAACTCCGTCTGAATATTTGCATCCTTGCAGAAACTACTGAAGTGTGCTCCCTCTTGATCTTTGCTTCCTGGATTATCTGTCCTTGAACTTATATCCATCCTTAATCACTATGCATGCTTATTAGTATCGTCATTGTGTTATCCTCAAGGTCTCATACATAATCACACATTCATTAGTATAATCTTAATACTATCAAAACACAATAATCTTAAACATGTATAGTCATGATCATTTCAAACACAAATAATAAACATTAGTATTCAAGGTTTCAGGGAAGACTTCTTTTACTCATGCATATTCTTATTTGATCATAGGACTCTTCTGGTTAGTCAAATCATCAATCAAGATAAGAGACATAATATGCATAAACCCTTGATTTCTTACATCTCTAACTTTATGAATAAACATAACCAATCATACCAAGTATACTTATATAAGGGATCTTAACACAAGGTAATATTCTAACTTGATATAGGAAAAAATACCTGGACTACTATGTTAGCTAGTTATGTCTAACATACCCGCATGATGTCTTCTGGTTCTCTTCAATGACTTGTGATAGTAACCTGCATGTCTCATAAGTTAACCATTGTAGAACCAAGTTATACATACCTCGTAAGTAGATCTTCTATGTGATCCATGACAATGGATGAATCTTTGTCTTCATGTCAAAATGATCATATGTTCTTGAAGTAGAACATGATTTGTCTTTCTTGGTGTACCTTTCATGTTAGCGAACAACATAAACCTCATACAACATCACAATGCATTAGTACAATCATAAGTGTCAAAACCTTAATCAATGAATATCTTCTATCATGTATTCATAATTTTATTCAGGTGATATGACAAGTCTAGTAATTAATCAAGATTGTACTAACTGTAATGATATGAAGACAAACATATCATAAAATTAACCATGAATAGAATTTGAAACATACTTGTAAGTCATACCTATCGAGATTTCTTATAATCTTCTTATGTAAGGCCTTGGCCTCATCTCCCTCTGAAATAGGAACTTCTTCACTTATGCAGGTGACCAATCCATTTTCTTCTAGGATTAACCCAATCCACTTGATTTGCAAAAACTGGATTTGGAGATGGATTAGTACTTGTGAGAGAAACCCTAAAAATTCAAACTTTGAATTTCAAACTTCTGAAAGGATAGAAAGATGCGCCTTGATGAGCTGATCAAGCTGTTATACTCAGAATTTGAAAACTGCAAAGTTTCACCCCTCAAAATTGCCTTTGAAACTTTCGGATCTTTTGGATAGGATCCCGAACAAGGGTTTGATAAAGTCCACCATCCTTCCCAACCAAAAGGTTCGATCCAAATCTCTAAACTTCAATTTTTCTAAGGAGCTTCCAGCCGTGGTCACAGACTTCAAGAATTCCAACTTTTGCAAAAGCCCTAATTTTCCATTTTTCCGATCAAGGTCCTGAACTAGGGTTTGATCAAGCTTGGCTTGCTGCCCAACAAAAAAAATTGATATTGGTCTCTAAATTTCAATTTTGATGAGTAGCATTCAGCTGTGGTCTCTGTTAACAAAAATTCCAACTTTCTATGAAACCCTAATTTCTGGAGCCATGAATGAAGGTGCTCAAAATCCAATTCTGTTTTGACAGAAATATGCACCTGATTGTTTCTAGTGTAACTCCGAAATTACAAATCCACAGGATTTGAAACTTCTACCTGTGGTATCCCAACCTGTCGTCTTTCCAACCCCACATGTCTGACCTCAATTGGATTCTCTGAGAGATAGTTATGCCAAGTGTCGCAACGTGACCTGTTTATGGGATAAAACCGGAGAGAAAACTTGTACGGAGTGCCACGTGTCACTGGTTCACTTTAGGCCTCTGAACCTTTGGCCTATGAAATTAAAGTCCGTTCCCTACCTATCCCATTTTATGAAATTTCATTTGGACCTTCCTATCCCAACTTATGACCTTTTTTCCTAGGTCACCTGTTTATGATTCAGATCTGGAAGAGGCAGAAACCCTAGATTGTACAGATCATAAAACACAAAGTACAATGAATTAGAAGTTGTGCTTCTAACACAAGGTACATGGGTATCTTGTCTTCGACCTGTAAGATTTTTAGATCCTAAAACCTTGCCAAAATGGATTTATAGCGAAATTTCTACGATGACTGGTTTTTGCTATATCAAGCCCTAGCTTCGCAAGTGTAATAAGTGTCATAAATGCCATACCATGCCTTCTTTTAGGCTAGCTCTGATCCCATGTTAGTTTTTCACAATTTACTTCAATCTGATCTAGGATCTTAACTGAGAGAGCAACATGTACAACATATCTACAGCATATCAATCATGGGCACAATAATGCAAGCACACAAGAGACACAGAGTTTACTTGGGGAAAATCATAAAGGTGAAAAACCCCAATAACTTCCTTAGAGATAGATAGAGCAATGATACAACCCAAGCATAAGAGATAGACATCTCCTAGCAGTAGCTTCTCCTCCTCCACAAGTGCGTCACTCTCCAAAGAGTGTGTGTGAGAATAGAATGATGAAATAGAGTGCCTCCCGCACTCTATTTATACTTGACTTGACTTGCCTAGTAACCTTTACTAGGTCGGCCTCAACTTAACCACATAACACAATGCTGACTAGGCCGACACCCAATAGGTTGGTCTAATAACCCTTTGACCCACATGACTTATACAGGGCCAACCCCAACAAGGTGGTCTAATAACCCATCAAGTATAAGTTACGACACTTACAATATAAATGACGACACTTCCATATAGAGGGATAATAACATCTCTATAGGAATACAAACACTTCCGTATAGAGGAATAATACCATCTCTATAGGAGTACAATATATATATGAAATACATTCCGAAGTTACATATACATCAACATGATAGATTCATAAAGAAGAAAGTCTTCTAGGAAGGAGACTGGGCTCTGTTATATGATTCACGGTTTAAGAGGGATTTCAAAGGCAAGCTACGCACTCATTGGTTGGGACCTTATCAAATAGATCGAGTATTTGACAATGAAACAGTCTGGTTGATCACCATTGATGAAAACAAGATGCCATTATTTGCAAATGGTCAGCGGCTGTGACTATATCACAAACCGATCTCAAAGGATGCTTTCGTTTCACATGTTACAGCTGATCTAGATTATCAGTTAATGCTAGGGCAAGGATTTTTCTCAACCCCTGTGAATTTTTAAGAACTGCAATATCAACACATAATTTGTACATAAATAATTTATTTTTCATTCTGTATTTTATCTATTTTTCATTTTGCACTTGATCGGGTTTGTTTTGAAGATTTGTGTGCAGGAATTAATTGGAGGAACAACACTTGTGACTAGGCCAGATGATTGTAGGCACCTTACATTGTTTCCTGATTTAATAAAGCTCTTTGAAGAAGATGGATGATTTGTTAGGTTTCAGCAGCCAACTGAAAATTTGCTTGTTACTTCATTTTTCACAGCTGCGACTCCTTGTCTTGCTCATTCTTCCTATTTTCGCAGCTGTAACTCCACCATTTTCGATTCACTTCACTTTTTCAGTAGCTACAACTCCGTTATTTTCATTTCATTTTTTCTTTTTTCCAGCAGTTGCGACTTCGCTATTTTTTCCTATTTCGCCAAGTCTAGCAGCTGCAACTCCGCTATCTTCATTTATTTTTTTCTTTTTGCTAGTAGTTGTGACTCCGCTATTTCTTCCTATTCCGCCTCTAGTAGCTGCCCATTTCATTTTCGCTTTTTGCTAGCAGCTGTGACTCCGCTATTTTTTCCTATTCCACCAAGTCTAGCAGCTGCAACTCCGCTATTCCCATTTCACTTTCACTTTTTGCCAGCAGCTGTGACTCCGCTATTTTTTCCTATTCCGCCAAGTCTAGCAGCTGCAACTCTGCTATTCCCATTTCACTTTCACTTTTTTCCAGTAGCTACGAATCCACTATTTTTGCCTATTTTTCCAAGTCTAGCAGCTACAACACCACTATTCTGGCCTTTTTCTCTAAATTTTTGAAACTGGAATTCTTCCATGTTTTGCCGAACTCTGCTCAAATCGATATAAGTCTACAACTATGACTTCGCTAGAATTTCCCTATGCCCAGCTGTGACTCCACTAAGTTTTCCTTTTTCCAAATTAATGTCGCTGATAATGACTCAATCTGGCGTCAATTTGAATGCTTGCTCCATAGATCCAATTGCAATCCGCCAAGAAGACAACTATTAGGTATCTTGGGCATCTGTCATCTGGGTGGCAGTGGCTAAATCACCTCAGCACATTTGCATTTATGCTCATTTTATTGGGAGGTGGGCTATAATGGTAACTCACGGCTGAATGCATAACGCGAAGGTACGGATTCAGACTTTTTACATGATTAAGTGTGAAATTGAATATGGTAATAATGATTATGCACTGCCCCGTCAGCAAATCCGTACCAGTTAACCACCAGGGAAGATGTCAGAGTCACGTTTGTATCTATTGCATTCTCGACACCATACCCGATTCATATCGAAATACCCCAATTATGCCAACTTTCCATAACTATCTCATTGCACCGGGATTTCATACCTGTGTCGAATTTCCTAAAATACCTAATTTTAAATTCCAACGATTCCTTGCATGTTTGTAAGCTGCAACTCCCATGTCTGGACTGTTAATGTTGTATTCATCACCGAAAGTTTGAAGAAAGGTTTCAATGGGTAACCCAGTTCGGCATGAACCTGTGAATATGGAAGCCTTGTGCGCCAATGTAGAAGTTCTTAACATTTTCATAGCAGCAGGTTGGATGGGATATTTTGAACGGTTGAACGGTTTCCACACAGAAACCGCATTACAATTCACCCTTAATCTGACTGATACTCACTCTGAGTTCAGGGGACTGCGCGTAGATGTTATAGAAGAAATTATAGCAAAATTTACTGGCTTACCGTGGGATGGAAATAAGTCATTTGGATGGAAAGCACATAATGCAACGGCTGTAAGAGAATTTCTTGCAGTCGGGGGGAATGTTCATTCAAAGCGTCGTGGCTTAGAATTAACATCATTACCATGACCCTGGGATCAAGTGGCAGTCTTGATGAAGAAATGTATCTCTTGTGAAGGTAGGTACCAAACTGTTTCCTTCTCTGAAATTCCCTTATTATCTCACTTACGCCATGGAAATTTAGTAAGTATGCCATTCTATCTTTTTAAAGCCCTGCAAACCATGGCTGGATATGCAAAAACAACCCAACACCCAGTTTCCTCCCTTACCAATCATGGCCTAATTAAATTGTTAGTCTTAAGGGCCCTTGCAAATCACAATTTAACCTGGGAGCAATTTCTTGCGGGGGTCGGGCCATTTAGAGAACCTGTATTAGAAGTGGGGGGTATTGGAGAAGGTGAAGAGGATCGACGTTCCTCAAATCTAGTTGGGGGGGAGGTTGGAGCATCAGGAAACTAGAATGAGGACAAAGATGGGGTAAATATGGGGGAAGCTGCAACAGCAACAAAACCTGTTATTGAATAAATGGTGATGGAATCCATGGAACAGGAGGCAGTGACATTAGAAACCACAACATCATTAAACCCTACAATAGAGAAAACAAACCCAATTGATATTGCAGTAGAGGTGGTGGCTGAAGTAGCTAAGATGGCATCAGTTACAGTACTAGCAGAAGAAGCTGAAATTGGAACTGTTAAAGCTGTGACAGTAGAAGCTGCAAATGCAGGAGCAAAAATTCAGGAGGAAGAATATCAGGCAGAGGCAGCAGGAGAAGGAAATGTGGAGGTTTTGGATGTTGAGTCCTCCCCTGAAATAAGGGGGACCATTATTGAATAAGAGACCCCCACGTCAAACAAGGGAAGAAAAAGGTCGGAGAATAAAGGTTAGACATCCATTACAGCTAAGAAAAGAAAAACCAGAGCTGTCACGGCACCGGCAGCATGCAGTGAAGATCAGCCAGTGGAAAAGGTGAAGAAAAGAAGGACTCGATCTATGGCAGCAACAGAGACATCAGGTGCAATTGGGGTCAA
The DNA here is from genome assembly GCA_027924585.1 of Larix kaempferi. Taxonomy (NCBI): domain Eukaryota; kingdom Viridiplantae; phylum Streptophyta; class Pinopsida; order Pinales; family Pinaceae; genus Larix; species Larix kaempferi. The sequence goes on along the minus strand of BSBM01000068.1, from coordinate 740,114 downwards.
CATTGAAGTACCCTCAGCAAAGACAACAGGTGCAATTGGGGTCAATATTGAAGTACCCTCAACAGAAGCAGCGGGTGTAAACAGGGTAAGCATATAAATCCCTATTTTAAATCCTAAAATTCCCATTTTGAACCCCAAGTCACCTGCTGTTACATAGGAACTTCCCATAGAAGAACCCCAAACTAGAAACCTCCTCTTTGAAAATGAATTATTAAAGGAGGAAATGCAGGCATTACAAAGTGAGTTGTAAATATTGAAGGGAATAGTTGGGAAACAAGCAGAGAAGAATTTGAACATATTGGTAGATGCTGCAAATTTATTGGAAAATTCATCTCTTGCATTAGAAAATGAGGAACGAGGAGAAATTGTTTTCCTAGAGTGTGGATATATATTCTTTGCAGCAGGAGACAGAGTTATGGTGTTGGGTTTGGTTGCACAAAGGCCTAAACAAATAGAGAAGGAGGAATAAAAAGCACCAAAGGTAGAATTGATGGAGGCAATTGAGTCAGAAATAGGCCTAATCCCTAATTTGAATGGAAGGGAAGATGAAACAGTGCAGTCCCAGCCATAAGGGGATACCGAATTACTCCAGGATCAGTCTCATCATTCAGAAGAATTTGAGATAACTCAGGAACAGTCTCAGCAGTTTGAAGGAGTTGAAAGGTAGGATGTTGTTACATAAGAACCAATACCCTTGAAAATATATAGTGAAGCTGCAACTCAAACAAAAATAGTTAACATCGAGGATCAAGAAGAAGACACTGTTACACAAGAACTAGTGTTTTAAAAAATATTTGTTGAAGTTGCAACTCAGACTGAGATGGCTGAGGTTGAAGTGGAAGGAAAGGATGTTGTCACACAAGAACTAGCGCTCTCGAAATTGATCGTTGATCCAGAAAAACAGACTGAAGCTGAGGAGGTTGAAGAACAAAAAGAATATGTTGTTACACAAGAACCAGCATCCTCAAATTCAATTGTTAAGACTGCAATACATGCACAGGCCACTGCAACACCAATGGTCATATGAAACTGTTACACTTCCAAATCAAAATAAGGAGGCTATTATAGCAGGGGACAAGCTAGAAATATAGCCCCCCCAAGGAATCATTTATTTATATTCTGATGATGAAAAGGATGTGGAGAATGGGAGAATTCAACGATTAGAAAAGAAGATTCTCTGGCTGAATCTTGAGTTAGATAAATGGCATAAATACATTGCTAAGTGCAGGACAGGGATGATTTCTCTCCATGAACATATAAATATCATCAGGAAGTTGAGAGAAAAGTGGGCTGAGAATTTATTCTTCCAGAAGATCCGTTGGGAAAAATTTCAGAAAAAAAGGTTGGAAGAATTGGAGAAACTTAACACCCTGCAACAAGAAAAAGACCAAATGTATACTCTTTCCCTAGAATTACTGAGTTGAAGGGCTCCATCCCCCTCTTACCCTATCTTTCTTCATGAGAAGACAACTTTATTTAAATTGAGGGCCCTAAAGGAAGGAAGATCATTTGATCTAGCAACAGCTTCCCAATTTATAGAAACTCTTCTCGGAAGTGATTTTGAGGATCAGCATTTGTTATGTGAATTATATTTACATGATAGGGCTTGTTACATTGACTCTCCCTCTAACCTTGTGCCTTGTTTGGGGGATGTTCAGCTGAGGGAATTTTCCTCTTTTGTCATCAACCATGTGAAATGGAGAAATGCTTTCCAAACCATCACAAAGAATGGAGATAATTCTACTCTCTGGCTTAGGAATGAACCTCACGATCCAAGAGGAATCATAGCAAATCATGCTGGATCTCTCAAGGTTCCTGTAATTGCCCAATACTTTGAAATTTTGTGAGATAAAATCCTCACTACCTGTGTCTCGATGATTTTTAATATGGAGCAGTGTGCTCTGGAAGGTAGTGAATACAAATGGCTATATTCTTCTTCATCTTTGAGGGAAGGGGATCCATACTTCTTTGAAAATTTTAAGCAAGCCTTGACAAGGGTTCCTAGGTATGTGGAGAGCATGAAAACATGTGGACCTTGGTGGATCAGATTGAGATTCAGATTTCCCCTCATATGGCCGCCTGTGAGTCCTTACAGGAACAACTATGTTTTGACTAAGGAAGAAGAGAAGCTATGTTGGGAGAGATGGATAGCCTGCTATGGATTTGTGCCTTATGGGGAACCATCAGAACATTCCTACAGTCTCACCAGTCTTCACAACTACAGCTTGGACTCATATTTGGACTAGTGGAGGTTGTTGCATGAGGACATGCAATTGGATAGTTGGGGGGAGATGTTGGGCCCTGTAAATGCCCTTTTTTGGCCATACTTATTACATCATTTTTCCCTGATTACATCCTATTTTCACAAGCCATATATATGCCTTTCTTCCAGATCAATCAAATATCTTGACAAGTATAACTCATTATTGCTCTATTTATTTTATGCCTAATATTGTTAAAGTTCTGGATTCTAGCCTTTGATTTATGCTAACTTCTGTTGATTTCATTAAGTTAAGATCAAAGCACAAGTGTATCAATCATCATGCCTTGGAAAAGAATCACACGTGGGGCCAGCTGTTACTCTTCTAACTCAATTCCTCATATTTTCAAGGGACAACGCATCTCTCCACATGAAGCTGTAACAGGTCACTGAAATAGAGCATAGATGCAACAGACATGACGCCTCCTGATTAGTTGAACAGTTGATCCATTGAATTCCAGTGTAGCAACATTCTTCATGATTAATGATCTTATTCATTATGGCTATAACAGTTTAGCTATAACTCTACAGCAGGAAGATCGTTGATCTTCATTACTGCATTAAATTAGTGGATCACGAACTGTATTCCTCATGTATAAATTCCGGAAGGCTTTCAAAGTCTGGGGTTGGATAATTATCATTTTGTACGGGCTGTAATAGAGAATTGAGACTGTGAATTACCATATTTAATGAAGAGCAGAGTTACTTCCATTTATGTGTCTTAATTTGTGGTGGTTCACGGTGTCTCTGTTAGAAGGCCAAGGCCCGCCTTCTCACAGAGATTGCCGAGTTAAGTAGGTAGTTAGATTTATTCATTTCCTATTGTGTGTTGTGGAATTGCATTAGGTGTATTTCTAATAGCTGCAACAAAGAGTTTATGATTGCATTCTTTATTGGTAGTTTATTCTTTTCATTAGAATAGCTGCAATTGCGTGGTGTGACAGTCGTCTATGTAGGTTAGTTTTGATTATGCATGTGTGTTCAATAGCTGTTACATCCAAGCTCATCTTCCAATTCTTTCCAGTCATTTATGCTTTCTAGGATTTCTAATGGTTATCAATTTATAGTTCAGGTTTATTCCTTAGTTTTGGTTGCTGTTGTATCTTTATTGAATTCATAGATTAGGAAGATTATGGTTGAGTAACAGTAGCTACTAGATGGATCATTTTGGTAAAGATTGAATAATGTAGTTTGATAATTATAGGATTTAACTTCTTGCAAAAGTAATCTAGTTCAATTTCATTCTTAGATCAGTAACTGCTAGGTTGATTTCTGTAGGAAGGTAGTTGCACTTTGAATTCCTAGATGTATGAGTTGGATTATTTTTCTTTATGGAATGAGTTTGGCTAAGTAGATAGGTAGGATTATCATATTTATTTATTCAATCAACTGCTAGAGATGTTTATGCATAGATTGTGCTTATTTCCATTGAAATAAAAGACCTCCCTGGGTTTGAAAATTTATATTGAGCATCATGTGTGTTAGTTGTAATTAATTGGCATATAGGGTGACCAACAACAAGCTAAACAAAAGAAAAGCAATCCAGAAAAATCCTACACAAACTAAGGCCACAAGAAAACTTATGTGATAGGAGTGGATTCAAAATTCTGGAACCTCACAGGATTGTCAAGGCTTCACAAATCACTATATACCGTAGGGTCCAACAGTAAAACGCGACAAGAAGGATTGGGACTGTACGCTTTCCTGAAGACCTGATTACCTAGATAATACGTGCATAGTAATATCCCTGAGTTTTGTTCTTGGTGTATTGCTCTACCAAGACGGCCAAAAGGTTAACTCAGTTGGTTTCAGGAATCCTAATGGTGTCTCCCAATATACACAAGGTACGTGGGAGATCAAATCCGTAGTGGTGCTGTCTAATGCACAACCGTACAACGTGAGACCTTCCTATATATTACCGAGTATGTGAAACACCTTTCTATATACGCCAAGTACGTGAAACACCTTTCGATATACGCCAAGTAAACGAAGTACTTGGTGGGTATGTGAAAGAGCTTCGATATACCTGGTTGGTACATGAAAGAGCTTCTATATACCGATAAGTTCATGGAAGACTACAATACCCCTGGAATACAGTGCTGGTAAGTAGCGATAGATGCCACATTTTACGATGCTGGAACACATCTCTAACTTAACACACAAGTTACTAAAATTTTTATCCTGAGTTCTACCGTTAATTTTATCTAGACAGTTAGGTGAATGCATGAGGTGAGTACATAAATGTAAACATAATGTAGGCCCTAACTACATGCAAAAAATATACTTTTCTCTTAATGAACTCTATGTATGGGAGGGACAAATTTATTTCCAAGTGATTTTACCAAAGCAACACAATGCAACACAATCGCAAAATCTACGAAATTTGATAAAAATACTCTTTTTGTTTTTCCGTTTTTTCAAGCAAAACTCATAAAATCAACAAGCATGACAACTAAATCCAAACATTTTCTTTTTTATTTTTGAATCAAAACTTTAAGAGATGAAAATAGAGAAATTTCCTATATAGAGCACTCTAACTTTTCAATTTCACTATAATGGCTTAAAAGCACAAAAAATCAAGAATGCATACAATTTCTTCAAACATGGAATTACTTTTGTTAAAACTTGATCTCATTCAAATTTTTCAAGAAAATGAATGATTCATAATTCTCGAAAAGCACAAATGATTAACTTTTCTCAAACTTTTGCAAAAGACTAATGAATGTCAATTTCCAATGCATGAAGCAATTCCTACTACAATTTCCAAATGCACTTGAAAATCAGTAAAAATGATGCACCTTCAATTTTCCAATGATATGTCAAGATAATAACTTGATAACAATGATATTTTTAAGCACAAAAAAACTGAAAAGAAAGTTGATTTTCAGCACTCTAAACACTCAAGAAATTCTCGGAAAATGACAAGCAATCATATGAACTGAAAACACTTCAAAACACTCAAAACACTCAATCAAGCAGCTGAATGCAAACAAAGTTAAATGACAAGTGCAAAAAAGAAGTTTGGGATCATATCCAATGCAAATATCAGACCAGGTGAGGAGAGGAGGGATAACAAGGTCAAGTGGATGAAGGTGGGGGAACCAAAGTATCCACCACTACCAAACTGAAACTTGTCAAAAAGGGACCCAATACAAATCCAAACAAAATACCAAACACTTTCAACACACAAATTAAAAATAAACCTCTGACTGGATCTTGCAGCACAGAGGGGGTCTGCACACCAAATCAAAACTCAAATAAAAAAATGGAGGGGGATGCCCTTATACCAAGTCTAGTAGATTGGTGTAGTCTGTTTTCATACACAGAGCGACTGTCGCAGGTCACTAGTGTGGGAATTGTGACGATGTCGTAGGACACTAGTGTATAGGTTGCGACGACAGGCCAAAATACATATAACATAGGTCAAATCAACGCTCTAGTTGTACTGCCCAGGTGTGACGGGCGAGATCCAGACTCTAGGATCAATAGATCTCCAAGAAATGAGCAATAAAATGGCTTAAACAAAAGTGAGTACAGACTCATGGGAGGACTAAAGACTCTTCAAAGTGAAGATCTTATGGTGAAAAATACTTAGGAGGAAAACAATATGGCTTGCAAAATAAATCAAATCAAAATGGAATTCAAATGAAAACTAAACAATGTAACTTCCCCAATATGGTCGCCAGATTTGTTTGATGGACAATGTACCAAGGGTGGACTCTAGGCCTGATCTCCCTAGCTTAACGTAAGTATATAACAAATAGAGACATAATATAAATAACTCTCCTAGATATAATTAGAGATCAGGGAACTAGATGAAAGAGGACAATCTGTGACATCGCAGGTTGCATTAGGACAACCTGCAACGACCTCTCAAAACCTAGTAGGAAAAGGTTAATATCTCTTCTAGGTTGATGACTTAGTCAAGGAAATTCAGGGAATGTTTACATTGACTATCATGATGGTAAGATTTAGGTGTAACAAATACCAAGTACGTGCAAGTCCAAGAAGACAATCCATGAGAAGTTTCTCATACCCATTAGCAAGGAAAGTAGATGACTCTTGGAAGAAGAATGGCACATACAAATTTGAAGGCCAAAGGAAAAATGATCACAGCCAAGGAAAATCTCAGGTATGGGTGAATAAGAATATTTTTCTAAATCTAAATGAATTTGATGATCATTGCACAAATAAAGGTGGATTCCATATGGGAAGCCAAACTTGAGGTCTTTTAAAGACCTTGGGTACACCTTGAGTTCATTGTTGGAGGATGGACTCAAAGGTAAATGTTGATTTCTCCAGGCATAGAGACAGGTCCAAGGATCATGGCATGGTGATAGGGGGAGAAATAATAATTTGCAGTAATCTTATGAACTCTCAAGGATTGATGTGAGATGAATCAATAAGATCATCCAAAATCTGAGCCAAAGTCAAGTTCTATTTCTCTATAACAATTCACATGGTTTGGAAGCAACATATTTACTTTTGTCCACAACGGAGGGCATCCGATGAAGGCAGAGAATTACATAGGAAATAAAATGTCTTTATTCAAAGTGCAAACGTCAAGTGACATAGCAGCATGAAGACAGAAAGAAAATGAAAAAGATATTTTATTGTGACAGTGTCTTTAAGATGGCAAGCCATGTTTAGGTTTAATGTTGTTTGGAGAATCTTGTCCATGATTTTGGCTGTGGCATTCAAATATTAGAAGCAACACTTTTTGAATATTTCCAAGATCAATTTTAAAAACATTGTTGAAGACATAGAATCTCTTACAGAAAAATGTGGAGAGTGTAATGAAGAAGGTACAAGATTGAAAGAGAGAAAAATAGCAGCTACAGGACAATGACTGTTTGAAAGCACTAATATGAAATGGTAGAGGAATCATAGATGAAAACAATATAAAAGAGATACCTATGAAAGCAAGATCAAAACATGTATGTGGACATTGGAGAAGCTCTAAGTCAAAGAAACAAGGATTGTGAAAAAGGAAATTTGAGGACTTTGCAAAAGGCAATTTGAGGACTTAGTTAGGAAGGATGAAAATTAAAAGAAGAAGGATGAAGCTTGATCTCAATATTCTCAAAGAAGCAGCAGAACCTTAGAACTGATACAAATGAGACAAAGGCACCCAAATGAAGAATGTTGATTGATAGGGGGAAGCTTGAAAAGCATGAAACAACTGCAAAAGTATATTTTGAAGGAAAAACTATTCAGCCTGATTTGAAAAGAGGTTTGATGATAACAATCTGAGTAATGGTATGATTGATAGGGGGAGTATGGATAACAAAGGAAGCGAATCAACATATTGATGTTTGTAAATTTGATACATGCCTACCTTTTATGAATTTACTAGATGATTGATTTGGATATGATTTCAAGAAATAGTTGTTACTGACATCTGATTGCATGAGTTATATTGAACAAATGGAAATATCTTCAGCATCAATTGGTTTATGCTCTTAAGGATAGCAGGAAAGCTATAGCAAATAAGAAGCTAACTTGACAACCATAGTAGTGAGTAAGATCTCAAGGAGTATGCATATCAGTTAGTATTGGCAGGTACATCATATTAGTATCCATGCATAATTATCAAAACCAACGGTACAAGAAAGACATGTCAAAACAAGTTGAGCACACATTCAATGGGTTGAATGAAACAAATTTTATTTCTGTAAAACATCAATTGATATCAACAACAATTTTTCCCTGAAGCATGATTCCACAGAAAAGGAGCAAGTATACATGAAAGGGGGAGCTAGTTCAAAAACTACATCAACATACTTAATGGGGGAGCAGGAAAACCCTGGAAGATCAAACTCAGTAAATCAAGAATTTTACATGAAAGGGGGTTATATATATATCTATATCTATATCTATATATATATATATATATACTTATGAAAAATTTGAAGATGGCAAGTGATGGAAGATCAAACTCAGTAAATGGTTTCATGAAGTTTTTAAAGATCCATTTTTTTGGGGGGTATTGTGAAGCTTTTGATGGCTAATTGGCCTTTTGTCATTAATGTCAAAGGGGGGGAGAAATTAGGTTGACATCAATGAAAAAGGGGGAGATTGATGAATATGATTTTCATTGATGACAATACACTAATGACAAAGGACAATGAGTGGAGGACATGGAAAAGGTTAAAATGGTGACATGAAGGACATGATGGCAATGGGAAAAGAAAAAATGACAAAGCACAACCAGCTATGATCAGGGAAGCATGAAGTTGATGAATTGGAAAAGGACAAATATTGAAGACATGGAAAAGGAGTACTGATAAGGCAGCAAGCATTGATGACAAGCAGGGATAAATATTATATTGATGACATGGTAGTAGGTATGAAAAGTGGCAAGCATGACATGGCAAGTGTTTATGAGAAGTAGTCATGCTGACATACCCTAGAGAATCCTGTGGGCATCTTATCAAGCAGTTGTGGGCATTTGATGTGGCCCTTGAGGGATGTTTATAAGTTCCCTATGGGAATTTGTTAAATCCCTTGCGGGAATTTATATAAGCCTCTGCGGGAATTTTTTAAGGGAGCACTATGGGCATGAAAAGGAGCCTTATGCGGGAATTTGAGGTAGCCCTTGCGAGCATTTAAAGTAGCCCTTGTAGGAATAAATGTTAGGCCCTTGCGGGCATTTGAAATAGCCTTCAGGAATATGGTGAAGTCCTTGCGGGCATAATCAAAAGGGCCCATGTGGGCATCTTCCACACCAACTGCGGGCATTTTAATGAATCCTATTGTAGGCATTTTATGGGGTCATGCAGGCATATTTAAATGGTCCCTGCAGGCATTTTGTGGAACCCATTGTGGTCATGTGATGGATTAGAAATGAAGTGGAGATAAACCCAATATGATAATGTGGAAACAAAAATTAAATAGATATATAGATATATATTTTGTGAGGATTATATGGAAATAAGTTTAAAAGATCAAATAAAATAACCAATGACATGTCGACCTCCTGAATTGATGAAGAAGAAGTATAAATGAAGAACAAATGTTTATGTTTTGTGTGTGGATTGTGTGGAATATTTCGGGAGGTGCTGTAGAGCTCAGTTTTTGGGGTTTTGAGGAGATGAGGATAGGTTCAGTGGAAACAACAGATCAACAGGTGCAGTAGTAAAAGAATTTGTATATCTTTGATTTCTGGGCAGCAATAAGGGCATATTGATTATGGATAGAATGATGTACTTGAACAGAATAATGAAAATGTGATGACCATAGAATGATGATTTGCTTATGGACAGGTTGATGATATGGAAGCTGTAATGACAGACAAAAAGATGATGTGTGTATGATGTTTTTATGAATGGATCAATGATATATGAGATGTAATGTGACAAATGTGTATATGTAATACAAGTTGGTCCTTGTACTATTTTTCTTAGTTGGATATGAGATAAAGACTAAGCTGAGTCTTGGAATAGGAGTTGGTGCTTCTGATTCAGTTGTAGCTGATAGACCACATGGTTGTAGCTGATTGAAAAAATATAAAATGATTACCAAGATGATAAGTGTGTTGTGTCTCTTTTGATGTGTGTTTAATGAATGACATGTTTTAAGTCAATGATTACTGAAGAATAGTTTAGAAATTGATGAAAGTGTTAATCTAAAATCGTTGAATGATATATATGTTAGGAAGAAATTAGAAATTAGAATTGAGTCCTAGTCCACTAATTCACCCCCCCCTCTCAATGAGCCATTATGTCTGTTAGACTGGTCAATGGGGGTTGACGTGGTCGCCTTATTTGTAGGTATGGTTTTCGTAGCTGAACCATATTGGTTAGGATGAGTCTGGATATTGACATCATTATGAGATGGTGAAATCTTGGTTTGGAGACCTGACTTGAGGATGCATCGTAGGTGGAGGGTGGTTGTGTGGTGAGGACCCCTTGCATGGGTAGGGGGTTTTTCAATGTCATAGGTTGCACCACGATGACCCCTTGCGTGGGTAAGGGGTTTTGCAACACCATAGGAGGTTGTGTCATTTTTGGTGGTTGAGGTTGTGCCTGAGAGGCAGCTGTTAGCCTCGTCCCAAAGCTAGCAGGCTCCAGCCAAATGGGTACAATGGTGAGTGTAGTGGCCATAAACATTACAAAAGGAACATGGATGATTGGTTTGCAACTGTGGTTTCTTACCCTATCGGGGAGGTTGATTAGGGTCTTGATTTGTGGGATTGGTGCCATCATTAACTGGGGGTTAGGAGGAGGTACGCCTCCTCGATTTTGATTGTTTCCATGATTCCATCTGCATCTTCTATTTTGTTGGCTTTGCTGGTTGTTGGGGGCAGGTTGTTTTGGTTGTTGGTTTTGTTGAGCATAAACCTATCATTGAGGTGAAGCGGGAGCTTGAGGTTGCGAAGGTCCGGGGGATGCTAGCGGTGGATAATATGTAGGGAGAGCTTGAGGTTGGGGGGGAGAGGGAGCAGGAAGTGGATGGTAGTAAGTTGGTGGGGTATTAGGAGGGGGTATTCTTGTTGGTTATAACCATAGCTAGGTGCCACATATGTGGTCCCATGTGTTTGAGCATTGTGGGATGGTAGCACATACCAAGGTGTTTTTCTAGAATGAGTTGTTGTACATGAAAAGACGAGACCGTAGATCATAGTGGGATGCATGGATACTGGAGGCATATGCATGGGGGGACGACTAGTGGACGCAATGTCGCCAATGATGCCATCCGTAACATGGGATTCCCCTGGCGCGTCCTTTTGGGAAGTATCACCACGCAGGGGATCAGGTAATATGGTGTATAGCTAGATAGATTAGGTCTAAATAAGGTCGAATTGTTGGCCTTTTAATATGGCCTCTTTTTCTGATTTGGGTCGTTTGGATGCCACATCCTTGGCGATAGATAGTAGAAGAGATTTTAAGAACCAATCTAAAAATATGCGATGCCGATCGTCTAATTCAATCTTACACAAATTGCAGAATTTACGCCATTCATGGATATGGTGTGTGATATGGGTAGCTGTATTATGCCTGCAAGATAGGAGGATCTCAACACTAGCATTGTAATGAAATGGTAGCTGGAAGAACCACTAGAAATTCGAAGCAAGGGCCATAAAGGTGGAATGAGTCCCATGCGGTTGGTCGATGTACCACTTGGATGCAACTCTAGTGAAGGTTCATTGTAATCGGTGTATTCGAATAGAGTTGTCCACTATGGAGTTAGAAGAACAACACAAGTGGAAGGACATGATATGGTTCTAGGAGTCTTCCCCACCCTTCCCCTCGAACTTGGGTATGTCTGAAGGGAGCTTGGTAGGCATGGGAGGCCATGTGGGATAATGTCAGATTGGTTCATTGGTCAATATAGCCAGGTCAGGGAGGTTGATATGAGCCATAAATGGAAAACACATAGGAGGATGTGACATGGATGGGATGACCTTTGTGATATCCATAACGGTTATCGTGGGGCAACTTCTGCTGAATGCTGGTACATGGGAGTTAGTTATAATGGGAATAAAGGAGATACCTATAAGGGGGGAGGGATATGAAAGGAAGGAATGGTGAGCCCAAGGGTATTTCCAGTAACCAGAGGGGATATGGTTGTCGGGACGGGACCACTACCCATGGGTATGGGTATAGATGTTTTTAGTCCATTCCTTTGTTCTTTTTTTTTTCAAATCTAACTCGATTAATGTTATGGGTGGCTTAGCATTAATTGGAAACATTTTATGTTTCTTTTTTTGACATTTGCATGGGCCTCAACCTCCAACCTTCCACAAGGGTCCCTTCCTTAGTTGTTCCTTAGCCATCCACTTCCTTGTTTTTTCACCGCCCCATCACCCCACTTCCTTGATGTGCTAGATGTGCCACCACCACGTGGTAGCCAACAAAACCATCAATATTGAACTCAGTATGCATTCGTGTTATAGCTAAAGTTTCTTCACACATGAAGAAGCTTGATAACATGTTCAATTTTAAAGCCATAAGGACAGGACAAAAACTAACAACAACCACCTACGTGTTTGTACTTGTAGGAATATTGCATAATAAATTTCTAGGTTGACTTAGGTTTTTACTTGTAGCAATATTGAAATCGTATAGAATCCTTGTGATTCAGGTCAACTCAGTTTTGATGGGAACAACTATGCTTGCGATTTGACTATCTAGCTAGGGCATAGCTAGTAGAGGCATCATAAGAAACAAGGGAAAGATAGTTGAAGGATAGGAAGTGTTCTATGTTCTTTCGCACTCCAACAAGTGAAAATGGGAAGTGTATCGACTTGAAGAAGCCAAGGTAGACAACACACAAGAGGGTGTCTCTCATGGCTCTGTGTGTGTGGGAAGTGTGGTAAAATGAGGTAAAGATTAGTAAAACTAGAACTAAAATATGCAACTAGAAATATAAACCAAATTTGGATGGCTTGTGAGCCGTAAATAAAAAAAACTAAAATGCAAATATTATGTGAATAGTAACAGTAAATGGTAAACTGTAATAGTAAGGACAATCAAGTAACATTGAACTTTCCCTTTCAACACACACATAAATCATATGAAAGAATCTTATCTCTTTTATTAAAAGAATTCGGCTTATACATGAAGAAAGAATACCTCATACAATGGTGGCCCTTGCTACTAGGTTGAGCATGTCTCTCTAGGTTCGAGACGGCGAAATGTCTCCCACACTCTGTCACATAGGTGTCGAAGTTCAACCGGGGTGAAATGAGAGCAATAATAGAGGGTTAATGGTTCATAGAGAATTCCGACAGGGTAACAGTGCTTAATGTGCATATCTAATAAGTGGGAACCTTCATATCACATAAATAGGAAAATACTTAGGATTTAGGGTTTCCAAACCACGGTGGTTTTTCCATTTTACTACTGGTAATTTTTGAATTTTAGCGGTACTTTCCCCAATTTTGGTGTATTTTGCCCTATTTTGGTGGAGATCCCTATTTTGGTGGGATTTCCTGACTTTGTGGGATAAGTCTACTGTCCATGGTGTATCGATTTGTTTTTGGATTTTTTGGTGTATGAAGGTTCACCATTATGATTTTTGGTGTGGAAATTAATGATGTGTAAATGGTAAGTAGGCTATGATGTATGGACAAGTTTTTCTGTTAACAAGAAGGATTTCCCAATTGCTGCAATATTGTTTGTGCACATGTATATATCTAAATTATGAATAATAAGGTGATTTGTTGTTCTGTGCCTAACATGTTACTTAGAATTTATCTCTTCCAGGGACTACTGTGAAATTCCACAAGTAGGATTACAAAGCTGAACAAACCTCACTAATTTCACAAAGTTTTTAGAGAAAGAATTAAGAAGAAAAGATGTAAAATTCACTCATGAATTAAAACTCGGATAAAAATTGTTGTTGCTTTATTCTACAACAAATAGCTGGTAAATAAAAGATAATACAATACTGAGAATTTGATAGCCTTAGATGGAATTCGAATGCATCTCAAGTGACATGCTTAGTGAGCATAGTAAACATCACTAAACACACTTTTAGTGGTAAGTCAGGATGGGAGGCCTCTTAATTGAAGATGCATGGTGCGTGACTGAGTTGCTGAGCTAAAAGTTAGGGTGATAATCCCAAGAAGGGCACATGATCTGACTGAAAATGGTGTTTAGTGGCTACCAGAGCTTCCTTGTTAACTCACAGTGATGATATATCGGTACATGAGCAGTTAACTGATGGTAGGATCCTAAAATATAGGAGACTGGCACACTAGCTCTGCATGGGATCTCGGGAACACTAGGGAAGCACAATGGGATCCTTGAAACACTAGGGAAGCACAATGGGTGCCTTGGAACACTAGGGAAGCACAAAGGGTGTTGTGGAACACTAGGGAACCACAATGGGCACCTTGGAACACTAGGGAAGCACAATGGGGTCATATGAGGGCAATATAGACTAGGCTTTACACACTGCAAGGTCAACAACTTGGGTTATGGATTAGGTAACTCAATAGTGATGCATGGAGGTAAAATATTGCTTCATGTAGGTCAATAATGAGGCATGGATAGTGTTTATATGATGAATATACCAACACCCCGCATTAATCCTGACTTTGATGAAAAAATAAGTAAATAAATGGGAAAATAGGGCCTTGGTTATTGAGGCCAATGGTCACTCTGTACAACAATCTAAAAAATAACTGAGGAAAGAGAGAAAACCTAGTAGGAACAAAGCCCCCCCTCAAAATAGAATGTAGAAAATATAATCAACCAAAATATCACCCACCCCAAGAAGGGATCGAAGATGAGTGAACTTTTTCACTGAAATTTTTTTGGTGAAAATATCTGCAATCTGCTCTTTAGGAGGGCAGTAAAGTAGTGTGTTGGTATGATCATGCACCAATCCTCAGATATAGTTCATATGTATATCAATGTGTTTAGTCCTTTTTATTTGAACCAAATATGTGGAAATCCTGATAGCACTCTGATTGTCACAGAAGATGATTGGTGGAGTACTATACTGAATAACAAACTTTGATAAGATGCCCTGCAACCAGATGCACTATGTGGCTGCATTCACTGCAGCTATGTACTCGGATTTAGTTGATGAAAGAGAAAGAGTTGTTTTCTTTTTTCTCAACCAATAGATAGGACTGGATCCAGACATGAAAAAACAACCTTATGTAGACTTTTGATATGAGTTGTCTCCATCCCAATATGAATTTTTATACCAAACAAGGTTCAATGGAGACCCAGATGCATAGTGAATACCATAGGTCTTTTTCCCTTGCACATAGTGCAAGATCCTTTTAGCTACCTTCTAGTGAATATCATGAGGCTCTTTCATGTATCTTGAGACAACACTCAGTGCATAGGATAGATCAAGGCGAGTATGTGTAAGAAACAAAAGACTCCCGACCAATTTCCTATACAAGGTACTATCTACTAATGGTGAAGAAGAGCCATATTCGAGACTAATACTTGAAATAAAAGGAAATGATGCTAGTTTGCATTCTGTCATGTGAAACATGTCAAGTAGATCTTCTACATACTTGGATTGTGCAATCTTCATTCCTGAATCACTCTGAGAGACTTCAAGACCAAGAAACTGCTTTAACAGTCCCAAATCTGACATTGAGAAGGCATTGCGCAAGGCTGATTTGATAGAACTAATGCATGAAGATAGAATCCCTATAATCAGTAAATCATCAAGATATAGAAAAATAAGGAGAATATATTTACCATCATTCTTCATGTAGACATTCGAATAAAACTTGCACCTTTGAAAATCTTGTGATAGTAGAAAGGAGTCCATCTTTGCATACCATGCTTCGGGAGCCTGCTTGAGCCCATATAAAGAATTCCTTAATATGCACTCTAAAAAAGGATCCTCAATGTATCCTTCAGGTTTTTTCATGTAGATATCCTCTCCATGAAGAAATGTTCTCTTCAAATCCATGTGATGTACCTCCCACTGCTTGGATGCAGCTAGAGCCAAAAAAAGACGGATGGAGTCCATCTTTGCCACTGGAGCGAAGGTCTCTGTATAGTCAATCCACTGAACCTAAGAGAATCCTTTAGAAACCAATAAATATTTCTACTTCCGTGTTACTCCATCTAATCCCATCTTTGTTTTGTATACCCACTTACACTGAACAAGCTTCCTTCCAGGAGGGAGAGAAACAAGCTCCCAAGTCTCATTTTTCTGAAGAGATTGGTACTCTTCATCCATAGCTATTATCCATGTTGGATCTTGGGAGGACTGAAAGAAAGTTTTTGGATTTGATCTTGCAATCATAAAGCATCTTTAAGGAAGAAAGGGATCTGTATGAGAGAGTGGAAAAATTGCACTTTGATATTGAGCTCTGGTTCTTCTTGGATCTTGTGGATTCCCAACAAGCTCACCAACAAATTCTATGGTATTTTCATCTCATTTTGGAAGTGAAGCTGGATATTATGGTGTTGGGTATAAAGGATCTATTGGATCCTGTGGATCTATATCTAACATGTGCTCATATTCACTTTTTGAATCAGATTCTAAACTTTCATGGGTAGATGATTCGCTATCATCTTCAACATATTGTGGTGGAGTAGTTGGTGATCTTTCTGCTTCAACATGGTGGGCATCATGCAATGGCCATTCTTCAAACTGGAAACTTCTTTCAATGAAGGTCTTCATGGTGGAAAAATCCAACAGTTTATAAGAATTTGCATTATGTGCATAACCAACCAATATGTACTTCTGAATTTGAGGCTCTCCTCTTCTCTGAAGGAGTCCTAGCCCAAGATTTTCAACCAAAGACTTTGAGATAAGACACATCTGGCTTGTATCCCATTCAATCCTCGAATGGATTTTTTCCTTTTAGGCCTTTGTGTGGAACTCTGTTCTAGAGATATGCCGCACAGTTGACAGCTTCTGCCCAAATTCTAGGAGACAATGCCTTAGACTCAAGCATGCATGTCGCCATCTCTTTTAGGGTTCTATTCTTTCTTTCAGCTACGCCATTCTGTTTTAGTGTGTATGGAACAATGTGCTACATTTAAATACCTTCATCTGCACAAAATAGCTGAAAATCATTCTTTACATATTCTACTCCATTGTCAATGCGAAGGACCTTTATATTTATGTTGGTGAAATTTTCTACAGCAACTTTAAAAAAATTGAAATATTCAAAGAGTTCTGATCTCAACTTTAGAAAATAAACCCAACTAAATCTCGAATAGTCATCTATGAATGTTAATATGTATCTAGAATTATTCAGAGATAGGTAAGGAAGAGGTCCTACTATGTCAATGTGAATCAATTCGAGAGGAGATGAGGCTCTCTTTGCCTTTCCTTTTTCAAACTTGTGCTCCAAATGCTTTCCAATCAAACAACCTTGACAAGTACCTTGAGAAAATATGATGTTTGGGAGGGATTCAACCATGTTCTGATTGTGCATTTATTGCAAATATTTGTAGTTGAAGTGCCCAAGCCTCTCATTCCAAACCCCACTAACTTCATTAGCATGGGTAAGAAGTGCACATTGAATTGAACAAGGCATGAAATGAGAGAACTCATAAATCTTGGAATGATGATCTGTAATTCCTTGTGTAATGATTTTTCCAGAAGAGATCTCTATTATCTCATCAACATCATGAGTAGAAACGAATTTCTTTGGAACTCCTGTATGGGTCATCTGATAGACTAAAAGAAGATTACCTGCCAAGCTAGGAACATATAGCACATCATTGAAGCATCTATTATCAAGGCTGATTCTTCGAATTCCCTTTGAAGGAACTTTTGAATCATCTCCCATTAGGATAGAAGTGTTGGAACATAATTCCCATCTAGACCTTGGTTGATAATCCTTGCATAAGGTTCCAAGTGCTTAATGTAAGTGTTGGGCATGGCCCAAGTTGGCACATTTTTTATGAAGTATAGTTTTGACAGTTGTGCAGTTCAGACTGTGAGGTTCAAGTGGCACAGTGTTGTCAACGGCGTAGTTTAGATTGCGAAGCCAGATATGTGCAGTGAGCAGTGCGAAGTCTAGGCACAATGCAATTATGCTGATGCGCAGTGCCAGCGTAGCAGCTATTTTGGGAAAAGAGTACAAGGAGAGGTTGAAAGCGACTTGTTTTGGGTAAGCAAATCCAGGATTCCCGACAGTTGGGTAAGGAACAGTGTCGAGGCATATGAAAGCGACTTGTTAGTAAGAGTGGTGGAAAACCGTTAGAAGTTAAGCCATGGGTCGACATCAATAGGAATGTCACAGGGGTGGAAAGTGACATGCCATGATGCAGTTATAATTGTTTCATGAAGACTGTGGCTGTCAGAAGGGCGTGTGAGCCCGGAGTAGCCCATTAAAGTGGCCAGACGCATGCAACAGCTGTTGACTATGAGAGGAAGGGTCGGCAGAGTAACCGCATCAGTTTTGGGTAACCTTAGGGTTTTGGACCATAATCATTATAACAGACATGACCTAAGGGAACGATCTACATAAAGGGAATATTTTGTAAGGGAAAGGGTTGATTTTTGTAGGATTATGTTGAGTATTGATCTTTATTGAGAGACTGACATTGTAAAGCGGCTCTGTAGTTGCGTGCGTAGAGACCTATTGTAGAGAGAAGAGCCTATAGTTGAGTGCGTAGGATGGAACTGTTGAACCCTTCCCAATAATATAATAAACAGTTCCTGTGGACGTAGCTCCCATCCTGGGGGTGAACCACTTTAAATCCCATGTTGTGTGGTGAGATTTATGTGAATGTGTGTTTTCTTTTGTTAATGGTTAAGTTCATGTTCACAGTTATATGTATCTTCTCTTTTATATGTATTCTTTGTATGAATGAGTGATGAGGATACTATGTTAAGTGTCGAACATACATGTATCAATGATAAAGGTGCAAGTAATGTCGAATATGATGAATGCATGAGTTATTTGGGTAACACTAAGTCAGTGAAGTCTGTGTGAGTGTGATTCCCTTGAAGTGCAACACCGGAAGTGCACAGTTGCATTGTAGTTCATCGTATTACATAAGTTCGCAAAGTACACAGTTCAGTATTCTTGTTAAATGCATAATATACACTAAGTAAATTCTGTCAAAGATTTTAGTAAGACAAGAAAGTTAGAGAACAAAGGGTTAGTAAGACAACCGTAAGTTGTTCCATAGTTTGGCTTCAATAGTGCCTAGTCTAGGGGGTTTGTACACATACTAGACTAGTGGTTTTCCATAATAGCCAAGTTTGTACACAAGTGTGCCCATTTCCTTATTCTGAGGAGTCAAAGGAACCCTACTTAATGCATTTAATGAGGGAGGCACCCATGTTCCCTTTTTTAAGGGATAATGTTGGACCATGGGCGCTAATGCACTATATTTGGTCAAATTGCTCAATAGTGGCTACTACCAAATTCTAAAGCACCTAATGCTCCCTCATAATAATTCCATCCACATTTATTGACTTGCCTAACTTTCTCATGGTCATCATAGCTTCATTGGACCTCATTACGGCCCAATATAGGAGTCACACTTGGCACAATGTCATAGATTGGGGGAATTACTCCACTAAGCCTAACATTAATGTGCGCTACTCAACTTTCCACTAAGCCTCTCAATTTTTTCTCTTGAGAGAATCTATATATTGTATTATTTTTTGATCAACAATGCATCATGGAAATAAAGCTCTAGAGTGTATTTCTCTATTTTTGTCTCAATATTCTTCTTCTCATATTTCTGCTATCTCTTGAAATATTCTAAGTGAAGTTGTTATTGAATCTAGATGTATATCTAAGTTTGGTATGTCACATCGGAGCCTAGATCTGTGAATGGTGTGCATTCCAAGCTTTCACAGGAAGGTCCAAAAGTAGGTTCGAATTTTGAGAAGAGATCTATGGATGCAGACATGTGTTTGGAGGCTCTAGAATCTATGATGAAGGAAGATGAATTCGAAGTGCCAGCCATGAGTGCATGACATATCTCCTTATCTTTTGATTTGGATTCAACTTCTTTCCTCCTCACTAAGTGTTTTTAACCCAAAATACGATGGCTAAAAAGTTGAATTTGCTACAACCTATGGTTGACTATCCGACAATTCCAGTCTTTTTTTATCGTCAGTGGGATATTGGCTAAAATATGACGTAGTTCAAGATGTCGGATATTCGACTAGAAAATGCGTTGGTTAACCGACTTCCTCCAACTTCACAGATAGTCGGATTACCATCCTTTCGCCATCGATTATGAGTCGGTTTAGTCGTCGGTTAAGTGATGTATTTTCCATAAAAATGTCGGATTATGTCGTCGGTTAAGTGACGTGTATGCCATACAAAAAAAATGGAATCCGACGTTCTGAGCCATCGGTCGTATTGCAAAACCGTCGGATATTACCATACGGTCGTCGGATTGGGTCGTTGTTTAAGCAACGTGTATGCCATACAAAAAAAAGGAATCTGATGTTTTGAGCCGTCAGTAGTATTGCAAAATTGTCGGATATTACCATACTTTCATCAGATTAGAGCGTCGGTTAAGCGACTACCCATTACATTTAAAAAAAAATAGCATTTTTCAAATAAAATTTTTCATACTGCAGGAAATCAATATGTTCTATCTCTATTATGGAAATATGTAGAATAATTACATATATATATAACTGAGAACCTGATTATGCTCTTCCCATTGTATTAGCAGCGGAGTAGCCTAAGGGAATAGAGTCGTTGTAATAAATCCATTGTATTAGAGTCATTGTATTAAGAGGCAGAGTCAATCATTATTCAAGTGGACCTACAGGCTAGTGGGTGCCTATTAAGGTGGCACAAAAGACTGTACTCTAAGTCTCAAGTGCTAGTGTCTATGGAACTTACTTTATGGACTACAGGCTTTCCACGTAGCAGAATAAAAGGACTAGGAAGTTATGTAACATTGTGGCATATTCGTCACAAAGATATGGTAGTGTGCTTCCATTGTGTCAAGGTACTCTTACCTAACTTCTCTAATTTGGTATACTGAGGAGTTTGTATATTCATGTATGAGATCATATTCTTTGAATAAGGCTCATTAGATAGTTAATGGGTAGTTACTTAATGTAAAAGACTCATTTTAATTAAATAAGAACCAATAGGTGGTTGGTAGTCATTAATTTTGAGATTGCATGTAGTTAGGGTTTTGGGTTGTAGAAAGCCAACATCGTAGCCATTCATTGAGCTCCTCTCTATTTCGAGAATAATTTATGGCCCCTCCCCTCCCTCACATCACTCTCAATTCCCCATACCCAATGCATGCAGTCGAAAAAAAAATGTGCAAATGCATCTATATTTTATCATGAACTTTCATCCATTATTCATTCAATAAATGCTAACATTCACTAAACCATTGTTTCTGTCGATACACATTCATTCAATAAAAGATAACATTCAAGAAACCATTCATTAATCATTCAGTCAACACATTCATTCAATAAAAGCTGAAATTCAATAAAGGTAACAGTTTACTACACTGAATCATTAAAACATTAGAAAATTCATTAAACCATTCAATGAATTTCCGCCATCCAATGAGTTTCCACGGTTTTCAGTTTCATCCTGGCAATGGTTGATGATTCATGGTATTACGTTTCCCTTTGACTGCAAATGACAAACTCATAGTTCACTATTAAGTTTTGTCTGACAAAGCTGATGGTCAAAGAAATCTTGATAGTGAACTATGAGTTTGCCATATTGTAGCTTAAGGGAAACGTAAATATAGAATGAATCGTCACCGTTTTCAGAATATTCATTGAGCTCCTCTCTGTTTCGAGAATAATTTCATATTCTCTACTGAACAGGGCCAACCACGTGAAGGTGGAAGCTCTTATGCCCACCCCCCTCACATCACTCTCAATTCCCCATACCCAATGCATGTACTTGAAAAAAACAAATATGTGCAAATTCATCCATATTTCATCATGAACTTTCATCCATTATTCATTCAATAAATGCTAACATTCACTAAACCATCGTTTCAGTCGATCAACACATTCATTCAATAAAATATAACATTGAATACACCATTAATTAATCATTCATTCAACACATTCATTCCATAAAAGTTGAAATTCAATGAAGGTAACAATTTACTACACCGAATCATTAAAACTTTAGAACATTCATTAAACCATTCATTCATTCATTAGACCAAAAATAGTGGACGATATATTGTTATAAAAAATATTTAGACGCTGTTTTTCTCGTCCTTCTTTTTATAAGTTTTTCTTCTCTTCAGTGGTATATAATCTATGAGAGTACCATCTACGTCATCTGGACTTTTCCTTCCAGTTCTTGGTTCTTTAGCAGGCGCTTTTGGTGATGTTTGCAATATCCTAGCTGATTGTTGTTCTAGACCTAGATTTTGCGGCAAGGGGTTCGGATTTGCTGCAACGATGTGAAAATGTTACATCGTTATATTTTGCTATTGTAATGACAAGTTTTTCATTTAAAACAATTCATTACGAAGGTGTTTTTTTTACCAAGTGTGACCAAATCATGTTGTTGATGTTCTTGTCTAGTCTCAACCTGTACAGTTTCACCCTCTACATCCTTTGCAGTTGAAATACGATGAACTACAATTAATGGTCACCATTTGCAATGCTATACATAAAATTGTAGCATATGAATAAATTCATTACCGAGATTTGAAGCTTGATCATTGATTTGTTGTTGTCCCTCCTCGACACTAATGGGATCATTACTTTCCTGTTAAAAACAGAGTCAATATTTTACATCAAGTATTTGGAACGAAAATATTCCACAAGTGACAAATCTTCATTAAACTATATAGATTCTATATACCTGTGCACCGGATGGATTGGTACCACAAGATTGTGTCTACCCAGATAAGCTTCTTCTACGTTCAACAACAGCTCCAAAGCCTTCCTGGAAGCCAAACTTCATGTATTCCTCTATGGGTACTTCATTGAATCGATCCGCCTGCATATTTGCTTATCGTCGTTAATTAACATTTTACGGTGCAATAAAACGAAAAATAATTTTCAATTTATTATTTGTATTCATTGTTTGTTTCTCGAAACTTACAAACTGTGTCGCCAAATTCGAATAACCACCAGGGCCAAGCTTGTCTGACCTACTTTTTCTAGTCTTGCCTTTGTGGCCTTTGATGGATCTGGTATCCTATGCAAGTGTTGAAATACGTTAGATGTTCCAAGTTTGATATAGAAATCAAAGATAATAAGGTTTAGAATTACATTGCGGAAAGTATTGCATACCTCCCTGTGCCTGGTGTTAGCTTGCCTTCTCTTCTCAGAGCCTTCTCCTTTCCATCTTTCACTAGAGCTCTCCACTCCATTGCTGGAATCATTGGTGGGAACTCATACCTATGGTTTCTTTCGAGGTGTGTCCTATATTGGTCTCGGACAAACTTCACATGTTGACAAGCCTTTTTCTGTTAGGAACCCATGTCTTTACTTTGTTAGTATGTTGTTGTTAGACGCATATACTTTGTAAGTCGTCCCGTAGTATTTGTTGATCAATAGTTTGTGTTATTGTTGTTGGCGCATATGCTTTGTAAGTCGCCCGTAGTATTGTTGATCCATAGTTTGTAATGGCCCATGGTTTCGACCCATAGTTTTGGTGACTAGAATTAGTATATAAGTGTGTGTTGAGACCTATGAAGGCATCGTGAAGTTATTTGTATTGAGCTTGCTCATAAGAGGTTGCCCCCTCGAAGTGGTTTGTGATCAATATAAAAGTGATTCTGAGTTCTGTCATTTCTGCTATTTCGCATATTTGTATTAATTAATTGTTGCAGGTGCCTCACATCTGGTATCAGAGCACTTTTTTGGGCTCACTAGGTGAAATTTCTGCCAAATTTTTTTTTCGCATTTGTTGCAGGTTCAGATTTGGGAATAATCCCTATTCGCTTAACTGTGGGAAGTACTTGGGCATAAGCCCTAAAACTCATTGTGAGGAGTACCACAGGAACCCCGAAGTAGCTGGCCCATTGAGAGGACCTGCCAGCGAAAAGGGCAACGACCCCTACCTGATTGACTAGTTCCCACCCGTGAGGTAAACTAAGAGCTGTCGTTTGTGGCAAAGCGGTTATCAGTTTTACCTGAGCTATGGAGTGAGGGGTACTGACCCAATATGCAAGCCGTCAGACAACATTGGTGGCCGAGTGAAACCCTTGAACTATTAGGAAGCCGCAGATACCTGGGGTCCATATCTAATTTTAGTTGAACTGTCATCGATCATTGCTACGCTGTTTTACATCCAGTCGTTCAGATCCATTTCACAAGCTGTTCCAGATCCAACCATTTTCAATCCATTCGGCGTCGTTTCAGATCCCTTTCAAGCCGTAGCTGCCCCAGTCTAAAAAAAAAAAGTTTTTCTCCATATCTCCCTTGTTTTCACTCTGTTTCCCTCAAAATTTTCGGGGAACCCCTGTCACCCCATTCTGCATATTTCATTCCTAAGGACCCTATCCAAAATTCCCCTAAAAAATCAGTTTTTTCTCCATATCTCCCTTGTTTTCACTTTGTTTCCCTTGAAATTTTCAAGGAACCCTTGTCACCCCATTCTGCATATTTCATTCCTGAGGACCCTATCCAAAATTCCCCTTCCCAAAGCCTGAAATCCCACATTTGTCTATTTTTAGGGTTTGCCATAACTTCCTCGGATTTCACCCAATCACCCTCAAATTTTACCACAGAGTTCATTTCTGAATTCTGCTTCTTTGTTCCCCTCTGCCAAATTTTCCCATTCTTTCACCCCGCTTCTGGAATCCTCATTTTTGTTTCCCTGTCTATTCAACAATGTCCAAAACCTAGTCAAACCCTAATTACACTTCAGATTTTTTCCCTAGTCCAGATTTTCCCTTACTGAAGTAGTTTCTGTTTTTGTTTTCCTACCCAGTCAACCAAAAAAAAAAAAAAAAACCTCCTGGTTATGGTTGTCACCCGTGCAGGAGCAAAAACCATGGAAGAAGCACTTGCAGCCATCCAAGCCAAACTCCAGGATCTGGATGAACAATTTCTCGGCCTCCATCTTGAACATTCAGCTATGAACAACAAACGGCAGTCCAAGTCTTCATCAGACAATGGGTTCTCCTCTTCCAGCAATTTTCGTGGTCCAAAGCTTGATTTTCCTCGCTTCAATGGTACTGATCCAACTGGATGGATGTATCGTGTAGAACAGTATTTCAGTCTGCATAATACTTTTGATGTCAACAAAGTTCCGTTGGCATCCTTTCACTTGGAACAGGAAGCTCTTCAATGGTACCGTTGGTACATCAAGGCTCATCCAGAGCCCAAATGGCCAGACTTTTGCCAGCTCCTTTTGCAATGATTTGGTCCTAGTGCTTTTGATGACTTCACAGGAGCCCTCACTAAACTTCGCCAAATTGGCACAGTGAGAGAGTATCAAACCGAATTTGAGAATCTAGCCAACCACACCGAAGGATTGTCTGATGACTTTTACCGGAGTTGTTTTATCAGTGGTCTAAAGGATGCCATCTGCTCTGAGGTCAAAATGTTCTGTCCCAACACAATGATGGAAGCCCTAGGGTTGGCTAAGTTGGCAGAAGACAAGATTGCAGCCCAAAAACGCTCCAAGCCCACTTTTGTTCCCTTCCGAAATATGGGTCCTTAGCGACCACCTATACCGCAGGCTCCTCGACTGAATCCTATCAAGCGTTTGTCTGAAATAGAGATGCAAGCATGCAGAGAAAAGGGGCTTTGCTATAATTGTGATGAGAAATTCACTCGGGGACATAGATGTGTTCAATAAAAGCTCTATCTCTTGGATGTGGAGTCTCCGCCTGCCTCTGAAATTGGTGACGAAGATCCAGAAACACTAGATGCTCCTGTTGACATTCAGGAACCGCCTATTGACCCTCCATCTCAGGATGACCAGCCAGAGATATCTCTCCATGCTTTAGCTAGAATCACCACCCCCCAAACAATGCGGGTCAGGGGTTACTTCAAGAAGCTTCCTCTTACAATACTCATTGATTCTGGTAGCACTCATAATTTCATTGACCCTCGGATCGCCAAACAAGCTGATTGTTTTATCCATCCTTGCTCCAACTTTGAAGTCATGGTTGCCAATGGGGGCACCTTACCTTGCAAAGGGAAGTGTCGAAATGTGCATATCTCTATGGGAGATTATACCTTGTTCTCTAACATGTTTGCCTTGCCCTTAGGCGGATGTGATGTGGTTTTGGGCGCTCAATGGCTACGCACACTTGGCCCTATCCTATGGGATTTTGCTGAACTTTGGATACAGTTTTCCCTCAATGGACAAAAACGCACATTGACAGGATTACAACCAAGTTCTCTAAGCATCATCAATTCACATCGCATGGAAAAACTCCTCAAGAAGAATTCACATGGTGTCATCGCTCAGATCCATTCCATCTAGATGGAACCATCAGCGTTCTCCACTACTCCTTTAGATCTACAACAAATTCTAGATCGATATATAGGTGTCTTTGCTGAACCAGTGGGATTGCCACCTTCCAGGCCAGAAGACCATCGTATTCAGCTCCTTCCTGGCAGCGTTCCTCCCAACATCAGGCCCTATTGCTACCCATTTCACCAAAAAACGGAGATTGAAATGCTCGTTCGGGACTTATTGAAGCAAGGTATTATTCGCCCAAGCACTAGTTCCTTTTCTTCTCCAGTTATTCTTGTCCTAAAAAAAGATGGGTCATGGCGCCTCTGCATTGACTTCCGAGCACTTAATCACCTCACCATCAAGGATAATTTTCCAATTCCTGTTGTTGATGAGCTTCTTGATGAGCTTCATGGGGCTCACTTTTTCTCTAAGCTGGATCTTCGTTCTAGGTATCATCAAATTCGGGTTCATGAGGATGATATTCCTAAAACAGCTTTCCGCACACATGATGGCCATTATGAGTTTTTGGTCTTGTCCTTTGGCCTCACTAATGCTCCTTCCACATTCCAGGCCTTAATGAATAAAATATTTCGACCCTACTTGCGGAAATTCATTCTGGTATTCTTTGATGATATCCTCATCTATAGTAAAACATGGGATGAACATCTCCAGCATCTGGATCTTGTCATGCAACTTTTCTCTGCCCATCATCTCCATGCCAAGCAGTCTAAATGTGTTTTTGGACAGAAGGAAGTTGAGTATCTCGGGCACATTATCTCAGCACAAGGGGTTCGCGTGGATCCTGCTAAAATCGATGCCATGAACAATTGGCCGCATCCTCAGACACTCAAGAGCCTTCGTGGTTTTTTGGGGTTGACTGGCTACTACCGCAAGTTTGTCAAGGATTATGGGAAGATTGCAGCTCCATTAACTGCTCTATTGAAAAAGGATGCTTTTACATGGACACCTGCTGCTCAGTGTGCATTTAACAAACTAAAACAAGTTATGTTTACTACACCTGTGCTAGCTATGCTCGATTTTTCCAAGCCCTTCACTATTGAGAGTGATGCTTGCGGCAATGGACTTGGTGTTGTTCTCCTTCAAGATGAACACCCCATTGCGTTCACCAGCAAAGCCCTTTCAGGTAAGAATTTAGCTGCCTCTACCTATGAGAAGGAAATGATGGCTTTTTTGCATGCAGTACAGAAGTGGCGCCCTTACCTATTAGGGAATCATTTCTGCATCAAGACTGATCACCAGAGTCTGAAATATTTCTTGGACCAACGTGTCTCCTCCCCGGCACAACAGAAATGGGTTAGCAAACTCATGGGTTATGACTATGAGATCACTTACAAGAAGGGTAAAGACAATATTGTGGCAGATGCTCTTTCTCGCACATTTGATGCCCAAGGTTCTCTTTCAGCTATTTCTATGCCTATTCCAAATTGGTTGCAATCTGTTCAACAGGGTTATGTCAATGACTCTTCCTTATCTCAAATCATCCAACGCTTGACCAACAACCCTTCTGTTGTACCAAATTACTCTTGGGATGGTGCTTCTCTGCGATACAAGGGTCGTCTGGTGCTTCCCCAGAGCACAGATATTCAACAGGCTATCTTCTATGAACTCCATGCTTCTCCATCGGCAGGGCACTCTGGGTTCCTCAAAACGTATGAACGAGCATGGTGTAACTTCTTTTGGAAAGGCATGAAAAGGACAATTCAACAGATGGTGGCCGAATGTGATACCTGCCAGCGCAATAAGGGTGAAACAACACTCCTTCCAGGATTGCTTGAACCCTTGCCCATACCTACATGGATTTGGACAAATATTTCTATGGATTTCATTGAAGGGATCCCTAAATCTAGCGGGAAGACAGTGATTCTCGTTGTGGTTGATCGCCTCTCCAAATATAGTCATTTTTGTGCTCTCAGCCATCCCTATACAGCCTCCTCCGTTGCTCAAATTTTTCTAGACCAGATCTTTCGTCTTCATGGCATCCCTTCTTCCATTGTCTCGGATCGTGATGCGACTTTCACCAGTCATTTTTGGACAGAACTATTTCGCCACACTGGCACCAAACTGAAGATGAGTTTAGGGTATCACCCACAAACAGATGGTCAGACTGAAATTGTCAATAAATGCTTGGAAACTTATCTTCGTTGCTTCACTTCGGAACAACAACATCAGTGGGCAAAGTGGCTCCCTCTCGCTGGATGGTGGTATAATACTTCTTACCACACTGCCTCTAAAATGACCCCATATGAAGCAGTCTATGGTTAGGCACCTCCAGCTCTTCTTCCATACACCCCCACCAGTTCACTAGTTCAGGAAGTTGACACGGTCCTTTGAAATCGCGATCAGATTCTTCACATTTTGCGGGACAATCTTCACATGGCAAGAAATCGCATGAAGCAACAAGCTGATCAACACCGTTCGGAGTGCACTTTTCAAGTCGGCGATATGGTTTTTCTTCGTCTCCAGCCATACAAACAATCCTCCTTGAAACTCAAAGGGCGTCATAAGCTCGCTCCAAAGTTCTATGGGCCATATCGGATTCTTCAGAAGATTGGGTCCATTGCTTATAAATTGGAACTTCCTCCTTCTTCCCGCATTCATCCAGTCTTTCATGTCTCTTGTCTGAAGAAAGTTCTTGGCACCAACATCAGCGGACAAACGATTTTACCCGAACTGGATAATGAAGGATCCATCCTTTTGGAGCCAGAGGCCATCCTCAATCGGCGCACGCGTCAGCTTCGATCTCGCTCTATCACAGAGGTCTTAATTCAATGGCATGACATGCAACCAAAGGATGCTACATGGGAACCACTCCTTCAGATTCAACAACAATTTCCACATCTAAAGCTTTTAGGACAAAGCTTTCTTTAAGAGGGAGGGGATGTTAGGAACCCATGTCTTTACTTTGTTAGTATGTTGTTGTTGGACGCATATGCTTTGTAAGTCGTCCCGTAGTATTTGTTGATCAATAGTTTGTGTTATTGTTGTTGGCGCATATACTTTGTAAGTCGCCTGTAGTATTGTCGATCCATAGTTTGTAACGGCCCATGGTTTCGACCCATAGTATTGGCGCCTAGAATTAGTATATAAGTGTGTGTTGAGACCTATGAAGGCATCATGAATTTATTTGTATTGAGCTTGCTCATAGGAGGTTGCCCCCTCGAAGTGGCCTGTGATCAATATAAAAGTGATTCTGAGTTTTGTCATTTCTGCTATTTCGCATATTTGTATTAATTAATTGTTGCAGGTGCGTCACATTTTCAAGACATTGGCATGACTGAAGGTTTTCTCCCCGAACAGGCCAACCAACCAATTAGTGAGTTCATCTTTTAAATGTTTCGGTTGTCTATCCCACCTTGATCGGATGATGGGCCTGAAGATCTCCAAGCAAAATTCATTCATATGTTTATAGAAAACATTGTTTCCTGCACAACGATCATGCCATGATAAAAAATAGTTGATAAAAAAACGTTTTATCGGTATATTACAATGAAATTATAAACACTAATTAACCTAATCAACTATGATTAATTACCTAGGATCGTCGGTATCTTTATTGGGACAAGATCTTCGTCCACCAAAAATGTTGTCTCTAGTGTTCCCGTGCTTTTGAGATGGGAAGATCCTGGAAATGTAGCTTGTTCGACATCAAAATTGATAGGGGACTTGGTGTCGACCCCTTCTTGTGGAGGATCCATTGTGTGTTGGTCAGTAGCAGCTGTTGCGCTCACAGTGGGGGCCGTGGTGTTTCGGAACGTGTTGCCGACTGTTCGGTTGACAACAATGGCGAAGGATTCAAACTACGTGGAGTCGTTTGGTTGTGATGCGAAGTCTCTCCACGAGCCTCGCTAGGGCCAACACAACCTTCACCAATATTGTGTGGTCCCTTATAATTCTGTAAATACACACCACGTCTTATACGTTCAATACTATCATATAAAAGAGAACATTATAGAGATTTAAACGAATTATTCTATGATTCAAGATTCCTCAACTTACTCGCAAGTTATTAGATCTATGTTCCAATAATGCAATCCTTTCTTTAATTGCGCTTGTCTGCAAAACCTAGATTACTAGAGAAAGGATTTATGTAGTATATCTATTCAACAATTTCTCTGCCATCTTTAGCGGGTGTGCAGCTTCACCAATTTTTTCACAATCGTGAAGCACCTCTGCCACTTTAGGGTCTAAAGGAAAATCTTGCGATGCTGATTCATACTACACTTCACTAGTGGGCTGCAACAAACATATATAAAGCACTACTGAGTTCTCTACTGATAGATTCCAAATTTTATATTAACGTATGTAACACATCTATCATGATAGATTCGTAAAATTACAACATGGTTTACATTATCACAACGAAACCAGTATATCACACGAAAAATACATAACAAAATTAACATTATACTACGTATTATATTGGTACAATTGAAATGAATTATACCTATGACCTCGAGGATCGCGATCCACTCATTGGATCAATGGTCATAGGTGACTTGCCCCGATCTGCTAATATCTGGGAGCTTCCCCTAACAACACCCTAATAAAAAAACATAGTGAAAGTCACCTAAACGATTCCAAAAGTATTCATGAGAAAACACATCAAAAATATTATTATTCATATTATATTTTTAATATTACAAAGATGTATACCCGTTGCGTGGACCCTGGTGTGGCCGACCTTACGGAACCAGCCTGCATAAAAAACATAGACTAAAAAATTACGTAAACGAAACCAAAATATTCATTGAAACATTAATATAATGCTAAAACATTTTGACATATTTTAATTGTACAATTCAAATCAGATCTACCTGTTGCCCCGAGGGTGTTGTCGTCTAATCAACATTCGATGGGTGTATTTCCTGATCAACATTTTGCATCAAATATAAATTTCATTACATGAAAAAAACCAAGTTATTAATAATGGAAAAACAAAGCAAATAAAAACTCTTTTCTCTTATTATATTTGTACTATTAGAAAGATGTATACCTGCTCCGTCGAGGAAGAAGTTCTCCTCCAACCATTTTTTGGCAGGGATTTATCCCGATCACTGGCTTGTGAAGTAAATATGTGAAATGTAAACTAAATAAACTAACAAAAAATCCTTATGATGTTTAATTTATTACTAGAAGGTTGGGTAAAATGTTATATAGTAACCTTGTTTGTATCTACTCGGTTGACAGGGTAATTAATAAGCAACTTGTCCCCTACAGATATTGTTTTAATAGCAACTACAAAAACACAGTTTCCTTCATGCCCCTCAAATTTGCAGTTTGGTTGGTTAATTGTAGACCCTGGTTGTGTACTGTTTATAAACCCTGCAATATTACCTGTGGCCTTTGGCCTTCCGTCCATGTACAACGTTCCTCCTTTATTTTGATTTTTATCTTTCAATTATAAATATTTTGTTGACAATCCATAGCTACGCATACTTTTTGTATATCAGACAAGGCGTATCCAATCGTTGTAGTTGTATATGGGTCTACCATACTCCATCAATTCTGTACATGTCTCGTAACTGACCAAGATGTAATCCGTGGAAAACAACCCGAAACCATGTATCGACGATGGTGCAATTCGATATCTCCTCTCATTCACACAAAAAACAGTATTCGGTGGAGGAAGATCCTTCGGTACCCATTGTTTCACTAAATGTCTGTACCTCAAGGGCACCTCTTCGTCGTCTTTTGTCTCATCACCATAGGAACATGCCCCCCCTTGACCGTGAAAAAATTCATTGCATCTATGGAATCTTCTTTTGGTTTTTTGACATCTAGTTGATACAATTCTTCTAGACCTACTAGATGTCTCACTTTCCTCTAGCCTTCCTAAACTCCCCTCGCTCGAGGAAGACAGATCAAACAAATACCTGTTTGGTTCTACCTGCACCATTGGAAAAAAGTTTAGATTCGACCCCAAGGCATAGCGCCTCTTAAAAGTTGACGTGTATCGCCTTTTATAATTTTACTTGATCCTCATTCCCTTTGTCAACATGTAGGCATTCAAGTGATGATCGGAAGACGACCTATTTATCTTTCTTAAGAGTAGAAAGTCATGCAATATTTATGAGTTGTTTTTTACTATTTGATTTAATGCTACATCACACACATAACACACATGTAGCACACATGAAACACTACACATACAAATTACAAGATCTCCTCTAATGCTACAAGTCCTGGATACTTAACGAAAACTATTTACCACATATTTGATTACCTTAGTGTAGACGTTTCCTGTAATATACTCAGAAGAGTTACTTTAAAAAATGACTGTGCCTCTTAGAGGCCAATCAACTCTAGGAACCAAGTGACCCTATTATAGGGCTAGTACAAACCAGAGAGAGAGAGATGACTGGGCTATGGTAGGGTCAATCAAAGAAATTCAGTGACAGTTAAAAGGCTTAGTACAAAGACCAACCAATAAGGTACAAGTAAAAAAAAAAAAATGGGTATAAAGACTCCCAACCCTTGGGACTAAGGAGGTGTACACTACCTCAAACGTGGACAAACTACCATAGTTATAACCACAAGACAAAAAACATAAAAGGAGGTCCAAATCAATATATGCAATATCTCCTTGTAACTACCTCATATATGCAATATCTCCTTGTAACTACCTCATATATGCAATAGCTCCTTGTAACTACCTCTTGAAACTCAAATAGTACCACCAAAAGGTATGATACCATGCAATCTTCCAAACTAAGGTCAGGAGGGTGGTATCCAGTAAGGTACAAGTAAAAAAAAAGAATGGGTATAAAGACTCACAACCCTTGGGACTAAGGGGGTGTACACTACCTCAAACATGGACAAACAACCATAGTTATAACCACAAGACCAAAAACATAAAAGGCGGTCCAGATCAATATATGCAATATCTCCTTGTAATTACCTCATATATACAATATCTCCTTGTAACTACCTCATATATGCAATAGCTCCTTGTAACTACCTCTTGAAACTCAAATAGTACCACCAAAAGGTATGATAGCATGCAATCTTCCAAACTAAGGTCAGGAGGTTGGTATCCAGTAAGGTACAAGCAAAAAAAAAGAGAATGGGTATAAAGACTCACAACCCTTGGGACTAAGGGGGTGTACACTACCTCAAATGTGGACAAACTACCATAGTTATAACCACAAGACCAAAAACATAAAAGGCGGTCCAAATCAATATATGCAATATCTCCTTGTAACTACCTCATATATGCAATATATCCTTGTAACTACGTCATATATGCAATAGCTCCTTGTAACTACCTCTTGAAACTCAAATAGTACCACCAAAAGGTATGATACCATGCAATCTTCCAAACTAAGGTCAGGAGGGTGGTACGAAGTGGGTATAAAGACACATAACAATTTGGAGAAAGTGGGTGTACCTCAAATGTGGAAAAACTACCATAGTACCCACAAGACCTAAAACATAAAAGGTGGTACAAATCAAATGATATCACAATATCAGTAAAACACCCAAAAAGTAAAAGGAAAGTTACCACAAAAATTTTATCGACAAAATGAAAGGACCATAAGACAATCAACCAAGGTGGGGTACAACCATCCATCTCTCTCTCAAATGTACCATTGTTCCATATAACTTGAAAGACCATCATCACAGTAAATGGAAAAGTCCACACAGGTGATGTGATCACGTGGTCCTCTAGACTACTGCTACGGTCAAGTGTTAGTGGCTCCATGAAGGGGTGTTCAGTCCCTTCAGAAGACCATCTAACTCAACCATCTCGAAGACCTAGGAGAAGAGGACATCACACATCATCAAATAAGTATTGGTAACTACTGTGTATGAACTCAAAAACCCTAAAACAACCGAGCGTGCAGAAGGGGAGCTATGAAAAGACAAGGCTTGCAGGCCAAAAAACAAGCTCAAAAAACTATACTAGGACCGATGTCACAGTAAGTGAGCCGAAACAAAAGTGGCCAGAATGCCAACAAGTAGCACTAAAAAGAAAAAGACCCTCTAAAAAGGTGAAAATGCAAGCAAACTTCCTAACTAGGAGCTGGAGACCTCGACGGATTGTATCCTTCGCAAGGTGATGAAATCCAAGTCGAACAATACGAAGTGAGAGACCAAATTTGAAGGATATCCCTCTACCAAAAAGGATCCTGGGTAAAAGAGCCCTAGTAGAAAAGTCACTAAGCTACCTCATTCATGACACATCGGAAAAGGTTTTCGGCACTTCTTCCTTATCACCCTTGTATCACCAGTATGGTGGCCGGAGAATACAAGGAAGACAATGATCGATGTTTCCTTAGGGATAAGTGGAGTGCGGCATTCCACATAGTCCGCCTGGTTCTCGATCTCACGGCAGTTTAACCCCTGAAACAACAGGAGGCCCCTCCACAAACTGGTGTATGACCGTGTCAACAAATACTAGAGGATTTTGGTTCCCTAGAGGACAACAACTATGTCTCAGATGATAATGACAAGGGGGAATTATTTGGATTCCTATCCCCTGTGTCCTACCTAACTACCAAATTCTTTTGATTTCCTCAAGTGAGGTTATGGTGTGTTTAGTTAGGGGGTGTAAATTTTAGTGGTTGTATTACTCAATCGGGTGATGGAAGTGAAACTCGTGGTGTGATGACTGACTCAAACCATGCAAATGCATATGAATAAAATAAGCCTTTCCTTTCAATGAATTCTAGCTAAGGTAAGGAGAGAGTTATTTCAAACTATAACTACTCTTTCAAATTAAATGAATGCAACAAGTGTTCAAGTTCATTCATGGGACCTCAAGGAGAGCTTCAGATATACTCAAGTCATGCAAATGAATTCATCACATAAAACAAAGTGATAATAAATATAAGGAATTGTACATATCCATGTTCATAATTCTCTAGGAACACTTATAACATTCTTCAATCATTCTTCACAAAAACACAGGGATAGTAGAAACAATAAACTGCATATAAATCTTCATGAGCTTAATAAAAAACAGTAACCGCAACTAGGGAAGCTATACCACAACTTGTTTTTTTATGACTATAAATACAAGAGTATCCTAATCATGAGCAATACATCCTTTACTTTTACATCATGAGCAATACTAATCATTTCCCCTTTAACTTACATTGAGTACCTTGACATGAATTCCCCCAAGCTACTATATTCTAAGTGTTAAAGCTGCTACAGTACTACCCTAGTCGAAGACTAAAATTGCCACAATCCAAGTCATGATGGTTTGATTGAAGTTTGAAGTATGATGATGCATGCTTACCTTTTATGAATTTACTAACCCTGATCAATGATACAATGAAAGCCAATTTTAAGAAGATGAAGGCTTTAAAACAAACCATAATAGCCTAAAATACTTCCTAAACCAGAACAACAAAAATGGGTAAGCAAAATCAAAGTTCCGTTTTTCGTCGAGGTCGCCTTAAGTCTTGCTTTTTGCATTCATGGTTTGGTTGGTTAACTTAAGATCCCTCCAATTCACAAGAAATTTTTGTGGAATTCATTTAATTTGGTGGAGGCTGAGGCATTCATTTCAAAATCGGAGATGGAGGCTGCTTCCATGCTGAGACTTGAGGAAATTTCAAAGTATTGTGATTTTAGTTTACAAAAATTACTACTAGGGGACTGTTTTGGGATTGAGGTCTGCTCAGGAGAGGCTATAACTTGTTATATGAGTTGAAAATTGGGTTAGGTTAGGGTTTGGAGTAGACAATTAAAATATTTATACTTTAATGCATAAATAAATTCCTAAATCAATGCTAGAAACAAAATAGTATAGTTGTGACAAGGTAATATAAATTTAAACATAATTTTCATCTCTTTCAACTTTAACACTCCCAAAGGTCCCTATGTTAAAGTTGAAGTAGACAAGGACAATAAATAACAACAACATTAATAAAGTAATGAACAAGTTAAACAGAACTAACAACTAGCATTAGTAATGCTGGTTTAGACCTTCCTTATAATCAGATATATTTTTCAATAAACCCTTTCTGCAATAGCTGACAGCCACCAGGGATCAACAACGTATGCCCCAGCAAGACCCATAGGCTCAGAGTAGAGGCCAAAGACAGTTTGGATAGTCCTGTTCCTATGGATACTGATTTTGAAGACAAGCATAATGACGAGGTTGGAACTAGTGGATTGTCTCTTGAAAATATGAGTAATGAACGCTTTCTAAAATTAATCATTTCACATGCCATGGTGTTTGTGCATCTGGCAATGGAAAATCCTAAAACTTGTAGAATATTTGTTGAGTAAAAGGGCATTGAAGCCCTTATGAGGTTCTTGACTCTTCCAAGTATTCCGCCCAAGGTGCACTGATTTAGTTAACCCCAAAATACTGGAAATGTTTCTTTGCATGGTTTTACCTTCTTCCCCGTTAATGAAATGCCATCGGATCAGAAGACCTCTAATTCCTTCATCAAGTTGTAAAAGGAAAGGATTTCAAGAGATAACTGTGGTTCAAGATACTGGAGATTTACTAAATTGGCTATATAAATACATAACAATGTGTGCAGGGATACCTCCATGCATTATATGCATTTCCTTTGTCAAATTATCATTCAGGTTTTTCCTTTGGACCTTTGTTGCCTCTCAAAGGCTCCAAACCAAATCATTCCTACTTCCAAGCACTTGCAAAATAGAAATGGTAATCTACTAAGAACATCCAATCTATATAACTCTGAAAACTTGAGCCTCAAATATTCCTTTAGAGGAACAAACAATCAACTGTGAGCTGCTTATACCCATGTGAAAAATTGTGATAACCATGCAACAATACATCCAAGCTATATAACTTAGAAAACTTGAGCCTCAAATATGCCTTTAGAGGAACAATCAACTATGAGCTTCTTAAACCCTTGTGAAAAATTATGTGATAACCATGCAGCAATACATCCAATCTATATAAATCAGAAAACTTGAATCTCAAATATGCCTTTAGAGGAACAATCAACTGTGAGTTGCTTAAACCCCTGTGAAAAAATGGGTGATAACCATGTAGCAATACATCTATAAAAGATTCTCGGTTACAAAATTGTCTCTATCCCTGCAAAAGCGCTGCATAATAAGATATTTATTTTGATATTGCAGCAAAACTCTCTCTCAAAAGAATTGAGTCCTGAAACAAGTGATTAGCATTCATCCTCACTCTGCGTTACACTCTGGTACTAATAAATGCTTAGAAGGCATTGAAGATGGGATTTGTGAGTTCATTTCCTCATGAACATGGCATGAACATGGCCAAACAAGAAAGAAAATTGGGCCTTGGGCCATTGGTAGAGTCATTGTTTTTATGGCCAATATGTGGGTATGGAGGAGGTCATTAGCCTGTTCGCCACGACTTTAGTGGGAAAATTTAGTTATTGGGTAAATACCGATGGCTGGAACCCTAGTTTCGATACAGTAGAGAAAAGACAAGATAGCGAAAGTGGTTGGGGGGATAAATCCCTCACGGATCGAAGGATGTGGTTAAGGATTCGTCGACAGAAATTTGTCCCACACCAAGTAGAAACCCTGTACTGTATCCAGTCAATACTTAGTCAACTACCTCCATGCGACCAATATGCATGAATTTAACAAGTTTGCAGGTCCAAATTTCACAAATTAGAGCACAATATGTCCAAGAAAATAACCGGTAAAATGCCTCGAAATTTTTTTCTGTGTAGTAAATTCAAACCCCAAATGAAAATCCTTTTACTAGATTCAAACCCCAAACTCAGAGATGTTCTCAGTTTGTTTTCTACCTATACGAGGAAGGGTTTTACTTACTAATGTCATTGTGGGTCATGGGCCTCCTTTGCTGCGCCAACGTCAATCTCCTTGGATAGATTGGGCCTCCAATTTGCTGCGATGTCAATCTCCTTTGATGGGCTAGCGGCTAGATGGTGATGGCTTCCACCCTGGACAGGGGTCGCTTGGACAGGTAATTCATGAATGAGCGCACTATTTGGACAAGGGTTGCGGAGGAGACAGGTTCATGCAGAATGAGCGCACTATTTGGACAGGGTGATCAAGTTTGTTTCATTTTTTTTAATTTATGTTTTTAATAATAATATAATTTATTTTTTATTTTTTATTTTTTATAATGTGTTATAATAGTTTTTTATATATATTTTAATATTTTATATATATATATGTGTTAATATTGTTTTTAATTTATATTTATATTATAATATATTCATATATATATTTTTAATATTTTAATATATTTTAATGCAATGTGTTATCATTAGGCCCTTTAAAGAAGATATTTGATCTTTGATAATTGGGATATAGGTGCAATTAGGAATTGTTTTGTACCAAGAATGGGTCATGGTGTCTTCACCATGGTAAGGAGAGAAAATGAAAAAAAAAAAGGTTCTATATAACTCTTTTAAGGATCTATCCCATGAATGTGGTCTCAAAGAACCACATAGGCCATTATATAAAAGGTATCTTTGACCTTTGTCTGGGGTATGAAATCCAATAGGAGGTTTTGAATTATAAGGAATAGATATTGGGGTCTTGACCATGGTCGAGTAAGGAAGAAAATGGATGCATAACCTAAATATAGCTTCTAGGGCTTATGGGACAAAATGAGGTCTTGAGCCACTACATATTCCCTTTAGAGGATATCTTTACCCACTAAGTGAGATATAGCCACCACTAGGAGATCTTGTTCACCTAGGATGGATCTTACGGTGTTAACCATGGTCATATGGGAAGCAGTGCAAGGAATTTTTAGTGGTTCTAGGTTAATTACTTTTAAGGATTACTATTAAATAAATGTTTGAATCAATGTAATGATGAATATCATGATGAAGATCATCATGACGATGATGATGATGATGATGATGAAGATGACGATGATGATGAAGATGATCGATGATGATGATGATGATGAAGACGATCGATGATGACGATGATGATGATGATGATGATGAAGACAATCGATGATGATGACGACGATGATGATTATGATGATGACGATCGATGATGACGATGAAGACAATCAATGATGACGATGATGATGACGATGATGATGAAGATATTGCTGATGATGATGAGGAAGATGATGATGATGATGATGGTGAGGATGATGACGATGATGCTGATCACAATGATGATGATGATGATGATGATGGTGGCCGTGACGACGACGATAAACATGATGCTGTTGATGATGATGATGATGAGAATGATGAAGATCGTGATGAAGATCATCATGATGATGATGACGATGATGATGAAGACGATCGATGATGATGATGATGATGATGACAATGATGAGGACAATCGATGATGATGATGATGATGACGATGATGATGACGACGATGATGACGATGATGATGAAGACGATCGATGATGACGATGATGATGATGACGACGATGATGATGATCATGATCGATTATGACGATGATGATGATGAATACGATCGATGATGACGATGATGATGATGATGAGGAAGATGATGATGATGATGGTGGTGAGGATGATGACGATGATGCTGATCACAATGATGATGATGATGATGATGATGGTGGCCGTGATGATGACGATAAACATGATGCTGCTAATGATGATGATAATGAGAATGATGAAGATCATGATGATGATGATGATGATGAAGATGACGTCAATGATGATGAAGATGATCGATGATGATGACGATGATGATGAAGACGATCGATGATGACGATGATGACAACGATGATGATGATGATGATGATCGATGATGACAATGATGACGATGAAGATGATCGATGATGACGATGATGATGACTATGATGATGAAGATGATGAAGACGATAATGATGAAGACGACGATGATGATGATGATGATGAAGATGATCATGATGATGATGACGATGCTGATGATGATGACGATGTTTGAGTCTTGATAATTGTGCATTTCCTTATGAAGCTTCTCTCTGTTTCAAGAATAATTTAATATTCTCTACTAAACAGAGCCAACCACATGAAGGTGGAAGCTCTTATGGCCCCTACCCCCCCTCACATCACTCTCAATTCCCCATAACCCGACAAAAATATCTATGTACACTAGAAACTTTAAATGTGTTTTTTGACATACTCTAAAACAAGCAATGTTTCTAATTATATCATATAGGAAAATGGAAACTCACTACGAAACAATTAATTTATTATTACTGCATACCTCGTAAACTTCAATGGTCTTCATCATCTTCTTCATCTGGGTCATCGTCTATACTATCATCCGATGATCCAGATTCAACATTGTAAGGATTGGCCATATCATCCTCGTCGTCGATGTCAGTTACGATCAACATGTCATCATCGATATCATCTTCATGGACGTTTTCTGATAGTACATCATCTAATTCAATAAGTTCTTCGACATCTTCTTCTGGACCATGATCATCTAACTCATGTTGATCATGATCATCTTCTGCGGCGTCTTCTTCTTCGAGAACGTCTTCATTACCTTCAGCAACGTTGTACTTTACTGACCTTCCCCTTGGATCGTGTCTAACAGCAAATGACCAACCCGCTCTACTTGGAACCTCAAAGTAAAATACCTGTTCACATTGGGCTAGAAGAACATAGGGCTCCGTTCCTATCTCAAACAACCTTGTATTTACCATGGTAAAACCATTATCATGTTCAATAATTGTTCTATTGGGATCACGTTGATTCAATCTACACCTGTACCATTTGACAACGAACATAAATACTTTGAAGGAGTTAAAGTCACACTGAAGAATGTCTTCTAGATACCCATAGTATCGATTTTCAGATAGTTCTGGATGTCTGTCACTTCTAGAAGAAACATTGGTCACCTCAAATAGTGCAGATATCCCACAATCATATGTTTTCTTTGTTTCATCCAACTTTTTGATGCGATATCTACATCCATTGCACCACATAGCCTTATGGTGTTTTACTTAGTACAACAAGCCATACAGGAAAAGATTACATAATGATAAAACCATATTTATGATAAAGTAGTGCATGTTTATTATAATGTCATAAAAGGAAAATAACAAGCATGACGCACAACAACAATATTTAAAGAAATAAATAAATAGTGTCATTGATTAATATGCGTACCTGCTTATCGTTTAAACCTCTTGCTAAATCGATTTCCCTTTGTATTACATTGGTGTCTCCATTGCGATGTGCAGCTTTAACCAACCTTCCCATGATATTCCATGACCAGATTGTTCACATTTTTCGATCCATACCTTCATCCACTCAAGATTGTTTGCGATTTATAAATGAATCGCATCCCACTCTCGACCAATTGTTCGATGACAATAAAATTAAAATTCAATGAAAATGTTTATTAGTCACTTAAAAATGTATATAATTACAATATAAAATGATGCAAAATACTAAATAAAAAAATAGAATATATATGTATGATATATAAACATAAAAATCACTAGTGAAATGTGTTATATTACCTTTCATCTTCCTTGATCTACCTTTCCCCTTCGAGTACTCCCCTTCGAAATCGTTTTTGGATTCTGGATCACAAATGCGACGTAAATTGAGCTTTGATGCCAATATAGGAAGATATTCACTAATGTACAACATGTTTTGGTATACCATATATCCCTCCATCATAGAAACCTCAACATATGCTCGTTGTCTGACCAATCCCTTCATAAATTTCAAGTACCTCTCAACCATCCACATGGACCTTGAGTGCGCAAGTCCACATAGTTCAATCTCCTCAACTTGGTGTATGAGGTAGTGTTCCTGTGCATTGAAAAATGCTGAAGGTAGATGCTTCTGCATTTCACACATGAGACGAGGAATTTCTCTCCTCCAATACTTTATGTCTTCTTTATGGAATTCTTTAGATGACAACCATCTACAAGTGACATGACAACCGGCCAATCAAGAGATTAAAGAAAAAAATCATTATATTACGTAACATGAAGTAGAGAATGAAGATCAAATTAAGAATAAGTTCTATGTTGAATTAAACAAATAGTAAGCACATGGAAAAATCACCACTTACCTCATGTATTTCCCGAGACTATATATTATTTGCTTGACATTGTTGTCAAAGTTGTCCAGGATAGAGAGAGGTAGAACATACTGTAACAATAATATCCAAATAGTTTCATTATATCGAAAAAGAGTACTAGAAAAAGAAAAAGAAAAAAATTATTAAATGCATACCATATTAATTATTACATTCATGAAGACATGCCAATCATGCATTTTCACCCCCGCGAAATCACCTTTCTTTGTTATGATATTCTTCATGTTCGCACAAAATTTGGTGGGAAATTTAATTTTTCGAATGACTTCTTTTACAACATTACTTTGCTGGTCTGTTAACATCCATGTAAGTGAGTTTATCTTAATTTGCTCTCTGTTGCTATGAAATTGAATGACGTCTTTCATTGCATGGTTGTTATCTTGAATGTCTTTGCAAATTTTGACAATTTTTTCTTTGTCACTCCTTCCATCCAATATTCGCCATAATGTTTCAGTCACATTCTTTCCGATATGCATTGTATCAAATAGATGAGCAATTTGTAGGTGCTCATAATAGGGAAACCTACTAAATTGTCTAGGATAACTTTTCATTCCTCGTGGAAGCCCATTAAAGCCTTCATGATGATCACATGAACGACAATGATGAAATTAAATATTAAATCAATGTCAATTACACTAAACAACACACAATATAATAAAATACAATATGATCATATACAATGATTGGTTATACGTACCTTGATGATTTCTATTATATTGCAACTTCCATAGCTGAGGTGTTATTCTCTTTGGTTTTAATGCAGTCTCTTGCTTGCCATTGAAAATATGTTTTTCGGTAGTTCGATACTTGTCATTCTTGGAGAGGAAGTGCCTATACTCATCAAACACCTCCTTTCCTAAGATTTTTGAATGACGAGATTTGATCTTAGGACCACAAACTGGACATGCAAATTTCCCCTTTGTCTGAAGACCTAAATAAAAAGATGGAATATCAATATTAATGTCTATTATAATTATATAAAAAATGACTGTATTATTTAGAAAAACATGCATGCGTATTATATTAACTAGTAGTTCGTAAAATTAAATGCAACTAAAGTGGAACTTATAATTCCATACCACAGAAATGGGTTAACCCTGGGGCATCATGTATTGTCATACAAGCATTGCATGGAATTGGAATT
Source organism: Larix kaempferi (assembly GCA_027924585.1). Classification (NCBI taxonomy): domain Eukaryota; kingdom Viridiplantae; phylum Streptophyta; class Pinopsida; order Pinales; family Pinaceae; genus Larix; species Larix kaempferi. The sequence continues at coordinate 696,896 of BSBM01000068.1, read as the reverse complement.
GCCTTTGTCGTATTGGTCTAGATAAGTCATACATAGTGATGCCATTCCATAACTTTAGTAGCTTGTCAATAAGAGGTTCGATATATACATTCATATCTTTGACTTGGTACTTACCTGATTGATTTGAACATATAAAATAAATATTCTGATTATGAGACGTACCGTTTAGATATATAAACCATATTTCACAATAGAAAAAATTTAAATATATATATAACATTATGAGACAAAAAATGACAAATGCGAATATACCACTGCAATAAAAAAAAAATGCGGTGTTCGTACCTAGAATAATCATCGACAACATTATGTGCTCCCTCTTTATTGTCAACCATGGAGGAATGTTGTTGTTGATAACAAAAATAGGCCACACCGAGTAAACAGATCTCATCTCTGCAAAAGGATTGACACCATCTGCTGCCAAAGAAATCCTAAGATTACGAGGTTCATCTTTAAAGTGAGGCCATTTTTCCTCCATATCTCTAAATGCAAACCCATCTTTAGGCATCCAAATAATTTCATCTTGACTTCTGTTCCGTGCATGGTAATCCATAAACTGCGCTATGTTTTTGCACCTGAACAGTCATTGCAAATGGGGAATAATGGGAATATAACGTAGAACCTTGCGAGGCACCTTTTTAGTTACTTGATCTGTGCAATATCTACTGATATGACATTCAGGACATTCTGTTGCAAATTCATGCTAGTTGTAATAAAGAACATGATCATCGGGGCATGCATGAATTGCTTCATACAACATTCCAATTTCTTTCATGCTGGAAGATAAATCTAGATATGTGCGAGGTAAAATATTTGAAGGTGGTAACAAATATTCACCTATCATGCTACAACAAATTAAAATAAAAATCTACTTAATATAATATAGAAATAATATTAATGAAACAAATTTCATCCGTAGTAATTTGACTTATATATGAATTAACAATAAAATACATGACAATCATATATATTTTGTGATGGAATATATTACATACCTTAACATCCGTGTGACTGATATGTTTGAAAGACCATTCATAACCTTCAAGTTCATTACCAACAATATAGCAAAGAGAAGATTTGTCTTGGAGTCGTCATAAAGGGGTTCGTATGCCTTGTCAAGAAGAGGTATATCATGAATATCATCAAAATGTTCATCATTTTCATGATCATCATCATCATCCATTCCAACATTAAATGAATCATGGATCAAAGTATTTGTAACATCATCTTCAACTATGTTATCAGTATGATCATCTTCTTCATGTGATCATTAACTTGTTCTCCATTGATATTCATAGCTCCATGTTCCTCCTGTACTTGTTTTGGAAGCACTTGCTGATCCGGACGATATGCTGTAGGATGTCTTTCCTTTATAATTACATGAAACAATCAATAGATAAAAGTTACAAAGAACAACGACCAATTGTACTGTTGGTAAAAAATAAGAAATATTATAATAATACATAAATTTTCAAAAGCAATCAAAATAAAAACATATATAATGCAAACTTACAAATGGATGGTATTTATGTCCCCCCTCGACGTGCCCATGCTCCCTACAATGTTTTGTGGCTGTTGTAATCAAAATTCTTCTCCTTTTAAAGCCTCTGCATTGATTACATGGACAATAGCATTTACCATCACCCTTCTTTCAACTCCTTCCCACAATCTAGCAAGCAATTGTCGATTTTGTTCATCTGGATCAGGAATATTCGTAGTTGACATTTTCTCGTAAAGAGCTTAAATGAAGATTATCGATCTTAGAAAATGAAGCTCCAGAGTACTTTGCTCACTTGAATAACAAAAACAATGAAAAACAGTCTGCCGAACAAAAAAAAATCTGCAAACCGTCGCTGGTATGGAAAACATGTAGGAATGGTTTGATATTTATAAATTGTAAAAGTCAAAAAGTCAACCCTACGTCGGATATCCGACGATGCTAATCTTGTGACCATTGGGAAAACATCCGTCAGATATCCGACCTCTTCAGGTTCAAAATGACATCGGTTATCTGACATCCAAAGCGTCGGATATCTGAATAGGCGTCGGATATTAGCATATCCGTCGAATAGCTTGCCAGCCTTGTTGGATATTCAAATGGACGTCAGATATCCGATGGATATTTCTAGAGATTTAAAAAAAAAAGTAATTTTCAAAGAAAAATCCGACGACACAGTCCATTTCGTCGGAGGTCGTCGGATTTGCTCGTCGGATTTTGGGTTCAAATCTACTAGTGCCTGAAACCTTCAGGTACTAGAAGGTTGTTCTTCTCTAGAAGCTAAGCCATAAGATCAATTGTCTTATTCATGCAAGCACTTTCAAGATGAAAACCTCTGTTGCAATATGGACATTTGGTGTTCTCCTTTTAATTTTGCTTGCCTCTCTTGGAATTCGAAGTTCCCTATGAATATTTGGGAGACTCCTTTTGCTTCTGCTCATATTGTTTCTTCTCCTTTCCTTTCTTCTTTCCTTTACGATTCACATTTTTACCTTATCCAACAACAAGAGCTTGATCCCTAGATGGTTTTATTACTCCCATTTGCACCAATTTGTCCTGCTCCTTTGTGAGAGACATAATGAAGGCATCTAGAGTGGGAATCTTCCAATTTGGGATGGATAATTTAGTTGTTTGGAAGGTGGATGCAAATACATAATAGTTTGGTCCCAATTTTCTTCATGATATCTTCAGAAACAAAGTTCTTCTAGCTACCATTATCAAGAATTAGATGCAATGGATTGTTTTGAACCCATATCTGTGTATGGAATAGGCACTCTCGTTCCTCCTCATCGACGATAGTCGAGGATGCTAGAGTGGTCGATGTTGACATCAAAAGGGTCGTTGATTTTGGGTCAGATTCTACCAAATTTTTGTTGAACAAGTTGGATGCTGACACTTTTTCAAAAAATGTCTTCTGAGCTTTGCATTCAGACGTATCATGCCATGATGAAATGTGGTAATCACACAATTTCCCGGTATGAGGTTGTTTGCTACATTCCCTTTTTTTCTTTCTGACAATGATTTTTTCCATGATATTTCTTTTGCGGAGTTGGCTAAGAAGATATTGACTTCTCGAAGTTGGTTGGTGCCCTCTTGTCGGGTGTTCTTCCTGTCAGCTTGGTTGCAAAGTGTGATTTTCCTTTTTGTTTGGATTCAATCTTACTGGCATAGTGGAATGCATCCGCAAGCGTATTGACAGTCAAAAAATCCATCTCCTGCTGAATTTACAGGGACAATCCACTAACGTACTTCAGAACAATCAATTTCTTTTCTTCTTGAATGCCAATTATAGGCATTAGTCGGTAAAACTCGTCGATGTAACTCTGTACGAACTGGTCTTTCCATTTCCTTATCTGCTACCACTTCTTATACTTCTGTTCAATGTACTTGGGAGGGTAGAACTCCTTTCAGACGTATTCGAAAAAAATTTCCCATGTCTGTAAGGGGTCTCCACTTTTCTCCATATTTGTCGTTAGGTTCTCCCACCAGCAATGCACAGATGTTGACATCTTTAAGGATGCAATGGTGATCTTTTCAGTTTCTGAGATTTGATTCACAAAGTAATAGGATTCCGATTTTTGTACCCAAATGCCAATGGATTCCGCATCAATCTTGTTTTCTAGATTCGATATGTCCAAACTCATTTGCACTTTGAATGGACTGATTTTGTCGGAGTTAGATCTTGTCAAAATTCCTCTTGATTTTGAAGCAAATCGTGTGAGAATCACATTGAATTGGGAGAAAATTTTAGTTCATTGTCGAGCCAATGCTTGCTCTATGAGTTACTTTGTCTCATCAATTACATGTTGATTGTTTGCTCCTTTTGTCATCTTTGAAGGTAGTGTCTACATGGATTGCTGAGCTTGCAAGTGTGTTTGAACAAGCATAATTCAGGTATCTTTGATGGAAGTGTCTATGCACAACTTAAGAACGGACAAAGCTAACCTTTGATACCAATGATCCGTACGCACCTAGGTGCACGATGGGACAACATTTCGACTGAATGAGCAAAGAAGAAATACACTGTGCACATAAATATACACATACCGAGAATATGCAGGAATGCGAACTAATCTAATTCGTCTCTATCACTTGTTGTATATTACAATATTTTACATGCTTAAATAGAGTACTGAGATACTTGGGTTGTCTGCCCGTTACGTTTAGTTACAAGAGAATCTAGAACAGTTTCAATAGTACAACCATCATAGTCGACTGGAAGATAGAGAGACATTATGTCGTAGTTCATTAGTCGGAAGTATCGATGATGCATGTCAAATTCAATGAACTTGTCAAAGTTGTTGAACTGGTCAAAGTTGATGAGCTTGTCGAAGTCGATGTTGTCATAAGAAAAATAATTCCAACTGCTGGGTGGATCATTTTTAGTCGACTACTATTAGTGTTCTGATCAATGGTGTGTTGCTACAACTTTTGTTGTATCGAACCCCATATAGAGATTCAATGTGATCAAACATTTTCAATTGAATACACTGCTTCACCCCATTTTTTCCATGGATATTGAACGACATCTTGTGATTCTATTTGAAATATTTTTTTCCTTTTGAATTTGAGCATGTATTACTGACTCAGCATAGTGATGTTTGGATATACTACCCATCTAGACAATGGGCATTAAACATTTTTTAATCCTAGTGCATAGTTCTCATCATTGTGATTATCACCGACTATTGATTTGTCATCTTTAGCCTAATTATCCACTGATGCATGATTTTTTGGACATGTTGAGTCAGTTTCCTAAATTTTAGGGTCCTCCTTAAATATAGGGATCCCGAGCACCTTCCTTGATTTCATCACCGAAGACCACTGATTATTAACTCACACATGCACCCTTCTTGAGATTCTCTCTTTTCTATTTTGAGCCTAAAACTCCCTAATGCACCATCTTGGTCTACCTACTGTTAGTTAATTGAATAATGTGCCTTCTAATCCACCTACCATCAGTTAACTACCACCTACCATCAATTTAACTTATCATTTCATGGGAGTTGCAACTGATGCTCATGTCTAGTGATGTGAATCTTCCAAGATAATACTGCCACATGTATGGATTCCAAATGCCTCCTAAGGTTCACGAATTTCACTATCGAGGATGTATTATAAATGTATAAAAGCTATTGAATAATGGAAGCATGGAGAGTATTCCAAGTGATTTCTAATTCTCTTATGGTCTATCACATGTTTTATTCTCTATTTTCCCATGCATCTCTGTGAAATTAAGTGAGGATTACTTTTTCATCTAGATTAGCTGTGCAAAATTTCACGTGGTATCAGAGCTTTGTTGAGCAAAGAAATCTTTCAGAATGTTTTTAGAGTTCTCTTTGTAGGATATTTGCTTCCATTTTTTGCACCAGAAGCAGTGGAGGGTTCACATAATTCTTGGGGAAATTGCATCCAATAATTTTGGTTTATCCAAAGTGGTCTTCCCAAGTGTGATGTACTCCTGAATGTGCATACTGCCGAAGTAAGACATCTTTGCAAAATGTTTTTGAACGTTATTGTCTCACCAAGAGTGCCTAAGAAAATCATGGATCAGGTTCAAGATGTGATTATGACTCCCTTGAAATTATTTTGAATGAAAATACAAAATGGAATTCCTACTTCGAAGTAAGGGTCTCTACAGAGTCACCATTGCACTTGAGAATGAACCAAATGATGTTGTTGAGAAAGCTAGGTGGTTTAACAGATTGGATGAAGCTTATGGTTTTATTTGTCTCGGCATCTCACAATATATTCTATTTCATATTGATGGTTTAACAACTCAAAATTATATTTGTACCAAGCTCAAGTCCTAGTTTGGAAAGAAATATGAGCTAAGAGTTCATATATTGGAGAATGAGTTGATCTCATTGAGTCCAAGCAGTCTTGACACCATGAAATATTTCATTTCAAAATTCAAATAACTAGTGCTTCAACTCAGGAAATGTGGGATTGAGAAGAAACAAGATCAGCTCATTCTTTCCATCCTCTAAAAAATGGGTCCGGAATACTCATTATTTGTCTCTATATTCTATGCAACCAAGCAAGCAGTTTCAAATTGGAAGATGCCATCCTTAAGTGCGTTCATAGATTCTCTCACCAAATAGAAAGAAAAATTGGTACATATGGGGGCTTTGAAACCATCCAAGGACCATGCACTTTCATCTTGTGGAGACAAGAATTCCAAAGGAAATAAAAAATTGAAAGAGAAGAAGGTGTCAGATGATGAGGGTTCCAACTCAATTGATGAAGGTTCCAATTGCAAGAAGAAGAAAAAGAAAGGAGGATCCATGTGTTCTTATTGCAACAAAGGTTTCCATTCTAAGAAATATTGCATGAATAATAAATTTGACATCATGCATCAATTGCTCAAAAGGAATAACATTGATGTTCCTGATCTCATATGAAATGAAGAAGCAGAAAAGCCTACTACTCGCTAAGAGCATTGTCTCAATGCTACTCACAAAGGTAACCATTGTTATTATTTGAGTACTTGATTCAAGTCACCTTATTTTTCTTATGATATTTTTTATTTATATTCACATTTTGATATATTAGAATAAAAAATCTCTACCCCTTATTTGGAAGAAACAGAGACTAAACCCCTTTTGACTTGCCTCCTGAAAGTTATTTCTAAGTCCATTAGAATGATTCCTATCAGATATTTGAATATGATTTAGAATTCAATAATTAGGTTTTATGTTCCACACATCCATCCTTCCCACCATTAGATTCAGAAAACACTCCTCAACCCCCAAGTGCGCTGAGCCGAACAATAGTTCGCTCACACACAATATTACCAAAACACTTGGAATATTATATATTCCATGAATAAGAGTATAATATCGAATATTGAATAGATAATAAGATAATAGGTTACAATGATGGCCCTGCATTAAATATGGATTAGGAATTTGATGTTGAGGAGACGCCTCCTTTCAAAATAATATTAATTAAGCTAGCTATTAATTATTTAATTATTATCTTATTTATCTTTGTTACATTGCCACTCTCTTAGAAAGGCTTTGTCCTCAGAGCCTTATAATGTTTCCGCATCATTTTCTGTGGTGTCATAGATAGAGAAACATGTCGATATGAACTACTAAGAGTCGAGCATAACTTTTGGTATGTGGATGGATCAATCCAGCCCAAATTGATTTGTTGTGGACTGTTGGGATTCCATACTGATATGTCGTCAGGAGCTTTGATCATATTAGTACCATTATGTTTCGACAGTTCCCATTTTTTTGAATATTAGTTTTTATGGTTGGGGTGTCGATAGGGAATTTTCACAGTGTCATTTTCTTTTATGAGTGTTGTCTTTTGATCATTGATTTGAGTTGGAAGTTGTGTTTTTGTCCCTTGAGGTTCAAAGGTTTTGTTATGTATCTTTTCCAACTTGTTTTCTAACTGCATGTTATCATTTTGAAACATCTTAATCAATTCTACTTGTGATTTCCTATCATCTTCAGACTTCTTAAGTTGTTCCTAAATATCCCTGTTATGAATTCTGATGCAGCTATTTTATTCCTTCTTGTCTAGAAGTTTTCCTTTATTGTCTTCCGTAGATTGTTTTGTCTTCTGACTATTTTTCAACTTCTTAATTTTTGTGACTAGTGTCTTGTTATTATTTCTTAATCTGAAAATTTCTTCGGAATTGTTGGATAGTGTTTTATTACTCTTTGTGATCTCCAGCTTGTGTGCCTTTTTAGAGTCATCATTTTGTTGTTGAAGAACTTTTATTTGTTGTTGACATTGGCCAACCTCTGATTCTTGACTTTCTAATTTATGTTGTATCTACGTTAGTTCTTCATCCTTGTCACTAACGATTTTGTTCAAGCGTATTATTTCAGCTTCGTAATCGTTTATTTATTTCTTTATATATTGATTTTTCAATCTCTGATTGAAATCCTTTTCATCTTTTAATTCCTCAATTTGTGCACACAATTTTTCTATATGATTTTTCTGGTTGGAAATTTTTTGTTCGTTGGATTTTTCTTGTCTCTTACGTATTTCAATTATTACTTCCAATTTTGAATTCTTGTCGCATAAATATTCATTGTCTCTTTGATAATGCCTTAACTTTGTTTCTACATTTTCTATTTGTAGTCACAAACTTGCTTCCATGGTCTTGACTTCTTCGGAGATAGATGGTCTTTCCTTGATTTCTTTAGCGATAGATAGTCTTTTACTTTTTTGATGATAGCAAGGAGCTGGAGGGGGGGAGTGATGTAGCATGGAGTGAGAGTGTGAAGGGAAGGATGAAGGTGGTGGAGTGGATAGGCATGCAGAGGAGGAAGGAAATAGTAGGGCTGGAGGGTGGAGTGGTGAGGACACTCGGATGACTTGGAGGAAGTGGGGAGGACTCCCGGATTACTTGGCAGAAGTGGGGAGGATGCCCAGAGCAGGATGGAGGAGACCTGCGCAGGAGCTGATGGAAGGAGTATGCGATGGAAAAAGGAGGGGAAAGGTCAATGACCTCTAGCTCAGAGAAATTCTGAATTTTTTCTAACAAGGTATGAATAGTTTGGCCAAAGGCCGGGTCATCCAACAAGGCTCTGATACCAAATGAGCCAAAAAATAGTTCGCTCACACACAATATTACCAAAACACTTGGAATATTAAATAAGGCATGAATAAGAGTATAATATCGTATATTGAATAGATAATAAGATAATAGGTTACAATGATGGCCCTACCTTAAATATGGATTAGGAATTTGATGTTGAGGAGACGCCTCCTTTTATAATAATATTAATTAATCTAACTATTAATTATTTAATTATTATCTTATTTATGTTTGTTACATCCGCTAGTTGACAAACCCATTGTTTGTGAAACTATGTCACTTGTTTTAGTTTAATTTAAGTCTTTCATATCTTTCAATGGTTGTAATGCCATCACATTGCCTCTGTTTGGACTGATATTACACATGTTTATACCTAATATCACCTTTTTTTGTTCGAAGTTTAAGGTTACATAGTTTAAAGACCTTGCAGGTTCAGTCAACAAGTAGTACAATTCAACTGCACAATCTTTTCTTTCTGTGATCCTACTCCCTCATGGAGACACTTAACCATTGATGTTTGCTCCTCCATATGGTTCCTATTTTTCTATTCCTTATCCTCATAATATCCATTCTGAAATTAGGAAGGTGATCAGTCAGTTTGAAAGGAAGATACATGGCCACATTGTCCATTATGCAGTTGCACATGTTATTGATCTTGATGAGTTCATTGATGCATTTCAAATAGGAGAGTTCACAGATATATTGTCCCTTTTTTATTATGTTTTCATATCTGATTATGTATGTTTTCACATAAAGAAGAATTCATATGATGATCCTCCATCAGTAGAAGTTGAGTTAAAAGAGGCTCCTACACTGCATTGAAAAGTTCGTGCATGATCAAGGCGTATACAACATCTTCACCAAGTATCTTACCAAGAAGTGGTACATTCAACTTATTTAAGTGTATAATAATACATTGTGAATACCTTTTTATTATTTATGTGTCATGTCCTTTTTGAGGGGATGTTTTGTTCCCACTGGGTTTTCCTTCTTTCCTTGGTTGATTAGGACAAATAAATTCCTTTTTTGTAAAGGGTGAACTTTAGTATTTGTTACCAAGGACCTATTTTTTATTTTCCTCACATAATTCAGGCTTAAGGGCGGGTGTTGGGATATATTACCCATCTATACATTAGGCAATAAACATTTTTTATGTTCCTAGTGCATAAACACCCTAGTTGACTTCTTAGCACATAATTTTCATTGTTGTGATTATCACCGGCTATTGATTTGTCATATTTAGCCTCATTATCCATTGATGCATGATTTTTGGGACATGTTGAGTCAGTTTCCTAAATTTTAGGGGCCTCCTTAAATTTAGGGATCCTAAGAACCTTCCTTGATTTCATCACCGAAGACCACTGATAGTTAACTCACTCATGCTCCCTTCCTGAGATTCTCCCTTTTCTATTTTGAGCCTAAAACTCCCTAAAGTGCCCTATTGGTCTACCAATTGTCATTTAACTAACTAATTCACCCTCCAATACACCTACCATTAGTTTAACTAGCCATTTCATCATAGTTTCAATTGATTCTCATGTCTAGTGATGTGAATATTCCAAGATAAGCCTTCTACATGTATGGATTCCAAATTCCTCCTAAGGCTCACAAATTTATCTACTGAGGATGTATTATAATGTATACACATTGTTGAATAATAGAAGCATGGAGATTATTCCAATTGAGTTCTAATTCTCTTGTGTTCTATCACATCTTTTCTTTTATATTTCCCTAGCATCTCTATGAAATTAAGCGAGGATTAATTTTGTCTCTAGATGTTGTATTCAAGCAGATAGAAGTATTATACATAGAAGTATAGTAAAGACAAGATATGAGCGGAATGCATTCATCTATCTTTATTCATCTTGATCTTGATATTTAGACATGAAGAGAGAAGTTGGAGTAGTTACACCCGCTCCAACTTCTCATGCATTACATTCTTAACTAATACATTCATTTAACGATAACATAGGAAAGGCCTCACGACCCCCTCAACATCTCCCCCACCAACAAATCCTTTCTTCATCCCGAAGAAATATGTATCAGCATCTTGTATTTCTGCTATTGCTGAACTAGTCCTCAATGTGTATCAACCATGCATATCGGTCTGCATAGGTGCTCAGCCACAACAGCCGCTAGCTTGATAGGAAAACACATGTGTACAAGGCTCTACTATGACTAGTTACTCTTCAGCCTCCATCTTCAATCTGGTACTATTCCATCGAAGTCTCACCCTCTCACAACGGCGGTCGACTATCCTCTTCCGAAACGAGGTATTTTGGTTTAAAGCCTCACCCTGGATCATCTGACTAGCATTTCCCAAGACTAGAAAGTTGACAATGGGCATATCCATCTGGTCGGCATCTCCATCGGTTCAGGAATGTAGGGCCTTTTGGCTCTTCAACTTTCTCTTCCATTTCTCTTTCTTTAAGCTTTCTGAGGTCACAATCCAGGAATATCTTTGCAATAAACATTAGGGGGTTCAATCAATTCAACTATCATCATCTAGTGTTAATCTCTTCTTTTGTGTGCTGGTGGATTCTTCTTCAATATGATCTTCGTCGACAACTTCTGTCGTGAGGCTTCCTGGAAGTTTAAATTTGTTGCTGCTTGTGGTTGATACTGATGATATATGATCATGGCCAACTTGAATCGACTCGACTTTACTCGAATCGACTGACACTGGTCGGCAAGAGACCGACTTGATTTACAACTTTATGAATATACATGGTTCAATAAACTTGAACAACCCTTTATACAAAACTTTGATTAATTTTCAAAGACCCGACTTCTTTTACAATGACCACTTTAAAGAATCGACCAATTATTTCGACAACCTTGACCAACGTATGCCATATGTCGACCAAAAAGTAATACTGACCATATATGGTCGACCATAATTTACAAACCGACCAAAATTTACAAGTTGAACTTTGACCATATTTTTTTTAAGATTGTGACACGACCAAAGGTAGATTCCAACCATACTTTAACATTGACCATTTACAACCAACCAACTTTAATGGAAACGACCCTATTTTTACATGTACATTTTACAATTGACAATATCGACCGTTGGAGTATAAAATTACTCAACAAAATGACTCCTACCAACTTTTACATCGACGCATTTATAAAATGAATCAACAAAGTTTCTATATCGACTCGGGAAGTAGATGACCCAATATATTAACATCGACAAATTTGTAGCTTGATAAGGGTCGACCACAACGTTTCGGTTGGAGGGCTATATGATAGACAAAGTGTCGACTTCATTGACAAAGGACTCAATGACCACTCAAGACATCGACCGAAAACAAGAGTCAACCAGAATTTACAAATATAAACCATACTCTTAGTATTGCCATGACCACATTTTATAATTAACACAGAGCAAAATTTTAATACCGACCAATCATTGCTTCTGCGCCAAAATGGAATCCATCGATCATAATAAAATCACTACCTTACTATTGACTGGTCGATGCAATAAGAACTTTTCGGCTAGCGTTTGGGTGTTCAAATGTTAGTTGGTTTCTCTATACTGCTGACTGCTTCAGTCGATGACCAATTAATCAACACAGAACATAACTTCCTCCTATGACTGCTAAGGTTGATGGACAGTTGGTATTAGAATCAACAAGCGTCTTTTGTCAGCACATATTGTCAATGAATATGCGACAGTTCTACTATCTAAATGAGAGGAAGTCTGGTTGACTGCATGTCTTGGTCGATGGACTTAGCATTCATTTGTTTTCAGGTTCAGCGAATCATCAACCTGGTCGATCGACGGGAAAGTGATATATTTTGGTTGCTCCACTTCTGGGGTATTGGTACACTAAAATAATAATATATGCGGGATCCTGTCTGGTCCATGTGTATGCATTGAAAGAGAGGAAAGTTCCAAGATGAATAAATGAAGAACAATCGAACTGCTCCTCTATCCATTGCAAACAACAAGGCTTCATCGATCCTTTGCGAGAATGGGTAGCACATCAGTCTATGAAGAACACATATTAGGAGTAGCATTTTTTGAGTTCTCGTAGTCATTCCATTATTTCTTCCTTGAACAAGTTTGTGCCAAATAATTGAGTTTGGTCAATGGGTAGACTCCGGTGGTCGAACAAGTATAGATAGACACAATCAAGTTGAAAATATAAAACACCCATGTGATAAACGGTCTTTTCTAGAAGTAATAAATGCTCAATATAAATATTTAAGCAATTTTCTAACTTCAATACATGTTTTCAATTCATCACAGGTGCATTTTTACACAACGTAGACATCCATACCATAATAATTGTGTATACAACTTACAAATTTTTATTCATGTCTACCGAAGGACTCAGTTGGTAAAAATAAGCTTAAGCATGTACTTCGAACAATCTTTGATTGTAGCTCTCATTTCCAAGGAGAAATATTCGTTAACCACATCCACCAGTGAATCTAATCATTCTTCAAACATTTCTTTCTTCTTGCAGTGTTCATGTTCTTGCAGATCTCGTGCAGGTTCGAACCACCTCCGTCTGTTGTTGCTGTCACCCAGACTGGATGGCAGAAACGACGCCAGATGTTCTATTCAAGCAAATAGAAGTATTATACACATAAGTATAGCCAAGACGAGATATGAGCAGAATGCATTCAGCTATCTTTATTCATCTTGATCTTGATATTTATACATGAAGAGAGAAGTTGGAGTAGTTACACCCACTCCAACTTCTCATGCATTACATTCTTAACTAGTACATTCATTTAATGATAACATAGGAAATGCCTTATGGCCCCCTCAACACTAGATTAGCTGTGAAAATTTTCAAAAGTGATCTACAAAGTTTTCTTCTTGTTCTTTGAGTGCATCTCATTATATTATCTAGTATTGACTAGAGGTAAATCGATGATGTTAACTCATATATATCACACACATGTAACGTTTTTGCAATTCACATAGTAAAGCATCATCAACATATAGCATGAATCCCACCAAAGACATCCTCATAAGATCCAAGAAGCAGTATGAGTCTGAAAATGCCAAAGAAAAGTCAAAAGAAAGGATTGCACGACCCAACCCTTATATAGGTGTGAAACTATACATAATACCAGTTATGTGCCCATGTGACCCCTGTGCATATTTTCCGTCGATATCTGTGTGACTTTCAAAATGGCGGGATCTCAACCACCAGCTATGCATTAATGGCTCATAAATCCCATCAGCAACACAAATTCGAACTTGTCTTCTCAACATGATGGATTGGAATTTAATATTCCCTATTGTGTACCTTGAAGCTAGTTCATGAGGTGATGGGATTCACACTTGGATCTAGTTGCTTCTTGTCCACTTATTGGCCTGTAAAAGGAAGCCATGGGCATGCATATAAGAAGAGAAATCTAGTGCAAGGTTATTCCACTAAAATTGTATTGGAGCTTACTCATAGTCATCTCTTTCACACTCATTGGCATTATCCAAGATCCCTTTCCTCCTTGATTTAAGGGGCAAGTGATTCTCTCCATTGGTTCTTTAATATTTCTAGCATTTGGTGTGGATAAAATAGGCATCCCTAAGGGAAATTGTTTCCTTCCCTTTGAAGACTTCACCTCCTAGGTGACACTACATATATTTTCTTGACCATTGGATAATCTAAAGTGGTTGATACATTGGTTCTTTGTTATGGTTTGCACCCTCTTGTTCTCTTTTCTCATTTCAATTTATTTTTTATTTTATTTCGTTTTATTTCACTAACAAAGTCTTGCGAGATCAACTTTGGGGTTATCACATTCACTTTTTGTTTCTAAATATTGGCCATAGTCAACAACCTCAAGGGATTTCCTCCAAAGTGGGATACGTTGTACACCTTTGTGCATAATTTCCTACAACAATATTATGGTGAATCCATGTACTTTTTTCCATTTTCTTCTTAACTAGGTTGTTAATTGTTAGATAGATAATTTCTGGTTTATTTTCCTTTATAGGTGAAGAGTTCCATAGCATTCATTCTAGTAATTCAGCATCCCTTTGGCCATAATAGTTGTTTCAATAGTAGCATGGATCCTGGAATCTCGGCCACACAATCTGTGCATTTAAACCTTTGATAGTCGTGTTATATGTGCATGTTATCAGACTTCCGCCCATGCAGTTTTTTTTCACTATCCACGTAACCTCTTTGTGTTGTAATCATGTTATTGTGCACTAGTGAGTGTTTTTATTGTGCTATTGCACACCTGTCTCTACCTTTTGCACATTGTTGTCTCATTTTATTTTCTTTTTATTAGTTTTTCACAATCTCGTAGCCCTAATGGATTCTCACTAATGAACTAGAAATAATTAACTTGCAATAGTTACATTTTTCTATATTAATTAGCCCACCTAGAGTAATATTAGGGAATAGATATTCCTTCTCTCCTGAAAAAAACTTAGGTAACCAACCTTGAGGCTTCCAATGGGCCTCATTATTGTCACTAGTATTCAAGAAATCTCATGTCATTTGTTTACTTTGTATTTTTTTAGGCTAAAGTAGTGTAAAATCCACCTTTTTCACATAAGCATGGACCTAAAGACTCTAATGTCCCCAATTATGCTCTTCACATTGCACTTCTTGTGAGCTTGGTGAATTAGAAAGGGGTGAGAAGTGTTAAATACCTCCATTGCAAAATTTCACTTAATTATCCCTTTGTTTTTGCAAGCACCATTAGCTTCTTTTAGAGTTAAAGTTAAAATATCCATTTTCATTTTACTTTATGTTGTTCTATTTAATTGCAACAATAAATGTTCTTACCTCACATGTGTTTGCATCACTAGAACACACTAAGGGACCTAAAATATCTTTCATTCCGAGTATGATTTGAGATACCTTTTTAATTGTATAGATGAAACCTACGTTATAGAAATAGGCCTTCGAATGACTTTCGCTATCTTCTTCTCTCCTTATTCATCAATACAAGTGAGAGTCTTATTGTGGAAATCTAAAATGTCATGGTGTGGATCCAACCAATCCATTCCAATAAGAACATCATAGGATCCAAGAGATATTATGTTCTAATTTGTAAAAGTATCAAGTCCTATCATTTGACTTTCCTCTTCATTCTGGTATCCCATTGAGCCATCCAATATTTGTCATATTTGATTCTCTTCAAATGAAATATTTCAACCATATTATGAGAAATGTAACTATGACTTGATATAGAATCAATTATAATGGAAATGGGTTGATTGACAATCTTTCCTTCGACCTTAATCATCTTGGAATGGAAATCTTCATGCTAACTATCCAATGCTACATAAAATCTTGGGATTACTTTGGCCACATGTTCCACTATATTGGCTTCCTGTATTTTGTGCAATACCCTCATTTGATCTCTCCCTTGAGGACACTCTTTATATAAGTTATTTCCTTCACATCCCCAACATTTGATTTGTTAATTTGTCCATGTTTCTTGAGACTCTACATCCATTCTAAGTTTGATTGCTTTGCTGGAATGAATTTTGTTGATTCCTTGTGAATGGAGGTTTGAATTCTTTCATCCTTTGTTTTTGCTTATCTTTCGTCTTATCTTTCCTATAATTTTGAACATCTTCCTTTCCTTTGTTTTGATCATACAAATGATTGTCCTTTTTTATTTCCTCTTCAAAATTCTTGGGTTCATCATACTGATTTTTTTGTTTGTAAAATGAAATCAATCCACTCAGGAACCTCTAGATTTTTACATTCTATTCCTTAATGAATGCAACATATGTCAACAAATCCATAAATTTTCTCTCATATTCCTCCATGCTCATGGATCACGACTTGAGGTCAAAGAAATCCTCCATTTTTCTCTTATAATAATGTTCAAATAGATACTTCTACTTAAAGTACATTTTGAAATGTTTCTGTGAAACTCTTTTTTCACTGACATGCATCACTTCAACTAGTTTATACCACCACATGGAATCCTTCCCCTGCAAGTTATAAATGGAAGTTCCTGCCTCCATATTTGAAGAATAATTATGCTATCAAAGATATTTCCTCATCCCAAATAACTAGGATTCAACATCTTATCCCTTCTTGTTCTCACCATCAAAAGTGGGTGGCTTAATCTTCCTAATATCCCCTTGCAACACTTCTTCCACATGCCTTCTTTTATCTTTCCAAACTAGATACATTTCTTGGTTTCTACTAGAATTATCAATTGTATATGACCTCCTAGATGCATGCAGTGGTGAATAGTGATGCCTCTGACCACTTGTAGCACTCTTAGATTGTCTAGAGTTTTCATGGGATCTCTTACTTGAACTATCCATGTATTCTTTCTCATGGCATGAAACTAATTCAAGATGCATTTGTCTCTGTAACATGTTAAACTTTATATGAGTTAAGAGTTTAGTTGATTTGGCTTCTCTTAAGCCCTCAACATTCTTTCATTATCAACTCTACAAATCTATACTTCCATGTTCAAGATGCTCATAGTTTCCACTAGCTCTATTGATTCTATGTTATCTTTGTTCTCATTATATATTTTCTCCTCATTGTGCACACTGATATTCTTCCCTACGGATTCTTCTCACACTGTATGAAAGTTCCTTTCCATATTTCCTTCCCTATTTCTATTATATGTTGCAATAGTTGTAAACCGGTAACTTGTAGCAACTTGTTGTACTAGTATATACAATGTGTACAGATCATTAAATATGTTAGATAGATATTTTTAAAATTTTCATAAAAACATTCATGCATATAGAAAATTTATGGAAAATACCCACTTGACAGTTTTTGTCAAATTAGGTTACACAACCCTTTTTTGTTAAATTTATGGAAAAATAAGAAGTATTGATTCATAATCATATTCATTATGCTCAATATCCTATGGAACCTCTTTCTAGTGAATGTACCCATGTTCATTTATGATTTTATAGTTGAAAGTTACATCTCTCTAAAACTACAAATTTTGCCTAATTTTACACTATTCTTGTAACTACACTTATTCTGAAGAACCAACTTCCAAAACCTCTAGAAGAAAATAAGGAATTAAAAAAAATTTCTATCAAGCACTGATATCCCATATGAATGTGAATACCTAGGATCTTCCAGCACTCAAATCTTATGCTCTAATCAAATCTTATAAAATTATGGAATTGTCAACTTTTAGCTTCTGCAATTTTTCTAGATTTGGAATTTTTACTCAAAAATGCTATCTCACAAACTATACATTTCTAGGAAAATCACATCTAAGCAATTTTTTTCAGCTCGATGAGTAGGTAAAATGTTGAAATCATAAACTTTTCTAGTGTTCATGGAACACTTTTTCCTCCAAAATTTTAAAGATTGGCCTTGTGCGCATCGAATTAGTAGATTTTAGCCTTATGCTGTTGATGTCTATGTAACTTCGGAATGTATTTCATATATGTATGTTGTATGTACTCCTATAGAGATGGTATTATTCCTCTATACGGAAGTGTCGTTATTTTTCTTGTAAATGTCATAACTTATACTTGATGGGTTATTAGATCACCTTGTTGGGGTCGGCCCTGTATAAGTCATGTGGGTCAAAGGGTTATTAGAGCACCCTATTGGGGGTCGGCCATGTGGGTCAAAGGGTTATTAGACCACCCTATTGGGGGTCAGCCCAGTCAGCATTATGTTATCTGGTTAAGTTTGAGCCTACATGATTTATGTAAAAGGCAAGTCAAGTCAAGTATAAATAGAGTGCGGGAGGCACTCTATTTGTTCACTCACTTCTCACTCATGCACTCAAGGAGGAGTGGCGCACTTATGGAGGAGGAGGATCTGCTGCTAGGATATGTCTATCTCTTATGGTTGGGTTGTATCATTTCTCTGTCTATCTCTAAGGAAGTTATTGGGGTTTTTCACCTTTATGGTTTTCCCCAAGTAAATCTTTGTGTCTCTTGTGTGCTTGCATTATTGTCTCCATGATTGATATGCTGTAGATATGTTGTACATGTTGTTCTCTCAGTTAAGATCCTAGATAAGATTGAAGTAAATTCTGAAAATTTAACATGGTATCAGAGCTAGCCTGAAAGAAGGCATGATATGGCATGTATGACACTTGTTTCACTTACGATGCTAGGGCTTGATATAGCAAAAACCAGTCATCATAGAACTTTCACTATAAATCCGATGTACTTTGTGATTTATTATCTATACAATATAGGGTTTCTGCCTCTTAAAGATCTGAGTCAAAATCAGGTGACCTTGGGAAAAAGGTCATAACTTGGGCTAAGAAGCTCCAAATGAAATTTCATAAAAAGTGACAAGTAGTACATAGACTGTACTATCTCAGGAAAATTTTGCAGAGGCCGAAGTTGAACCAGTGACACGTGGCACGTCGTACAAGTTCTCTCTCCTGTATTATCCCATAAACAAGTCACGTTGCGACACTTGGCCTAACTCTCTCTCAGAGAGTCCAATTGAGGTCAGAACTGTCAGGATGGAAAGATAACAGGTCGGGCTATCTCAGGAAAAGTTTTCAGAGGCCGAAGTTGAAATAGTGACACGTGGCACGCAGTACAAGTTCGCTCTCCTGTATTATCCAATAAATAGGTCATGTTACGACACTTGGCATAACTGTAGCTAGGGTTTTACCCCTAGCTTGTGCAAATGAGCACCTACTAAGGAGAAGGGACTCCTTAGTAGCAGTTTAGTAAATGTAAATAATTAAGCTAAAACAAAAATGTAAACTACTCTAAAACATGTGCATGAAACATAAACAACAAAATGTAAATAATGGTTTTTGTATTGATATTACCTCCAATGTGGAGGTTGATGAAGCTCTTGCAATGTCCAAGAGGGTTGCTCCAAGCTCCAATGTGCTCCTTCTCTTTCTCCAATGGTGGAAATGGACCAAAAGGGGCTCTCAAGGTGAAAGTGGCTCAATGGTGAGCTAGGGTTTCAAGAGAGATTTTGGCAAAGTAAGGGTGCTTATGATTGTGGATGTGGAATAAGGGTTCTCCATCACCTATTTATAGTTTTTTGGTGGTGGAGTGTTGGCCCATGGTTTTGAGAACCATATGGTTTAGGGCAGCTGTATAGGGTTTTTTCCTCCTTTTCCTCATTATTCTATATTTTTTATTCCCTTTTTAGAGGGATTTTGCTATTTTTAGAGGAATTTTGGATATTTTTGGAGGAAAAAGGGGTTTTTTAGCCTTTTTGAGGCTTTTTTGATGGTTTTGTTGCCTTTTGGAGGCTTTTTAATGGGATTTTTAGGGTTTTTAAGGGAAATATGGTAGGAAAATGGACAAATGAGCCATATAATGTGGTAGATGAGGTAGTGAACACTTTTTGGGTGTTAACAGATTGCCCCCTGATGTGCGAGTGTAGGAGCTCATCGTATGGCCGATGGACATCATAAGTCATGAATGGTTTTCCTGGGGTGTGGAGCGAAGAGAAGAAACAAACTGAATCCCAGAACAATTGTCTCGAACAACTCCAAGAACTAAAAGTACATAACCTCAATAATGGATGAGGAATCATCTGATCATATGGACGAGGCGGGCATACCCATGCTCGTATCAGGATATAAAAACAGAACTGTGAGGCCCGGAAAGGGGGACCTGTAAGATACATAGATAACCACTGTGTACATCATAGGTGTCCAGAGGAGAAACAAATCTGGGACGTACTGCTGGGCTGACCATGTGTAAGCTGAAGAACTGGTGCACTGGAATATCAACAGTGCTATTGAGTGTGGTACCAGAGGAACTAATGAGTTGCTTGATCATAATGACTGGGAGCAATAACCTCAATGTTACACTGAGCTGGAACTGAAATGGGTACTCAAGGAAGCATATAACTGGATGGCTTCCGACTACAAACGCCAACGCAGCCTGGACATCCACGGGAACATATAACTGGGCATTCCGAAGTGACTCACCAATGTGCTAAAGTCGGGGGAAATCCGGGTTCTTCGACTAAAAACTGAAGGGATATAACCCTACGCGATTCTCGACGATGCGATCAAGGTGCTGAAGTCGAGCATGTGAGAAACAACCACTCGGAGAGGCAATTATGACTCCTCTTAGAATGATCCATAGGCACTTACCACAGATGGTGATAAGTCCAAGGCGTAGGGACCTCTGGGCCTATCCTCTGGAATAGAGGGGCTGTCGTTGACAGAGGGAGACCTGCAACTATTAAGGCAATGATGTTTCCTTGACAGGAGCACGAGGTGGAGAACTGGAATGTGATAGTACTGATGGCAGGACTGACAAACTGTGGGGGGACAACTGGGCAAGTAGAGTGGGTGGACTCAAACTTCCTTTGTTCAGAGTATGATAATGGGGATGATATGGCAGCATATGAAACTGACTAAGGGGAAAGGGATCATAGCTGTATTGGATCGGGGAGGGGACTGGGCTGAGGGAGACTCAAGCTGGTATAAAATGGCAGGAGATGGCAGAATACTCTGAACAAAGGCGACCTGATTGGGGGTGCTGCCGAGATGATCGATCATAGTGCTAGGAGGCACGGGAGGGGACTTCTTCGTGGGTTAAGGAACTAGAAGAAGTGTGTGTAAAATGATACTGTCGTGTGGATTTATACGAGCCCAGGACAGTTCATGCTCGTGGTTGCTTTCAATTTTAAGGAGTCTAAAAGCGATAAGAAGACTCTGAAGTAATGGACTGGTACTGTCGTGTGGATTTATACGAGCCCAGGACAGTTCATGCTCGTGGTTGCTTTCAATTTTAGAGAGTCTAAAAGAAAATAAGGAGACTCCAAGGGGTTGCTTTTTCGTATGTTTAGTCTCCAAGGCCCAAAGAAGCATAAAAGGATACAATGAAGAACTCTTCTAGCCGGTGTGACTAGAGTATTCCTTTTTCGTAATTAGTCTACCAGGTCCGGAAAAGGGTTAAACTTATACCAGATAGACGCCCTTTCAGGTACTTTAATGAGCATGAAAGGAAGCAAGATTGCTCGGCGATCTTTTCATTCTTTTAGGAGTCAGAAAAGAGCTTAACGGAAACTCCCTAAGTGCCTTTTTCGTAAAGGACTTGTCCGGCCCGAAAAAGGGATAAAATTATACCAAACAAAAGGAATGGTCAGGCAAGGAGGAAGTGTTCAATCAGGGATCAGTAATGATGACCAAGAACGAGGGTAGGGGGGAACACTGGTGGGCCTCCTTGCGGGGTGAATGAATGGTGGCAAAATAACGAAATATTTGCAGTATGACAGGAGTGAAGGGCTCATGCAACAATGTGGAACAATCCGATGGCGGCCGATGTGGTGCGCAAATCAAGGTAGCAAGGGGTCGGGACACAATGTGAAAATTGTACCAAGTGAGAGCGAGAAATGATCTCAAGCATCATCACGAGCTCGGAAAAATGAATCCGGCAATATAAAGAGTGTCAAAAACGGGTAACGGTCGATGTGGCACGCACACCGAGGTGACGAGGCCATTTTGGAAAAATACCCAAAAAATCTGGGGGTGAGAGCGAGAAATGATCTTAAGCATCCTCACCGGATCGGAAAAATGAATCCGATGATATAAAATATATCCAAAAT
Source organism: Larix kaempferi (assembly GCA_027924585.1). Lineage (NCBI taxonomy): Eukaryota > Viridiplantae > Streptophyta > Pinopsida > Pinales > Pinaceae > Larix > Larix kaempferi. Next base: position 674,842 of record BSBM01000068.1, on the reverse strand, counting down.
GGGCGACGACCGATGTGGCACGCAAACCGGGGCGACAAGTGGTGTCTGAAAAATGGACAAAAAATGACGGGGCAAAAAATAATGCAACGAGGATGCAAGTAATTTACATTGCACATGGATGCAAGTAGTTTAGGATGTTGGGCACGTGGATGCCCCTTGTGTATTTTATGTGATGCAACATGATGTATGTATGATTAGTAATGTGGATGCCCCTATGGATATGATTGTGATTTTATGGTTATGTACATGGATGCAAATGTTGATGCGATGCAATCTTTTTGGGTTTTTATATATTTTTATGAGATGTTATGGGATGATGATGCATGATGTTACATGGTGTGATTGATATGCCAATCTAGGATGTTGTTGGCCATTTGATCTGCGACACTATTTTGGGCTCTTGGGACATGTGTGAATGTTATGGATTCAAACTGTCGGCTGAGTTGTTTTGCGCGCAGGAATTTTCTAAAAAGGCAGGGATCACGCACCTAGTAGCAGTTGTTGAGTTGGGAGACAAGTAGCTGGGAGTCGAGAAACACATGAAGGTGACATATTCCCATCTGGAGGGCAGCGGTCAAGAGACCGGTCACAGCATCATACTCTGCCTGGTTATTGGTAGCAGCGCCTATACATATTCCGTCAAGGTGAATCATCTCGTTGGAAGAAGAGTACAAGACCCATGCTGCAGAAGCCAGGTTGGGAGACCAGCGGCTTGCACCATCAGCGAAGCCAGTGTAACAAGGTGGAAGATGGTCCATCTGTGGTCATGCAAAAATTATGATTGTGAGATGATGGTAAAAAAGGTGAAAAACAAAAAAGAGAGCAAACTGTACAATGCGGACCAATGAGGTCGCGGTTTCATTTATGGGTAAAAACGCTTAAGATACAACCCATTATGGGGGTTGCGCAAAGGATGGCCTTCGGAGTCGGCTAAGATGTATGGCCCCTTGCCGAGGCAGGTCTGCACGATGTAAGGGCCTTGCCACATGGATTCAAACTTCCCTTTCCCAGTTTTGTCGTGGGCTTGGTCATAGGCGAGGACGAGGTCCCCTTCGTGGAAAGTTCGACGGTGAACATGTTTGTCATAACCAGCTTTGGACTGGTTCTTGGCAGCTTCGATGTTCTGGAGAGTGGCACGACGGTCTTCATCAGCTTGTTCGAGTGTCAGCAAACGCTGCTCGAGGGGGGAGGTGTCGGGGAGAAGCTCAACGGCGATATGTAAGGCAGGAATCTGACACTCGATGGGAAGGACAGACTCTACACCGTGAACCAAATGAAATGGGGTAAAACCAGTGGCGGTCTTAGTGGAAGTACGGTAAGCCCATAAGGCAGGGAACAGCATGTGGTGCCAATTGGACTTATGCTTGTCAACAATTCATTGGAGGATGGTTTTTAGGATTTTGTTAATGGGAAGGGGGTTTGAAACCCAAGTGGTATAGGCAATAGGATAAATGAACCCTGCCTTGCGCAGTTTCTCAATCTTGGCTTTAACAGCTGGAAGCTTTGAGGGATGAATGGGGCGCTGTTTCTGACAAATGGGGGGTACATCAGGCCATGTGTCAATGTGGTGCTCTATAATGGCAGGGTCAAGACCGGGCATTTCAGTATAGGACCAGGCAAAGACATCACGAAATTCTCTGAAAAGGGTTTGGTAGTCTTCAATCTCTTGCTTACTGCAGAAGGCTCCTAAAGTGATGAGTTCAGGGGCACATCCTGGGGCAGCGATATCAATTTGGATGACGGGTGAGATGTTGGCCATGTTACCCTCCTCGAAGGCGTCAGGAGCAGGAATAGGGTCCTTGAACCAGTCGACCTTAGTGGGAAGGAAGTCTTTGGATTCAACCGTGAATTGGGTAGCTGTGCTAGAGGAAGGTTCTTCTGGAATGAAGTAGGAACGATGATGCATATCATCCTAGGGATAATCCGGGGTAGTAAGGGCCTCAAGAATCTCCTCATCAGTACGAAAAGTTTGCGTCGTCAAATCAGTTGATGAGGGAATGGTAGTTGAAGAGATCATGTAAACAGTATTAACCTCTCCAGAAGGGGAAGAGACCGGGGGGTAGATCTCCTCAATGGTGGGTGGTGCCGTCTCAAGATCTAGATTGGTCATCTCATAGAGAGCCGCTCTGTAATATGGGAGATCAGGACAATGATGTGAATAGTGCCCGTAAACACCGCATATGGCAAAGGGGTGGTTGGTACGCAGGGATTTGTCTTTAGGCTTGGGAGTGGGGTTTAGTTTGACAGTTGGGATGTTGGGGTCATCGTCGAGCATCTGCATGTGTTTCTGTAATGCTGGTAGCTGTGGGCATTAGTGAGTCGCATGGCCCAACTCATCGCACAGCAAGCATTTAGGAGGAGCGCGAAACACTGGAGGGTTTTTGACTGTCTTGGGAGGTGGTACAGCAGTGTAAGGTTGTGGCCCTCTACCCCCAGTGGGTTTGGGAGTTGGAGGGGGAGTTGTGAAGGACGAAGGGGTAGAGACACCAGGGGGTGGCTGAGTGGTAGTAGTCATGGGTTGCACCAGTTGGAGGACGACGCTTGGTTTCGGCGGGGGAACGGGAGGTGAAAGGTACCGGATGGGTAATCCCAAGGTTAACCCAGGGAGGCTAAGGGTAGCCATGACCGGGGTGCTTACTACTCCCAATGGAGGGATTAGGAAGGGGATTGTATGGATAGGTGTAACACCAATGTGGCTAGGAACCAATGGTGGTTTAGGAAACAAGGGTGGTTGATTGTTAGGTGGTTGGTTATTTTGGGACAAGGTACATAAGTCAGACACTTCGGGCGTAGATGACGGGGGAGGAATAGATTGAAAGGTGGAGGTCATCGGCGCGTCTGAGTAAACTCCAGGTCCCGTAGAGGAAATGAACGAGGTGGGGGCACGAGAAACAGGTTGTTCAACCATAGGAAAAACGTTTTCAGGTGCCGCAGGAGCACTGGGATCATAGTAGGTGAGCTGGTCAACCTTGACCACGCGTCCCTCATGGGGGAACATCATGGTGCGAAAAACAGAAGAGGCAATCGCCCGCATGGCATACATGTAACTGCGGCCAAGTAAAAGGTTGTAATCCAATTGGGCATTGATTACCTCAATGTCGATAAGGACGGTTTTACCACCTAACTGGACGGGGACATTGGGTAGGAGGCCTTGGGGCTGGGCCGACCGACCATTGTAGGCGCATAATGCAGTGGTGGACTATTGGAGAGTAGGGGATCCCAACTTCTGCCATACGAATGTAGACATAACGCATGTGGAGGCACCTTCATCGATGATGCATCGATGGATGACAAGATTCCGAATGGAAACAGAGAATTGGAATGCTAAGGAAGAAGGCAGGCGTGGTTCGAATTGGTCCAAATCAAATGCGATTAAATTCGAATCATGTGGGTCAATCGCCCCAATGGAGGATAGTAGAGTCTTGCGCTGAGAAGGGCAGTTTTTCAAGACTTCTAATGCAGACATGGCTACGGGAGATTGGGCTAAGTCATCGACGATGTTGTAGTTTGACGCATCCCGCGCATTGGGGTTATTGTTGATACGGCGAAGCGGGAAACGAGGGGCTTTGGGAGCGCCCTCTAGTGGAGGTGGGGGTATGCGTAACGCTTGATCGGTGGGATGAGCGTTAAGGGTTTTCTCAACAGGAGGGGTTTCAGTGGTGGAGCCATATTGGTTTCGACGAGTCTGGAGGTTGACGTCAGCGGATGACATCATCAACAAGTGGTGGGTTCCCGAGTCAAACATGGGTTGATCGGGAGCAGCGTACGTGATCTGTTGTTGGGGTTGCACGTTGGCTTGAGGGGGAGCCAACGGCTGAGTGTTCACTACACCTTGGGTTGGTAAGGGGTTTTGCAGAACCAAAGGAGGCTGCTGAGGCTGAGGGGGGTTAGGTGGCGCCTGAGGAGCTACATGCCCTTGGTGATGGGCATCATCAAACCATAGTTGTCGAGCTCACTCCAAGTGTGGGAAAGCATGTGTGTAGTGGCCATAAACCCTGCAAATAGAACAAGGGTGGTTTGTTCGCAAATTGGGGTTCTTAGCCTGCTTGGGTGGGCGATCAGGGTTTTGGTTAGCAGGAGCCGCATTATTGTTGTCGGGGGGATTCGGCGGTTGACCAGCTTGGTCTGCAGGTTGGTTGTTCCCACGATTACGGCCCTTTCCACGGTTTTGTTGGCCCTATTTGCGTTGGTTGTTCTGGTTTTGCTGCAGGTTTTGTTGGGCGTAAACTTGCCCTTGGGCAGCAGGTGGGTTCTGAGGTTGCGGAGGCGCTGGAGCAGGCTGCGGTGGATGGTATGTAGGTTGAGGCTGAGCAGGTGCAGCAACTTGAGGGGGTTGCTGATATGGCTGCGGAGCAGGTTGTGGGTTGGCCACAGGGGCTGCCTATGGCGGGTAATAAGTAGGTTGGGCTTGTGAAGGCGCAGGAGATAAGGCAGCCTGCTGGTGGTAGTAGGGCTGAGGTGCGACTGGGGGAGCATAAGCAAGAGTTGCATGACCGAAGCACTGAGGTGGACATGAGGGTCCATGGGAATGGTGGTGATGTGTCATGGGAGCATACGAGTTGGTTGCTCCAGACTGTGAGGTAGCGCGCGAAAGGTCGGGGCCAGGGGTAGGACGTGCTATGGAAAATGGTTGGGGATGCGAAGAAACATGGCCAATGATGCCGTCTGCAGCGTGGGATGCCCCCGGCACATCGTGCTGGGAGGAATCACCGCGAGGGGCATCAGGTATAATGGTATAAAGGTAACCCGACTGGGCGTAAATGAGGTTGAACTATTGGGCCTTAAGGATGGCCTCTTCTTCACTCTGGGGTCTTTCTGATGCCACATCCTTAGCGATGACAGGGACAAGGGACTTGAGGAACCAATCTAGGAAGATACAGTCGTCTAATTTGATCTTGCATAAGCTACGGCGTCGACGCCACTCATGGATGTGGTCCGTGATGTGGGTAGCCGTGTTTTGTCTGCAAGATAGGAGGATCTCAACGCCCGCGTCATAGCGGACAGGCAACTGGAAGAACTGCAGGAAGGTCGAGGCAAGGGAAGCAAAGGTGGCATGGGTCCCATGGGGTTGCTCGATATACCACTTGGCTGCAGAGCCAGTGAAGGTATGTTGTAAGAGATGGAGGCGAACAGAGTCGTCCACTATGGAGTTAAAGGAACACCATAAATGGAAGGACATGATATGGTTTTGTGGGTCCTCACCGGCCTTGCCCTCGAACTTAGGGATGTCAGAGGGGAGCTTGGTAGGCATATGAGGCCACATAGGGTCGTGTCGAATATGGTCGTTGGTCAATCTGGCCAGGTCAGGTAGGTTGAGGCTAGCCATGAATGGAAAACTGGAAGAAGGATGTGACATAGTAGTGGGTTGGACCAAGTTGGGGCCAATGCCCCCAAGTGGAGGGACAGGATTTGGGATGGTGCCCCCAAGTGGGGGAACGGAGGTAGTATAGGATGGGCCTGCACCACCATGGGTAGTGTGAGCCACTTATGGAGTGGGGATAGGTATTCCCTCTACAGGAATAGGTGCCGTGAGGGAAACGGTAGATGGGGGCCCCATGGAGGGCATACCCAAAGCAGGTGTAGTGGTGGATGTGCCACCAATGGTCCCTATAACAAAAGGAGTGGAAGTCATGCCAGCCATGGGGCTATTAGGGGCAGTGTAAATGGGGTTCTCAGACTCTGCCTTAGAATCGGAGGTAAAGTAAGGAGCGTCAATATCTGGTGACGGAGTCCTATGCCGCTGACGAGTGGAGTCAAGTGACAAGGCTCTAGATCTGTGATGAGTGGTATCAAGGGATGATGATCTGTGGCAATGACGGGTGGTGTCAAGTGAACCGTGCTGTGGGGGCTCGCCCTTGAGGCACCGAGAATGTCTCGGGGACTCAATGGTGATAGATGGTGTCAAATCTCTGTGGGTTGAGGTGAGTAGAAAACAGCTCAAAATCCCTAATGCAACCGAGTGTGCAGAAGGAGAGCTCAAAAACAAGGCACTCAGGCCAACAACCAACTCAAAACACCTACTGTAATAGTTGTGCTACAATAAGTGGAGTATCAACAAAGACGGTGAGAATAGCAACAAGCAGCAGGTTACCTAAAAATAAAAAATGGTGGACTCACTAGACCAAAGGGAGGTAAGGGAGCATGCAAACACCTAGCTAAAAGTATTCTGACTCAACTAGACATATCCTCTGCAAGGTGATGAAATCCAAGTCAGACAATATGAATAGAAAATCCAAGTGACTAAGGTATCCCCCTACTGGGAGGGACACCGGGTAGTCAATCCTAGAAGAATGGCAACTAAGATACCCTGTTCATGACACGTCTAGAAAGGTGAATCTGCCGTTTGGTCCGTTTACCGCAATACCCCTATACAAGGATATCCCGCGAACTGTGAAAGGTAGCCCTTCGGTTACTTAATGGAGTGCGGTATTCCACTCAGGCCTCCGGAACCAGTCTCCCGACTTCAACCCTCCTAAGGGAGAGGCCCTCTGATAAACTGGTTGTGACTGTGCCAAAAAGTACTAGGGGATTTTGGTTCCCTATTTGGACAACAACTATGTCTCAAGTGTAAGTAACCGAGGGGTGTTATTAGAAGCCTATCCCCCCGATCCTACCTAACTACAAAGATTCTTTTGTGTTCCCCAAGTGGGGTTATAATATTGGTTGAGTTAGGTACTTTTTAAGGCTCACTTGAATTATGTGACAGAGTGTGTGCTCGTGAGGTGATGACCCAAAATAGAAGTGCCACAAGGGGGGCAACTTCTGACTATCAATAATACTGAAATTGAAACTTTAACTTGCAAAATTTTCTGAATTAAAAATACTGAAATTTTAAAAAGATTCTGTAAAGGGAACATAAATTATGTTGCAGAAAGGCTGTAGGGAAGTGGGGCTGCAGGTAGGACAGATGGCTGTTCACATGCAGAAAATATTGCAGCAAAAGGGGCTGGGCTCAAATGAGGGAAAAAACTGCAGAAATCAGACCGCGGGTTTGTGGCGAATCAGAACAGGTGGACCGCGGGTTTAAGGGAAACAGACGCGGCTAGGTCACAGCTATTGGGCCGATAGTAGCATTCGGGATGCCGGAAACAGGGAAAAAGACGCAGTCGGGTTGCATGAAAAAGGCTGACAGACACAGTCGGGACGCAGGAAAGAGGATGAAAGCCGCAGTCGGGACGCGGAAAAATGGCCGACAGGCGCAGTCAGATCGCAGCAAAGAGGCTAATTAGCCGCGGTCGGATCGCAGGTAACAGACTTGAATCCACCGGCAGGGCGTCGGAAACAGTCTGAGAGCCGCGGTCGGGTCGCAGGTAAAGGCCTGAAAGACGCGGTCGGGACACGACTGCAGAGGGAAAAAACGCGATGTACGACGGCCAAAAGGGACAGCCGAAAGGGAAATTTTTTTTAAACTGAAACCAGAAATTCAAAATCTAGGGGAGTCGCCAAAACTGTAGCTAGGGTTTTACCCCTAGCTTGTGCAAATGAGCACCTACTAAGGAGAAGGGACTCCTTAGTAGCAGTTCAGTAAATGTAAATAATTAAGCTAAAACATAAATGTAAACTACTCTAAAACATGTGCATGAAACATAAACAACAAAATGTAAATAATGGTATTTGTATTGATATTACCTCCAATGTGGAGGTTGATGAAGCTCTTGCAATGTCCAAGAGGGTTGCTCCAAGCTCCAATGTGCTCCTTCTCTTTCTCCAATGGTGGAAATGGGCCAAAAGGGGCTCTCAAGGTGAAAGTGGCTCAATGGTGAGCTAGGGTTTCAAGAGAGATTTTGGCAGAGTAAGGGTGCTTATGATTGTGGATGTGGAATAAGGGTTCTACATCACCTATTTATAGTTTTTTGGTGGTGGAGTGCTGGCCCATGGTTTTGGGAACCATATGGTTTAGGGCAGCTGTATAGGGTTTTTTCCTCCTTTTCCTCATTATTCTATATTTTTTATTCCCTTTTTAGAGGGATTTTGCTATTTTTAGAGGAATTTTGGATATTTTTGGAGGAAAAAGGGGTTTTTTAGCCTTTTTGAGGCTTTTTTGATGGTTTTGTGGCCTTTTGGAGGCTTTTTAGGCCTTTTGGAGGATTTTTAATGGGATTTTTAGGGTTTTTAAGAGAAATATGGTAGGACAATGGACAAATGAGCCATATAATGTGGTAGATGAGGTAGTGAACACTTTTTGGGTGTTAACAATAACTCTCTCTCAGAGAATCCAATTGAGGTCAGACCTGTTAGGATGGAAAGATAACAGGTCAGGCTATCTCAGGAAGCTTTTTCAGACCCTACAGAGTGAAAAGTTTGGAGTTACACTAGAAACAATAAGGTACATATTTCTATCAAAACAGAATTAGTTTTGAGTACCTTCATTCATGGCTCCCGGAATTTAGGGCTTCGGAAAAAGTTGGAATTTTTGTAATCAGAGACAACGGCTGGATGCTACTCATCAAAATAAAAATTTAGAGACCAAGATCAGAAGTTTTGGTTGGGCAGAAGGCCGGGCTTGATCAGACCCTAGTTCGGGACTTTGATCAGAAAAATGGAAAATTAGGGCTTCTGCAAAAATGGGAATTTTTGAAATTTGTGACCATGGCTAGAAGCTCCTCATAAAAATAGAAGCTTGGAGATTTGGATCAAACCTTTTGATGGGGCAGAAGAGTGGGATTCATCAAACCCCAGTTCGGGGTCATGTCCAGTGAATCCGGAAGTTTCAAAGGAAAAATTGAGGAGTGAAACTTTGCAGTTTTTAAATTCTAAGCATACCAGTGTGATCAACTCATCAAGGTGCATATTTCTATCCTTTCAGAAGTTTGAAATTCAAAGTTTGAAATTTTGGGGATTCTCTGACAAACCCTAATCCAGCTCCAGATCCAGTTCTTGCATAAGTGAAGAAGTTCTTGTTTCAGAGGGAGATGAGGCTAAGACCTTACATAATAAGATTACAAGCGATCTCAACAGGTAGGACTCATCGAGGTATGTTTTGAGATTTGTTCATGATTAAGTTTATGGTATGTTTGTCTTCATGTTATTACGGTTAGTACAATCTTGATTTTAGGTTTGTCATATCACCTTAATAAAATTATGAATGCACAATAGAATATATTCATTGATTAGGGTGTTGACACTTATGATTGTACTAATGCATTATGGTGTTGTATGAGGTTTATGTTGTCTACTAACATGAAAGGTACACCAAGAAAGACAAATCATGTTCTGGTTCAAGAACATATGATCATGATGACATGAGAACAAAGATTCATCCATTGTCATGGATCTCATAGAAGATCCATTTACGAGGTATGTATAACTTGGTTTTATAATGGTTAACCTATGAGATATACAAGTTACTAGAACAAGTCATTGAAGAAGAACAGGAAGACATCATGTGAGTATGTTAGACATAACTAGCTAGCATGCTAATACAGGTATGTTTTTCCTATATCAAGATAGAATCCTACCTTGTGTTACGATCTTATACTGTTGTGTTGTTGATAATGATTATTCATGAAGTCATAGGTTTGAATAGTCATGGTTGTATGCATATTATAATTGATGATATGACTAACCAGAAGAATCATGAAGGTATAGGTTTGAGTAATCACGGATTTTATGCATATTATATCTCTTATCTTGATTGATGATTTAACTAACCAAAAGAGTCCTATGATCAAATAAGAATATGCGTGAGTAAAAGAAGACTTCCCTGCAACCCTGAACACTAATGTTTATTATATGTGTTTGAAATGATCCTGACTATACATGCTTGAGATTATTGTGATTATAATAATGAATGTTTGATTACGTGTGAGACCTAGAGGATAACACAATGATGATACTAACAAGCATGAATAGGGATCAAGAATGAATATAAGTTCAAGGACAAGTAATCCAGGAAGCAAAGATCAAGAGGGAGTACACTCCAGTGGTTTCTACAAGGATGCAGATATTCAGAGGGAGTTGACCATCTCTCTACATTCCACAACAAAAAGGTGTAGAAGAACCTACTTCAGATTAGGACTCCAGTAGCTCCTACAAGGAAACGAAGACTCAGAGGGAGTCCACCCAACGAACAAACAAAGATAAGTATTTGAATTGTCATTTCTTAATTAATACTATTCAATAATGTATATACTTATGTTCCTAGAATTAGGTTGTGTATTATGCATATTAGAATAATTGCATTGATGAACAGGATACTACTAATATGCATGGTTAAGTGGCCTATGGCACTATACAACATTCCATTGCTACTTATCTAGAATGAAACCTCTTTGCTGACATGTTGGGAGTTGTGCACACTCTTAACAATGTTCTGGTAGAGATTGGAAGGCATCTAGAAAGTTACGGGATATGGATAAATGTTGAATTGAAGCATTGGCTAAGACAATTGCATGACTCTATGACATATTTCTTTATGTGTAAGAATTTGTTCTGAAAACTATGAGATGTTTTCTAATCATGCAATTTAACTTGTTGTGTAGGAAAGATTGTATGCCATCACCTACAAAAGAAGAACTACAACATTTGTTCAACAACAAAATTATCTATTGAAGATATTGAAGTTCCTAGGATACGGGAAGAATGCCATGATCCTTCGATCATGAAGAACCATGTTTGGGATGCAGTCCCAAGAGCTGAAGGGAAGTCTGTTGTGACTTCCATATGGATCTATCAAGATCAAGCATGCTGCAGACGGTAGCATAGAGAAATATAAAAGTGATGAAATAGAAGATATACCAGATGGATTTCAAGACAGCTTTCTTGAATGGTGTAGTTGAAGAAGAAGTGTATGTGGAGCAACCACTTGGTTCTGAGACACATGACAAGAAATCATATATGTGCAGAACATGGTATGGTAGGATAGGCAGCTTTCTATCCAGTTTGGTCTTTACCAAGAGTAAAGCGGGTTCCAACCTTTTCTATAAGGTTGAGGAAGGCAATCCAGTGATACTACTTTTGTATGTGGATAACCTGTTTGTTAAAGGTGAAGATAGATTGATTGTCGAGACGCAGCGGAAGCTTGTTGCGGAGTTCGAGATGAAGAACTTGGGAATGATGCACTATTTGTTTTTGGCATGGAGGTGTGGCAAAGTGCAGATGGAATCTTCCTTGGACAAGGGAAGTATGCAGTAGAGATCCTGAAGAGGTTCGGGATGATGGATTGCAAGGCCATGGCCACACCTATGGCATCGAATCTGAAGCTTCTTTGTGATGCTTCATCTGAGCTGGTAGATGTCGCTATGCATCGTCAGATGATTGGGTCCTTGATGTACCTAACGAACACGAGACCATACATTTGCTTTGCTGTGAACACATTGAGTCAGTTCCTGATAGATCCGAGGAGTGTTCACCTGATTGTTGTAAAGCATGTTCTGAGGTACCTGAAGGGTACAATGGATTGTGGGCTACAGTATGAAGCGAATCAAAAGCTTAACCTGCAGGCTTATGTTGATTCAGATTGGGCTGGCAGTGCTGCAGATAAGAAGAGCACATTTGGATGCTGCTTCAGTATGGGATCAGGTGTGATCTCTTGGTTTAGCAGGAAGCAGTCCTGCGTAGCACTGAGTACAGCTGAGGCAGAGTATGTTGCAGCCTGTTCAGCTAGTTGTGAGGCAGTATGGCTACGGAAGCTACTGTCTGAGTTATTTGATCTCCCGTTGGATGCTACTGGTATCTTTTGTGATAACCAGAGTTGTGTGAAGCTGTCTGAGAACCCAGTGTTTCATGACAGGTCGAAACACATAGAGATCAAATATCAATATATCAAGGATATGGTGCAGAGAGGAGCTGTGAAGCTCCTGTATGTTGAGACGGACGAGTAGACTATAGATGTGCTGAGGAAGCCACTAGCCAGGGTGAAGTTCAAGTACTTTAGAGAGAGGCTTAGCATTCTTCAGATCGAGGACACTTCGAGGAAGAAGTGATGGACACATTTGCTGAAGCCATTACAAGCATGTTGGAAGGAGGATCCTTCACATGGCTGTGGATGTAAGCGCTGGATGATGAACATCAGGATGATGTTCTGGTTTCTGCTCGATATGATCAGTTGGATCATTTTTATGTATTTATGTACGCATCATGTTGGATGCTGGATATGATCGGTTGGATCATGTGTATGTATTTTGTATATGCATCATGTTGGATGCTTGGACCTTGTATCTGTATATGTATCAGGTGGATACATTGTATGATCAGGTAGATCATGTATATTGATATGTATCAGATATGATTAGGTAGATCATGTATGTTGATGGATACATTGTGTGGATCATGTACCTATGTATCAGGTGGATACACTATGTATGATGATATGTATCAGGTAGATATGTGGTGTGCATCAGATGGATGCATTGTATGATCAGGTAGATCATGTATATTGATATGTATCAGATATGATCAGGTAGATCATGTATGTTGATGGATACATTGTGTGGACCATGTATCTATGTATCAGGTGGATACACTATGTATGATCATATGTATCAGGTAGATATGTGGTGTGCATCAGATGGATGCATTGTATGATCAGGATGATCGTGGATGACGAGCTTCTCCAGATGACATGTAGCAGGATGTTGCAGTGATGATGATCAGGGTGATCATGTGTACATCAGGATGATGTATGATGAGTATCAGATGATACTTTGTGGCCGTGGATCAGGTTGTGCAGGTAAGCATGTAATTTGTGCCCTGGGAGATTTGCAGATGGTCTTCCGAGGTTTTTCCTATGGCATGTAATTCGTATCCTGGGACATCTGGAAAATGCTCTTTCGAGGTTTTGCTTGGGAGGACATATAATTTGTGCCTTGGGAGATCCGCAGATAGTCTTTTGAGGTTTTTCCTATGGCATGTAATTTGTTTCCCTGGGATATCTGGCAGATGCTCTTTCGAGGTTTTGTCCTATGGCATGTAATTTGCTCCTGGGAGATCTGGACAGGATGAAAAAGGCCTCAGATGCTTTAGCCAAGTTTTTCCATGACCACATGTAATTTGTTCCTGGGAGATCTGGACAGGATGAAAAAGGCCTCAGATGCTTCAACCAGGTTTTGTGGTGGACCACATGTAATGTGCTCCTGAAAGATCCGATAGGTAGAGCTGTGTGCTCGTAATAGCCTGGGATGCTTCAGCCAGGTTTTGTGGTGAGATCACATGTATTGTGCTCCTAGGAGATCCAATAGGTAGAGCCATGTGCTCGTAATAGCTTGGGATGTTTCAGCCAGGTTATGTGATGGGTCACATGTAATGTGATCCCGGGAGATCCTACAGGTAGAGCTGTGTGCTCGTAATAGCCTGGGATGCTGCAACTAGGTTTTGTGACGCACGTAATAAGTCCTAAGGATTCCACAGTATGGACAGTGATGACGAAGACCTACAGGTGGTGGGCCTACATCCAGTATGAAAAAGGAATGGCTCTATAGAACTTCCTACGAGGAGTAGATTCAGAGATTGATTGAGATAGCAGCAGCAGTGACGATGATTCAGAGAAGATGACTTGTGCTAGAAGACCTGTGCTGAGAAATACCTTCCTAGTTAAGAGGGAGTGTTGATGTATATGTAACTTCAGAATGTATTTCATATATGTATGTTATATGTACTCCTATAGAGATGGTATTATTCCTCTATACGGAAGTGTCGTCATTTATATTGTAAATGTCGTAACTTATACTTGATGGGTTATTAGATCACCTTGTTGGGGTCGGCCCTGTATAAGTCATGTGGGTCAAAGGGTTATTAGACCACCCTATTGGGGGTCGACCATGTGGGTCAAAGGGTTATTAGACCACCTTATTGGGGGTTGGCCCAGTCAGCATTATGTTATGTGGTTAAGTTCGAGCCTACATGATTTATGTAAAAGGCAAGTCAAGTCAAGTATAAATAGAGTGCGGGAGGCACTCTATTTGTTCACTCACTTCTCACTCATGCACTCAAGGAGAAGTGGCGCACTTATGTAGGAGGAGGATCTGCTGCTAGGATATGTATATCTCTTATGGTTGGGTTGTATCATTGCTCTCTCTATCTCTGAGGAAGTTATTGGGGTTTTTCACCTTTATGGTTTTCCCCGAGTAAATCTTTGTGTCTCTTGTGTGCTTGCATTATTGTCTCCATGATTGATATGCTGTAGATATGCTGTACATGTTGTTCTCTCAGTTAAGATCCTAGATCATATTGAAGGAAATTCTTAAAATTTAACATGGTATCAGAGCTAGCCTGAAAGAAGGCATGATATGGCATGTATGACACTTGTTGCACTTACGATGCTAGGGCTTGATATAGCAAAAAATAGTCATCGTAGAACTTTCGCTATAAATCCAATTTGGGAAAGTTTTCGGATCTGAAATCTTTACAGGTCAACGATTAAATCCCCATGTACCTTGTGTCCAAAGCACAACCTCTAATTCGTTGTACTTTGGGATTTATGATCTGTACAATATAGGGTTTCTGCCTCTTCCAGATCTGAGTCAAAATCAGGTGACCTTGGGAAAAAGGTCATAACTTGGGCTAGGAAGCTCCAAATGAAATTTTGTAAAAAGTGACAGGTAGTACATAGACTGTACGATCTCAAGAAAAGTTTTCAGAGGCTGAAGTTGAACCAGTGACACGTGGCACACCATACAAGTTCACTCTCCTGTATTATCCCATAAACAGGTCACATTGCAACACTTAGCATAACTCTCTCTCAGAGAGTCCAATTGAGGTCATAACTATTAGGAGGGAAAGATGAGAGGTCGGGCTATCTCAAGAAAAAATTTCAGAGGCCTAAGTTGAAACAGTGACACGTGGCACGCAGTACAAGTTCGCTCTCCTGTATTATCCCATAAACCGGTCATGTTGCGACACTTTGCATAACTCTCTCTCAGAGAATCCAATTGAGGTAAGACCTGTCAGGATGGAAAGATAACAGGTCGGGCTATCTTGAAAAGATTTATTAGACCCTATGGAGCAAAAAGTTCAAAGTTACACCAGAAACAATCAGGTACATATTTCTATCAAAACAGAATTAGTTTTGAGTACCTTCATTCATGGCTTCCGGAATTTAGGGCTTCGGAAAAAGTTGGAATTTTTGTAATCAGAGACCACGGCTGGATGCTACTTATCAAAATCAAAATTTAGAGACCAAGATCAGAATTTTTGGTTGGGCAGAAGGCCGGGCTTGATCAGACCCTAGTTCGGGACTTTGATCAGAAAAGTGGAAAATTAGGGCTTCTGCAAAAATGGGAATTTTTGAAATCTGTGACCGCGGCTGGAAGCTCCTCATAAAAATAGAAGCTTAGAGATTTGGATCAAACCTTTTGATGGGGCAGAAGAGTGGGCTTCGTCAAACCCCATTTCGGGGTCATGTCCAGTGAATCCGGAAGTTTCAAAGGAAAAATTGAGGAGTGAAACTTTGTAGTTTTCAAATTCTAAGCATGCCAGTGTGATCAACTCATCAAGGTGCATATTTCTATCCTTTCAGAAGTTTGAAATTCAAAGTTTGAATTTTTTTGGTTTCTCTAACAAACCCTAATCCAGCTCTAGATCCAGTTCTTGCAAATCAAGTGGATTGGGTTAATCCTAGAAGAAGATGGATTGGTCACCTGCATAAGTGAAGAAGTTCCTGTTTCAGAGGGAGATGAGGCTAAGGCCATACATAAGAAGATTACAAGCGATCTCAATAGGTATGACTCATCGAAGTATGTTTTGAGATTTGTTCATGATTAATTTTATGGTATGTTTGTCTTCATGTTATTACAGTTAGTACAATCTTGATTTTAAGTTTGTCATATCACCTTAATAAAATTATGAATGCACGATAGAAAATATTCATTGATTAGGGTGTTGACACTTATGATTGTACTAATGCATTATGGTGTTGTATGAGGTTTATGTTGTCTACTAACATGAAAGGTACACCAAGAAAGACAAATCATGTTCTGGTTCAAGAACATATGATCATGATGACATGAGAACAAAGATTCATCCATTGTCATGGATCTCATAGAAGATCCATTTACGAGGTATGTATAACTTGGTCTTATAATGGTTAACCTATGAGATATACAAGTTACTAGCACAAGTCATTGAAGAAGAACAAGAAGACATCATGTGAGTATGTTAGACATAACTAGCTAGCATGCTAATCCAGGTATGTTTTTCCTATATCAAGATAGAATCCTACCTTGTGTTAGGATCTTATAATGTTGTGTTGTTGATAATGATTATTCATGAAGTCATAGGTTTGAATAGTCATTGTTGTATGCATATTGTAATTGATGATATGACTAACCAGAAGAATCATGAAGTTATAGGTTTGAGTAATCACGGATTTTATGCATATTATATCTCTTATCTTGATTGATGATTTAACTAACCAAAAGAGTCCGATGATCAAATAAGAATATGCATGAATAAAAGAAGACTTCCCTAAAACCTTGAACACTAATGTTTATTATTTGTGTTTGAAATGATCCTGACTATACATGCTTGAGATTATTGTGATTATAATAATGAATGTTTGATTACGTGTGAGACCTAGAGGATAACATAATGATGATACTAACAAGCATGAATAGGGATCAAGAATGAATATAAGTTCAAGGACAAGTAATCCAGGAAGCAAAGATCAAGAGGGAGTACACTCCAGTGGTTTCTACAAGGATGCAGATATTCAGAGGGAGTTGACCATCTCTCTACATTCCACAACAAAAAGGTGTAGAAGAACCTACTTCAGATTAGGACTCTAGTAGCTCCTACAAGGAAACGAAGACTCAGAGGGAGTCCACCCAACGAACAAACAAAGATAAGTATTTGAATTGTCATTTCTTAAATAATACTATTCAATATTGTATATACTTATGTTCCTAGAATTAGGTTGTGTATTATGCATATTAGAATAATTGCATTGATGAACAATATACTACTAATATGCATGGGTAAGTGGCCTATGGCACTGTACAACATTCCATTGCTACTTATCTAGAATGAAACCTATTTGCTGACATGTTGGGAGTTGTTCACACTCTTAACAATGTTCTGGTAGAGATTGGAAGGCATCTAGAGAGTTACGGGTATGGATAAATGTTGTATTGAAGCATTGGCTAAGACAATTGCATGACTATATGGTGTATTTATTTATGTGTAAGAATTTGTTTTGAAAACTATGAGATGTTTTCTAATCATGCAATTTAACTTGTTGTGTAGGAAAGATTGTATGCCATCACCTACAAAAGAAGAACTACAACATTTGTTCAACAACAAAATTATCTATTGAAGATATTGAAGTTCCTAGGATACGGGAAGAATGCCATGATCTGTCGATCATGAAGAACCATGTTTGGGCTGCAGTCCCAAGAGTTGAAGGGAAGTCTATTGTGACTTCCATATGGATCTATCAAGATCAAGCATGTTGCAGACGGTAGCATAGAGAAATATAAAAGTGATGAAATAGAAGATACACCAGATGGATTTCAAGACAGCTTTCTTGAATGGTGTAGTTGAAGAAGAAGTGTATGTGGAGAAACCACTTGGTTCTGAGACACATGACAGGAAATCATATATGTGCAGAACTTGGTATGGTAGGATAGGCAGCTTTCTATCCATTTTGGTCTTTACCAAGAGTAAAGCGGGTTCCAACCTTTCTACAAGGTTGAGGAAGGCAATCCAATGATACTACTTTTGTATGCGGATAACCTGTTTGTTACAGGTGAAGATAGAGTGATTGTCGACATGCAGTGGAAGCTTGCTGCCGAGTTTGAGATGAAGAACTTGGGGATGATGCACTATTTGTTTTTGGCATGGAGGTGTGGCAAAGTACAGATGGAATCTTCCTTGGACAAGGGAATTATGCAGTAGAGATCCTGAAGAGGTTTGGGATGATAGATTGCAAGGCCATGGCCACACCTATGGCATCGAATCTGAAGCTTCTTTGTGATGCTTCATCTGAGTCGGTTGATGTCTCTATGCATCGTCAGATGATTGGGTCCTTGATGTACCTGACGAACACGAGACCAAACATTTGCTTTGCTGTGAACACATTGAGTCAGTTCCTGACAGATCCGAGGAGTGTTCACCTAATTGCTGTAAAGCATGTTCTGAGGTACCTGAAGGGTACAGTGGATTATGGGCTCAAGTATGAAGCGAATCAAAAGCTTAACCTGTATGGTTATGTTGATTCAGACTGGGCTGGTAGTGCTGTAGATAGGAAGAGCACATCTGGATGTTGCTTTAGTATGGGATCAGGTGTGATCTCTTGGTTTAGCAGGAAGCAGTCCTGCGTAGCACTGAGTACAGCTGAGGCGGAGTATTTTGCAGCCTGTTCAACTAGTTGTGAGGCAGTATGGCTACGGAAGCTACTGTGTGAGTTATTTGATCTCCTGTTGGATGCTACTGGTATCTTCTGTGATAACCAGAGTTGTGTGAAGCTGTCTGAGAACCCAGTGTTTCATGACAGGTCGAAACACATAGAGATCAAATATCACTATATCAGGGATATGGTGCAGAGAGGAGCCGTGAAGCTCCTGTATGTTGAGACGGACGAGCAGACTGTAGATGTGCTGACGAAGCCACTAGCCATGGTGAAGTTCAAGTACTTTAGAGAGAGGCTTGGCATTCTTCAGATCGAGGACACTTCGAGGAAGAAGTGATGGACACATTTGCTGAAGCCATTCCAAGCATGTTGGAAGGAGGATCCTCACATGGCTGTGGATGTAAGCACTGGATGATGAACATTAGGATGATGTTCTGGTTTCTGCTGGATATGATCAGTTGGATCATTTTTATGTATGTATGTACGCATCATGTTGGATGCTGGATATGATCGGTTGGATCATGTGTATGTATTTTGTATATGCATCATGTTGGATGCTTGGACCATGTATCTATATATGTATCAGGTGGATACATTAGATGATCAGGTAGATCATGTATGTTAATGGATACATTGTGTGGATCATGTATCTATGTATCAGGTGGATACACTATGCATGATGATATGTATCAAGTAGATGCATGGTGTGCATCAGATGGATGCATTGTATGATCAGGTAGATCATGTATATTGATATGTATCAGGTATGATCAGGTAGATCATGTATGTTGATGGATACATTGTGTGGATCATGTATATATGTATCAAGTGGATACATTATGTATGATGATATTTATCAGGTAGATACGTGGTGTGCATCAGATGGATGCATTGTATGATCAAGATGATTGTGGATGACGAGCTTCTCCAGATGACATGCAGCAGGATGTTGCAGTGATGATGATCAGGGTGATCATGTGTGCATCAGGATGATGTATGATGAATATTAGATGATACTTTGTGGCCGTGGATCAGGTTGTGTAGGTAAGCATGTAATTTGTGCCCTGGGAGATTTGCAGATGGTCTTTCGAGGTTTTGCCTATGGCATGTAATTCGTACCCTGGGACATCTAGCAAATGCTCTTTTGAGGTTTTGCTTGGGAGGACATATAATTTGTGCCCTGGGAGATCTGCAGATAGTATTTTGAGGTTTTGCCTATGGCATGTAATTCGTTTCCCTAGGATATCTGGTAGATGCTCTTTCGAGGTTTTGTCCTATGGCATGTAATTTGCTCCTGGGAGATCTGGACAGGATGAAAAAGGCCTCAGATGCTTTAGCCAGGTTTTTCCATGACCACATGTAATTTGATCCTGGGAGATCTGGACAGGATGAAAAAGGCCTCAAATGCTTCAGCCAGGTTTTGCCATGACCACATGTAATTTGCTCCTGGGAGATCTGGACAGGATGAAAAAGGCCTCAGATGCTTGAGCCAGGTTTTGTGGTGGACCACATGTAATGTGCTCCTGGGAGATCCGACAGGTAGAGCTGTGTGCTCCTAACAGCCTGGGATGCTTTAGCAAGGTTTTGTGGTGAGATCACATGTAATGTGCTGCTGGGAGATCCGACAGTTAGAGCCGTGTGCTCGTAACAGCCTGGGATGCTTCAGCTAGGTTTTGTGATGGGTCACATGTAATGTGCTCCCGAGAGATCCTACGGGTAGAGCTGTGTGCTCGTAATAGCCTGGGATGCTGCAGCCAGGTTTTGTGACACACGTAATAAGTCCTGAGGATTCCATAGTATGGCCAATGATGACGAAGACCTGCTGGTGGTGGGCCTACATCCAGTATGAAAAAGGACTGGCTCTGTAGAACTTCCTATGACTAGTAGATTTAGAGATTGATTGAGATAGTAGCAGCAGTGACGATGATTCAGAGAAGATTACTTGTGCTAGAAGACCTGTGCTGAGAAACACCTTCCTAGTTAAGAGGGAGTGTTGATGTATATGTAACTTCGGAATGTATTTCATATATGTAGTATGTACTCCTATAGAGATGGTATTATTCCTCTATACGGAAGTGTCGTCATTTATATTGTAAATGTCGTAACTTATACTTGATGGGTTATTAGATCACCTTGTTGGGGTCGGCCTTGTATAAGTCATGTGGGTCAAAGGGTTATTAGACCACCCTATTGGGGGTCAGCCATGTGGGTCAAAGGGTTATTAGACCACCCTATTGGGGTTCGGCCCAGTCAGCATTATGTTATGTCATTAAGTTCAAGCCTACATGATTTATGTAAAAGGCAAGTCAAGTCAAGTATAAATAGAGTGCGGGAGGCACTCTATTTGTTCACTCACTTCTCACTCATGCACTCAAGGAGGAGTGGCACACTTATGGAGGAGGAGGATCTGCTGTTAGGATATGTCTATCTCTTATGGTTGGGTTGTATCATTCCGCTATCTATCTCTGAGGAAGTTATTGGGGTTTTTCACCTTTATGGTTTTCCCCAAGTAAATATTTGTGTCTCTTGTGTGCTTGCATTATTGTCTCCATGATTGATATGTTGTAGATATGTTGTACATGTTGTTCTCTCAGTTAAGATCCTAGATTAGATTGAAGTAAATTCTGAAAATTTAACATATGCAACATATACACTTCAAAACCTTTGGAATTTCACCAATTTCCACTTATTTTATTGTCATGGTTGGAAAATGACTACACTATAAATTTTCCAACCCAATCTAGGCCCTCATCCATCCTTTGGGTGTTGGTCTTCAAAAACCCCTATTTCCATTTTTCGAGAAAATTGGAGCAAAATAGGATGTTATTCCTCTCTAGAATTTATGTGGACTCCGTAAATGTGTCAAAATTCCATTGGTATCACCAAGTTATGAGCGATTCTACTCCTATTATGTGCAAATCATTTTTTAGGCTCCAGACTTATTATTATTATTTTTAAGATTTTTTGATTTTCTGTTGATGTGGCATGATGTTGATGTGGAAGGGTGTTGAGGTCTCATGACACATGTCTGTTGATGTGTCAGTGGGGTCCTAGATGTCACCCCCTAAAAATTACATATCATCCTCCACTGGCCTCCATATCACCATATCACCTCACATTTTGCTTTTACTCAACAATGGTTCGACAAGGGCAAAAAGTGGTTCACGATCTTGGCAAAGGTGGTTTTTCGAAACTACGTTGACGATCCAAATGAATGTGGAATAGACACATCATCAAGATGATTTTATATTCCAATATTTTCCATATTAGGTTAACACGTGATCTTTTTGAGGATCCTAAACAAATGGTGGTCGTTGATCTCCACCATCATCCTACAGCGTGATCTCCTCCCACCTTTGCACCTGTCACATGTAGTCATCTACACACTTCAATTGATGTGGATAGTCCACATCACATCCTCTCATACATGTGGTAGTTACACATCATCTAGAATACACGTGGAACCTCCATGTTACTCGTCCATGTGGCATTTGTCAGGTCTACATAAAATCTTTGAATTTTTTTCAAAAATTCAAATTTTTGACAGGTGGCTCTACAAAATTTTCACTTGGCATTTTTCCATAAATAGATTTCCAACTCAAATTTAATCTTGGTCATTATTAATATGGGAAATTATTTTCAACCAACAAAAATGAGCATTCTTGGCTCTTTCCTCTTACCTTGGTAAATTTCTGTTAGTTAATAGAGCATAATTGTTTTAACACTGATGCGAAATTCTCCCCAAATTTATAATATTTGATTCTTCCATTCATGATTTGGTATATTACAAACTTCCATGTTAGTTTTGAAATCCAAATCTCAACACTTCAAGCCCATAATTTCTGCCATAAATTTTGTCAAACACTTCTTAAGAAAACTGAAACTTTGCCTATAGAATTCAATTTCCCCCCATGTAGTCCCAATGTTGCAACTTGTGTCTTTGATACCAATCTGTCACATACTTGGTGACCTGACTATGCCTTTGAGGCCTCATGGTACTCAAATAACTTACCAAAAATAATTTTTCATATTTTAACCATTAATTTACAGTGGAAATTAAATATGTAGTCACCCAAAATGAACATATGAACACATTAAAACATTATGGGTAAATTATAACATGAATGCACTCATACCATGCCAAGAAATCCATGCAAAAAGATATTCGCATAACAATAAATTGGACAATAAGCATAACAAAAATATATATGCATCTCATTTCATACATAATTGGATACTTATCTTAAAATATCCTCCAACTGACGGTAGACTAAGGACGTTCCTCCCATCCATAGGTACTCTCTTTTACCAGTTATCTCTATAACAGAGTCCATCCCATAGTTGGGGATATCAATCCAAAAGAGGGAAATTTAGTTTTATTCCTAAAAAAACCCATAAGTGTCCACCCCGCTCCCATGGTTGTCTGAATCCACTAGCACTCCTCACCCATCAGCCTACACAACCCAAGGAATGGGGATCCCCTTCTCTAAGTTAACAGTCCCTCGTGTTTCCTTCTCTGAGTTAATAGTCCGTCAGTTATTTTCTCAATTCCCTTTAAGGGTTCCAACATAAGTTGTCCAGGGACTCTTCGTGCTAGGGATATAGGGAACTCAGCTGCAGGATAGGTTCTCTCACAATGAAACTCATTTTCCCAGCACCAATACCCTAGGGTTGCATGCAATTACAAATCTGTAATTTCCTCTGTGTTATCAGGTACGGTTCTAGTCTACGGTATGGAATGGTGTCTCAATGGTGAAAAAATGATGATGTCTAAGTGATTGATATCATAATGATTGAATGAACTAGTTCTCAATAATTTGTATGCATGTTGAGAACTATCTAAGTGGCATACAAGGGTGATCAGAACTAGACAAGTGGCATACATGGTGTTAGCACCTGATTTCTACAGCATAAGTATGGAGGTGGAATAGAGGGGTATCTCAAAAATTTCCCTAAAGGAAGCCTAAATGCCCTTTATTTCCACGGCTAGGTGCTAAGGTATGAGAAAATTTACTTGGGGGTGTCAAACATAAATAGGCATAAAGTAATTCCCAAAGGAGAGGCAAAAAACGCGACCAAAATGATCAAAAAGGACCAAATTGTATAGTTCGAAGGCCGAATATTTCAAGGGGTAACTATGGTGCAGGTCTCTGCCATTGATCGAGTGCAGGTAGAAGATCAACGAAACAGATCTCGTTGATCATCGAATGGTCGAGTTGCGCGAGGGATTCAGGAGGAAAGTGGTCGCGATGGGCAGTACCTCCGGATAGGTGGTAGCCGGAGGACGCGTCTCATGGTGAGGTAAGTGGTAAGTGGAACCTCCTCAGGGGCATGTGATACTGCATAGGCGAAAGGGTAAGTGGTTGGCCACTTGGACAACCAAGGTAAGGCAAGTAATATCCTACGGTTAAAGGTCAGAGTTCGAAATAGCGTAAGTGCATTGCGACAAAGAAACGATTCATATTGTCCCATGGTAGATCGATGGCTCACGTTGATCATCGCATCAGGAAGGTGCACACCAGATAAAGGAATAGGTGGTCACGATAAAGGAAACCACTCGATAGGTGCCAACACCAGGTCTTCCCGCACGGAGGGAAAGTTGTATTCAAAACCATTGTGGTTGTTCGCGATACCACCTTGTAGACACACGGTGCTAGTAAATGGACGGTGGGGATTGAAGCATGGAATTGATCCCACGGTGGATGTAAGGGGTTGTCAAATTAGCTAAAAGGGATTAGACCTGGATGGTTGAGATTAGTGCATGGGAGATCAACGGAGGAGAGAAGCAGATAGCCGACAAAGAGGGCCAAAGTTTGAAGAAAAACGGTTATATAAATAAAATCGCACACAAAAGTTGACATTTGTGTCTTGGACCTATCGGGGTATGAAGCCTCAGGGCATGGTGAATGTGAAGAAAGAAACAAGAGAATTCATTCTCAAGGTTTCCTAGGGATGGGTAGAGCTTCATGGTTGCCATTTTTTCAAATCTAAGCCTGTTTATGGCAAAGAATGGAAAAAGAACCAGTGTTTGGAGGGGTTAGGATTAGGATGGATCAGGAAGATGGGTTTTGGATGCATTTGATATAGGGTTTTAGTCGTTGGTTCCTAGAATCAAGAAGAAATTGGAGGGTTCATACATGCATAGGGTGGTTCATCTATTTGCCAAGTAAATGCCTCGGCCATTGGAAGTTTCCTGGAATTCTGGTGTCCCAAATTCCCGAGTCTGAGGGTTTGTTCCAAAGGAGTTCGTCATCGCTGTGTACGGGCAGGTTTTCTCCTTGGGAACCGCCAAACCTTTTTCAGACACCTGTATTAAACATGAGACCGAAGGCTAAAGAGGCCAGCTGCCAAAATTGGTGGAGGCAATGGAATTACAAAATTGAAGGTGCTATGAGCGTTGGTGCGGTGTCGGAAGGCATGGCAGGTTATATCCTGGTCAACAACGGAGATAGAAAATCTAGAACAACCGGTGGTAAAGGTGTAGGGCAGAGAATAAAATTACTTGAGTAGGCTATTAGATGGCTTGAAAAGCTATGAGCATGATGTGACGCATGTCATTCGACGGTCAGGAATAAAATGAGGTGAAGAGTTATGACGCAGATAGGGCCAGGTGGATAGGCGACTTAAAGGCATCTCTACTACCACCGAATGATTGCAAATGCAATGGAGGCCACCTTAGCGTTGTCACACATTTCTCCATCTATAGGGAGATCTTTGTCGAGCATGTTTCATGTCAGCTCGAGTCCTGGGCATCATTGTTGCTTGATTGGGAGGTCCAACTAGGTCATCATGGTGAATGTGACTACACATAAATGCTTTCATAATATCGGTAGTTATGTATATGGTCCTTTCATCCCCTATCTGAGATCAGCATATGGAATAGGTGGTACACTTGGCAACTCGAATACCTTGCAGTTAGAGACCGATCATGGAGAAGGAGTAGGAATCCGAATTAGTTTTTATGCCTGAGCAAGCGTGGTCTAAGGTGGAAGAAAAACATGCTCCTCCATCTCTGGTGATATTCAACCACATGGACACTAGCAGCACCGATGAAGAGGAAGATCCCAAAGGGTGACATGTGTACAAAATAATTCGACGTCGAGAGAAGAAGGAGACTCCTAAAGAGGAGTGAGACATCCAGCAGGACACAAAGATTCTCAAGGATTTCATGATCCCCACTGAGGAAGCGACCCTCCCCCTCTGGCTGAAGAATTGTAGGTAGACAACTCTTTGAAGGTGGAAGACTTCTTTGATTCACGAGGCCAATTAAAGACACTGGAGTAGGGTGGCATCCCACTCATGGTATTTTTGTTTCCCGTCTCAATCAGTCTGTTTTTTACTTGACACGTATGTAATATTCCCAAATTTTGAAGCTGTCGAGGTGGTAGCATAACGTTGATTGTTTCCTAAGGACCATTTCAAGGCCGAAGGCCTATAAAAAGCATTGTAACAGAATAACTAGGGGTTGGAAAATCATTTGGCTACCGCCTGGGGATAGATCTCTGTTTTGAAACTCTTCTAATATAATGTGCAGTGCCTATGGCAGAATATTTTGTAAGGATTTGTGTGTCTCTTTTACTTGTAGTCCATCTTTTCTCTCTTCTTTATGTGCTCGTACTTCCTGTTATGCATTTACATTATGTTTTCCCTTTCATATCTAAGATCAGTGTATAATAGCTTAGAATTCTTGGAAACAAGCTCTGGTTATTATCTCAGGTGTTCACTAAATATTCCTAGTAAAGTTGATATTGAATTCATCTTTGTTGGATGCTCATATCAATGGTCTGTTCTTACCTTCTTCTTTTATCACCAGAAAATAGCTTTATGACGGCAAGAGGGTGGCTACCTTGCCTCTGTTTTAATAGTCCGTACTATGAC
Source organism: Larix kaempferi (assembly GCA_027924585.1). Lineage (NCBI taxonomy): Eukaryota > Viridiplantae > Streptophyta > Pinopsida > Pinales > Pinaceae > Larix > Larix kaempferi. The sequence continues at coordinate 648,681 of BSBM01000068.1, read as the reverse complement.
ACTGCTGTCTGATCTTCACATTGTATCCTGACTCCATCGCCCAACGTTTTCTCTTATGATTATCCCACCAACTTTAAAATAATTCTTCCCCATAAAAAATATGACCTTCTGTGTATGATTTGAATGTATATCTTGATTATGAAGAGAGGCTGTATGTTTATGCTTGTTTAGGTTTTTAGTCTCCTATTAACATTGAGAGAGACCTCTTTGTTTGTGCTGGGTTAGTAGCACGAGCTAAAGTGGTTAGTGGTTACCCCGATTCTACCTCTCCGCAACCTTGGGGTACGTTTTGGGTGTTAACACATGGGATCTGTCATTGCCCCCCTTTGAATCCCAAACTTTGGATAATTAACACAATACTATGGATAATGCACTTTAATTAAGAGGGATTAATAAAACTTAGGACAAAATAAATAATAAGGATAATGACTTAACTTATATTTCACTAGGGTCATCTCCCCCTTAAATTCCCTTTTCATTTTCCCTCTTGTGGAATCACAACCCCCCATCTCATATTCATCCTTCTTAGTATATATTAGTTATGGATTTTTATATTTAATAATTATTAAATGTACATAATTACATCATCTTGGACATGTTATACCATTTTTGTTTGGATTCTATCCATTTCATCATTATATACATATTTGCATCATTACATTTCGTGGTTAAAAACGGGGCGTTACACCAAATTATTGTTGTTGATATAAAATTGGATAATCTCATACTATTTTTGTGCCCCTTGTTGGGTCTCGATCTATAAGTGGAATTTCTATAGCTATTTGGTCTTGATATGCTAAGAACTCCACCTCTTATGGATTTGAAACTGAGCAATATGAAGTTGAAATGAGTGCTAGTCGGAACCGACATACAATGAATCTTAGTGATTCACATATGCCAAACTATCCATGAGAAACCTCCATCCTTCTATGATATTAATTGGATATATGAAAAGTCTTGAAAGAGATAGCCATACTGATAGGTTGCATAATAAACTAGGATTCATTCACATGTTGAAGATAGTGTTACTTGTCTAGATATTATTGTGCTAGGCTATGTTCTTGTTTAGAATCTTGTTAAAGCACAATGATATAAAATTTATCCTTAGAAGAGACTCCATTTGTTCAAGTAATAATGGACCACAATATTGTAGAATATTTAAAGCTTTATGATATTCATTTTTCTATAGAATATGGTTTGGACTAATAATAATGGATCATTTGGAGAATATTTAAAAGTCCAAGATGATGATTTTATATAAAAGTTATGTTTTGGTGGAGGGTTGCACCCAAGAGCACATTTTGTTTGTGATTGTAGCTATACTACTTCAATATGGAACACACTAATTTCTAAATTAGATAATGAGTTGTTGAAGTGCTTATAAATAAAATTTTTCATAGTCATGTATTCTCTCCATGGGAGAATGACTTGTTAAACTTAAGGATATTGATTTTATCCTTGGAGGAGATTTTGTTTATTCAAGTAAATAATGGAACACAACATTAGAGATAATTAAGTTCAATATGGTGATTTTTATATAAAATTTATGTTTTTTGTGTAGGGTTGCAAGCAATAGGATACCATTTGGATAATATTTAATAGTTCAAGATTGTGGTTTTTATATTAAATTTATGTTTTAGAGGAGAATTTAGTGATAATAGTTGACCGTTTGGAGAAACATATGCTATTTTTTTACCCCAAGATGTGACTATGTATGTAATGAACAAAGGTTAGATGCTAGACTTATATGGTGCATGAGACCATGGATATTGTAAATGTTGTACATAATTGTTAATACAAAAATCCATGACAAGTGCAAGTGAAGAAGAGTGTAGAAGAGATGGGGGGATATGATTCCACAAGTGGATAAAGTGAGAGGGGATTGGGAGTGATGACCTTATTTTACTTTGATTGATGCCTTTGTCTTCATTAATTTTTTTAACCACAAGTTCCTTAACCATAGTTTAAGTGTCACTTTAAGTATCATGTTATTAATTATGTTAATTTGGGAGTAAGAGAGGAAAAGTGGTCACTTTTTGGGAAACCACTTGTAAAGAAAAAATCATGCATATATCTTGTTAAAACTCATTTAATAATGATTCATTCATCATTCACTCAATTTGGGGATCCATTGCATCAATTTATTGAGTTTTGGCTGTTACAGAGAGGAAAGCATGAGTTATATACCTTCTCACATAAAGTACCCTCATAAATTGGTGTGCATGGGCTTGGTGCCCATGTGAGAAAGACCTAGCCTACAAATGGACTTCTTGGGACGCCAACACAGAGACTTCCTACCTAGCCTATGCTAGATGACTCTAAGATATAGGGACAACCTGAGAGACTGCGAAGTAGAGAAGTTTGTTTCCTCCCTTGTGTTATGTAGGCTGATGGGGAATGAGTGTAGAGATGGTGAGAACTATGGACGGGATTTCTGCACCTTTCGGTTGTGTGTGGAATTTAATGCAAGAAGTGGGGGGTGATGTTAATAGCCCCCAACTCGAAGGTGGCTTATGTCAAAGAAAGAGCAAGCTTGTTAGAATGCCTACGAGTAGGAGGAACTTCCTTCACCTATAGCTAGTTGGAGAAAATTTATAGAGATACATATCAAATATGCTTTGAATTATATGGTTTTAGTTTTTTTACTTATGGTTATTTAATTTGTTACTTATGAAAATGTATGTCTACATGGATTTATTGGACATATTATGTATGAATTCGTGATAGGAATGCATGCTTATTGTAAAATGTGTAATTTAGATGAATTATAGATATCAAATTACTTCCACTATAAATACTTGCATAGAAAATCCATGGAATTCAAAATAATGAATTAGAATTGATAGTTTTATAAGAAAAATGGAGTATCCCATCACTTCAATAGTGTTACAAAGGTGGCTGGGTATGCTACAATGCTTTAAAACCCCCAATTTAGGACTTTAGAAAGACTACTTTTGGCCTTTCTTCGAAGGGGCTTAGAGTGAAATCAATCCAAGCTTAATAGAATTGGGGTTCAAACAAAAATAAAAATATCTCTATATATAGAGAGATATTTGATATGTACATTGAATTAAAAAAATGAGAGAGAGAGAGAGAGAGAGAGAGAGAGAGAAAGAGAGATTTACACATAAATAGAAATACTAGAAATATTGTAGTTACATATAAATACTTTTACGCCACTTCATTTGTGCCTAGATGTGTTGGAGAAAACTCATTATGGCTTGGGGTAGACCAAAACAGACAGTTAACTACCAGAAATTAACTCAATTCTCAGTACTATGCTATATAAATGACAATGCTAAGATAATGAATAATACAACCAACTTCGATCCAAACATTTGATGTAGATCCCCGATGGAGCTTTCAATCCATGCACTTGAATCTGCACATTAGTCTTGACAACCAATACATAACAAGTATATATAATATATAAACGGAATTAACATCATCAATAGCAATGGTCCACGATATTATAAGTACATGCAACCCAATGTAGTATAAACAATATTCACAACATTAATGGACGAGAATATGAGTATTTCTATTAATAAACAACAAGAAGTACAATATGATATGACCTCTTGCCGGCAACCAATCTGAACCAAGATCTGGGTCAATCCACTTGCATCTCCACCACTTCAATCCTGCATGGAATGGCAAACTCAAACTATGATAGGAGTTTGGAAGGTGAACATAAGGGGTTCACAACTACAAGGATCAATGAGTGTAGACTCAAGATAGGGAAAAAATCCACTAGAGTTCTCTTGCTCTCCTTTCTCCTCCCGTCCATAAGCCATATGTGCTCAATATATAGTCCTCCCAAAGGTAAGTGGAAGGACACATCGAGACATTTCAGGGCAAATCGAGGGCCAAAGGTTACCCTATGACCATGTTTTGGGAGTAAAAAGTAATAAACTAGGGATTTTTACCATTTTACATGCTACCCACGGGCTATAGTGATGCAACTCACGAGTACGCCCACTATAATGATGCAACTAGCGTATAAGGGAAAAAATAGGGGAAAATAGTGTCTGAAGGATATAAAGTGGATCTGAGTCAGTAAAATGGATCCTGTAGGCCAAAGAGTGTTGATGCTCACAAGGTGGAAAATTACGATGTAACAGATGCCCCCTAATGTGTGAGGTCAGAGACTGATGCTACGATTGCCGAAATACATTATAAATCTCAGAGGTGGAGTGATGGAGACACAAGTGGAAGGAACAGCTCACTCATCATAATACAATAGTATCCCTAAGTACATGTCGGTATAGTACAACAATCTGATACAATGGCCATGAATAGGCCGTAGATAATGAATACATGTCATAAGTGATTATAGCCATGATCCCTCTACAGTAAGATATGGTCTCCTGCTGAAAAGGAAACAACTGGTGCAAACTGGAGGTACAAAATGCTGATATCTGAGAGGTGATATCTCAGATGTAAAGTCATATTCATATGTAGCATACTGAATGCCACTATTGCCTCGGGTCTTCTACACAAGTCTTCGATGGTGCAAGTCCCATCAAGTGAATGAAGGAGTTGAGGTCGAACCTGATGTGACATCGTCTGATTACCGGTCAATGATGTATACCATTAATAGATGCGAGATAACCCACCAATAATGAAAATGGGCATCAAGGCACAGAGCACAATCATCTGAGTGTGAATAGATGAGTTGAAGTCGAACACTAGGATGGATCCATCGATCAGGGGACATTGATGTATTCCCAAAACTGTCGATTGTGAGAGAACCTGCCACTAATGACTGCAAGCCTTAAGGTACTCAATCGAACTCTAAGCCTCAAGTCCTGGAATAAATGAGTTGAATTTGACAGAATGAGAATTGCTAGAAGGAGGGAATTAAGGCATCCCCCATCAACTAGCATGAGGTACACACTACGCTGAAATATTTGGAATCAGATGAAATGGACTGACTCAATAACGATAGCTGACATGCAATAGTCAAGAGATTTGAGGAGTGGCCGACTCTGGTTTCAGGACTTCCTTTGAACAAGAGCATGAGTAGATGGATAGACTTAGGAAACATAAACACAATATAGACTGTGTGATGCAGGAGGCACCACAAAGGGCTCCATAATGACTGGAAGCTTAACCAATCGGTGGAGTAAACTGAGAAATAAGTACAGCTCCTAAGGTCCAACGATCGTCTTGAATCATAATGTATGGAGTGAAATGAATGCTCTGTTCAAAGGCAACACAACAGCTTCCAACTAGAAGTAGTAACCATAATCCCGTCCGGCTTTTTGGAATATTCAATTTTTTTTTGGTCTTTTTCATATTTGGAGAAAGCTTGAAAAAGAATAAAATTGTTTATAGTACAACAAGTGAGGGAATGAGTGTCAAATAGCGAGCATACTAGTCCCAAGCAGTGGAACATACCTATGATCAATGCAAGGAAGCATGTGCACAATGTGGACACTTGGGGGGGTGTTCCCTCAGGGTCAAAAGGTCATCAATTTGTGGAGGTAAAATGTAAGCTCTGCAGGGCTTGATAGGGAAAGTGCTTAGGCACCAGGCTAATAATGAAGTAAGCGGGAGTCGGCACAAGGCTCGAGCGGCAAGCAGGATGATGCAATGCAATCACAACTTGATATAAATGGGGGAGTCCTTATGGGATATGGCCAACATAAGACAAAGTAGAATATGAGTCTTTATCACAACGTCATGGCGTAACTAAAAAGGACTCCCAATCCTAAGGACAAACAAAGGCATGGGCACCAAAATGCAAAAAGGGGTTCTAAGTAGGGTACCCATGTTCGGAAAGGCCCTATCGCCACATAACGACACTTCTATAATAGTGTGAAGGTTCCATGTCAGTTAAGAAGCAGGGTCGCACCTAGGGTTTATGAAAGTGGTCAAAAGGTCAAATGCATAATGCATGTGAAAATGACATCTAACCTATATGCCAGGTGTGAAACGTACCTTCCATAGGTGTGAAACGATCGGAAACAACTTTCGCCGAAAAGATTTGGTAAAAAATGCTACTCCAAGACATTATATTAGTCCAAAACAACATATAATGGAGAAAACTATAGACAAGTGGGTCCTCAAAATTACAAATAGTAACAAAAATTTACAATTTACAATTCATTTTTACTATTCACCCATTTGGAGTTTTGTGGTTAGTTTTCACCTCAAAGTTCAGCTATTGATTCTGGGAGCTACGGGTGTCCTATCATCGAACCGTCAGGAGCAGGTTGGTAATCTCATCCCCACCTCCCATTTCAATGTTTTTATTTCAGTTTTCATTGGTTAAAATTTTTGTTTGGCCATGCCCTACATGGTCATGGCGCTACCTGCGGTCTATAACTATGTGGGTTGCGGGTAGGACTGGGTACGCATAGTCAACGCACACGTTGACCGCAAGTACCCGCCTCTGTGAGCACAACTGCCCACGGTTACGATCGTGAAGCTAGTTTTTTAATCAAAACTGACTAAATCCTTGGGTTTTTCTCTTTCCAGGATGGTTCTAGAGTGGAGAGAGAGAGAACATGACCTAGTGGATGAGGCCGCTTTTAACGACGTGCATGCACAGCAAGCATTACAAACATGTGGTTTATACAAATTTTGGAGCATAGGGGGTTTGAGGGCCCAAAACCTATTTCTCCGTCATTTGATAGACTATTGGGATGTCGATGCACATAACTTCAACCTAGATGGGAAAATACTTTCACTGGAAGTGGAAGATATCTACTTCATTACAGGTTTGTCCAGTCGAGGTAAGGTGGCAAGCCTTCGGTCTCGAACTGTGGGTGGTGGGATCACCATCCCCGACTATATAGAGAGGTATTGTGTTCCAAATACTCGGGCAATGGGGAGTCAGCTGCCCATCCGATCCATAGTCAACCTGAGCATGAAGGTTGTCATGGCAACTTTAGTGCGGATTATTGGTTCAAAAGCTCTTCACCAGGAATCCAGGCCAGTTATGTTCTATGCATCGCAATGTATGTAGCCGATGATATTTGACTGGTGTACTATGCTACTAGGGTCCATGAAGACCCATCTGATAGAATGCAAGCAGGGCGATGCGAAAAACTTCAGATATGGCAGTATGTTTTGCAGCTTCTTCTTCGAGCGAGTTCCGGTGCTCAGTCCGAGGTTTGAGGTCCCTCCTCATAGTCTCCGCGACCTAGCCATGACCCGGTGGGCTAAGGTCTTGACGCGACAGGGTGGTGGCCGTCAATCATCACCATATACAGGGGATTTATTTCACTGGTGGGATCGACAAGTCATAGCGATAGACGACTACCCCTATGCAGGGATAGACTTTTTTGGCAGGATCGAAACATGCCGCTCCCACTAGATGCAGCGTTCAGAGACATTAGTGAGTACTCTTTTTAGGTTTTTTGATATATTAAATTTTTATTGATTTTTTATTATAGATGTAAATGCAAAAATCATTTTGGGGGGTAGTATCAAATATTAATGTTTGATTGTTTGCTCGTAGACAAGGGCCCAGTGAGACCCGATGGTTTTCCAAGACATCGTCACCAGGGAAGGGGTGATGAGATAGTAGGTGCTGTAGCAGAGCGGACACTACAGACTCTGCAGTCCAACCTATCACGGATGACTGATAGGGTACCACAGGTAGAGGTAGTGCAGCTACCAGAGGATATGCAGCGCCATGTAGTGGGGGTGCCGAGCAATTGGGTGCGACTACTGCAACATGTCGCGAATGCAGTGCATTATTTTTATCAGACACATCCTGTCGGGGTGGCAGCTTGGCCTCCTCATAGGGATTAGACATCTCGAGTTCCCATATTTTGTATCGATATGTATATTTTTAGGGATACAGGCTCCAGTTTTGTATTAAGACACTACCATTTTTGGACATATTATTTATATAAAAAAAAACTTTATTTCTCCAGTTCTACTATATGTGTGTATGTACAAATCTGTGAATGTCTTCTTTTATTTTTGTGCTTCATTGTGAGTTTGACAAATGCCAATCTAATACATAGTTAGCGTATGCATCCGATATATTTTTAACACTTCTTGGAACATGAATGTATGTAATTGAAACAAAATGTTGTTCCAAAAGTCTTACCCTTAGGAATTTCTGTTGTAGTGTAGGATCTCGCACACGTTACTGCCCATTCAATTGAGACACAACTAGTTGTGAATCTAGGCAGACTTCTAAAGACTGGATGCCATGTGAAATAGCATCCCGAAGTAGCTCAATCACGACACTACACTCAGCCACATTGTTAGATGTAGGACCGAGACAAGCACCTCCTGAAGACACAACTAGATGATTAGGCAAATAAATAACCTAGGAAGCAGAAGCAAGCTACTGCGTATGATAGCTAGCACCATCCGTGAAACCTAAGAACATAGGAGATTCCACTGACATCTGTTAATCAAACGAAAACAAATCAGCAAACCCGAAGACCAAAATAAATCTAAATTATGTATAGAAAGAACTATACAATAGTATACAAAGGAATTAGCTCGAACTAGAAGTTCAAGCGTAATACTGCTTGACGTAGAACCCATTTTTAGGCTCCTTTAAGACATTCCCCTCATAGTCTTCTAATTCATAGGCTCATTTTTCCAGGACATGCCTCACAATATAAGGACCGTGCCACATGGGGTTGAACTGGTCTGCCCCCGAGTGTTCTTTATCTTGGTCATATAAGAGGACCAAGTCACCTTTAGCATACTGCCGGGGACAGACAGACCTATCATACTGAACCTTAACATGACGTTTATTGGCATCTATAGCCACGGTCACATCTCGACACTGCTTGTCAAGCTGCTCAAGGTGGATTAAACATTTCTCAAGACCCGTTGTATTAGGGAGGATCTCTATGGCCAGCTTAAGCAAAGGGATTTCTCATTCAATCTATAAAAGTGACTCCACACCGTGTACTAGCTGAAACGGTGATAACCCGGTGGCAGTCTTGACTGCGGTTCGACATGCCCACAAAGCAGGATATAACATAATGTGCCAGTTGGTCTTGCTTTGTTGGATGGTACGTTGGAGAATGGTCTTTAAAGACTTATTGACTACTTCAACCTTAACATTCACTTGGGGATAGTAAGAAGATGAGTGGTCCTGAATAAACCCAATCTTGAGTGACAAATTCGCCATCATTTTGTTCTCAAAGTGACTGCCGTGGTCAGTGACAATCTCTTTTGGAATATCGAACTAAGTAATAATCTGATTGAACACGAAATGGGATGTTGTAGCACCATCGGCTTTTACGGTAGGCATGGCCTCAACCCATTTGGAAAAGTAGTCCACAACCACTATGATATGGCGATGCCCCCCAACCAAGGCTGGTTTTCAATCCATTAAATCCACCTCCCACTTGGTGAAGGGACCGACGGTGACGACTGGATGAAGGGGCGCTGGATGAGAGTGTATATTTTGATAAAACACCTAGCAAGGGTGGCATCTCTTCACAATATTGATACAATGCTTAAAGATTGAAGGCCAAAAATAACCATCTCGCATAATATGCTGGGTTGTAGCAAGCCTGAATAAGTAACTGCCACACACCCTTGCATGGCAATCATTAAGCACCCGCTCCGCTTTTTCTTGAGTCAGGCAATGATGGAGAATAGAATCCTTTCCTCGGTGATATAAAGTGTCACCGACGATAGTATAATATTTAGCATGATGTTTCACACGCCGTCACTCGTCTTGTGAATAATGTGGAGGAAAGTTCAAAGTTTGGAGATATACAATGACATCCCCATACCAAGGGTCCTCGGACGAGATAAGAAATAAGCGCTCATCCACAAAGGAATCTTCATGAATGACATCCTCGTCAAGTCTCGGAAGGTCCAACATAAGCTCAGCAAACACCAACGACTTCACTGACTTCACCGAAGCAAAATCGAGATCGAACTCCTGAAGGATCACAATCCATTTATTGTACTTCCCCGATATAAAGCATTGTGATAGTACGAACTGAAATGGATTGATATGTGCTATAACTGTGGTTGTTCTAAGCAAAATGTAATGTCGTAACCGCTGGACTGCATGGAAAGTCGCAAGTGCCAGCTTTTCCACGTGATTATATCTCAGTTCAACATCCACTACATTTTGACTGAGGTAATAGATGACATGCTCGACGAGTGCATCATCAACTTGAACTAAGACCATGCCAATCGTCTCTTGAGACGCAGCCACATAAAGTGTAAAATCTCGTGCGAAGTCGGGAGGACTAAGCACAAGAGCTAATACCAAAGCTTTCTTAAGGGCATCGAAAGACTGTTGGGCTCGCTCATCCCAGATAAACAGTGTGTCTTTCTTCAACAGACGCGTGAAACCTTTGGTAATATTAGCATAATTGACTACAGATCGATGCAGAAAAGTAGCTCTCCCTTGGAGGCGCTGAAGTTGAAACAAGTTGCGTGGAGGAGGAAACGAAGTATTGCCTCAACTTTAAGAGGATCGAATCTAATACCCTCTTTCAAAATTATGAATCCTAGAAGGTGACCTGACCTCACCGCAAAAATGCATTTGTTAAGATTCAATCGGATTTTGTAGCATATACACCGTTCGAGAATCCAACGGAGGTGCTTGGGGTTGTCCACTCTCTTGTGAGAATGGCTGACAAGATCATCCAAGAAAACCTCCATTATATTCTGAAGGTCGTGAAAGGCATAGGTCATGGCACGCTGAAACATAGCTTCGACATTTTTATGGCCGGAGGGCATTTTTTGATATGCAAATGTACCCCAAGGACAAATGAAAGAAGTGTTATGTTGGTCCCTGGGTTTGATTTGAATCTGGTTATACCCTGAAAAGACGTCTATGAATGAAAAAATCTCACTTCCTGCACAAGCATCCAAGATCTGATCGATGAATGGCATGGGAAAGTTGTCTTTCGGACATGCATGATTCAAGTCCCTAAAATCAGTGCATACACAGATCGTTCTCTGCTTCTTATCCACAGGAACGGGGTTTGACACCCATTCGGTAAGGGGAATGGGGTAGATGAAACCAGCTTTGAGCAGCTTCTCCACCTCTTCCTTGATAGAGGCTGCCTTCCTAGGTTTAAAAGCTCGAAGACATTGCCGAACTGGCTTAACATGATGATACGTTCTAATCTCGTGCTCGACAATACTAGGGTCTATTCCTGGCATCTCCTCGTATGACCAGGCGAAAGCTTCCCGAAGTTTTGTAAACAATTCAGTGTAGATGGAAACCTCCTCAGGAGAGCAATCAATGTCGATGTAAACATTTTCAATCTTTCCAGGAGTAAAAGAGATGTTGATCGGTACAGTCGGGGAAATATTAGCCATGTTCCCCTCCGCAAAAATCTCATGTGACCCCAAAAGAGCCACAGGGTGACCAACAATCTCTACAAGAGTAATCCTAAACTCTTCTTGCTCGGCGAGATCGAGGTTGGGAAGGAAATAAGAGTGATGGTGCATATCCTCCCAAGGCCTCTCACTACCAAACATGGCCTCGATAATAGCTTCATCTGAAGGTAAAGTACCATCAAGGAAATCATTCAAACAAGAGGAGTCGGCTACCCAAACTGGCAGCGTAATGGGATCTTCCTCATCTGTCCGAGAAGAAGAGATATTCGGTTCTACAGTTGCTTGTTGAATATCTTGGTAAGCAAGCTCAGCTACAGATAGTGGCATATATGTCCCAACATGTGTAATGTCTCCAGACATAGAATTTGTAGACAGTAGAGTCCACGGATCGTTGGAATATGAAGTCTGGAATGGTACATTATGCGAAGGAGGAGACGCATTGTAGGAAATGGTTCCAATAAAATTCACGAGTGTGGGAAAATCATAAGATCCCATCAATGAAGGGTACATGCCAACACCCATGTTCCCATTTGCTAGCTGAGAATTTGTAACCGGCGGGACTACTGATCCCGTGGATGCTTCAGGAGGAGGATTAACGAAATCCGGCTAATTGATTGTCACTATCTTTCCTTCATGTGGAAAGCAAATAATCCTGAATATAGTAGATGCGATTGCTTTCATAGCGTACATCCAATTCCGACCCAGTAAAATGTTGTAGTCGATGGGCGCATCAACCACTTCGACTTCAATAGGCACAGGCTTACCCCCCAAGTATGTTAAAATTCAATATGCTAAGACAGAAAATAGCAGCATTACATTCCATTTCACAATAATAGCATATACAGGATCACTGAAGAAACAACAAGCACAGCATAAACACAAGAGACAGAGATTTATCCTGGGAAACCCTCATGGGGTAGAAAACCCAGCAAAGCTTCCTCAATATAGATGACCAGCAATATACAAAGATGAAAACCCTGAGCATAAGCTCCTTCTCCTCCATAGCAGACGTCTCCTCCACAAATGCGCCTTTCTCAAGTGAGTGAGTGTGTATAATGAGGAACACACCTCCTCTATTTATACGCTACTCTGATATGTATTTTACACAAGTACACGTAGGCTCGTATTTAACCAATAGGTTAAATACCCCACTACAACTAACTGGGCCGACCCCTCTAGGGTGGTCTAATAACCCTTTGACCCACATAACACATACAGGGCCGACCCCTACTAGGGAAGTCTAATAACCCGAGTTACCACATTCCGACAGAGGAATAAACATCTCCGGATATACAATAAGATCTTCACGGAGGAATGAAACATCTCCGGAATAATAAAGTACAAGTATAATATTCTTTGAAGTTACAATATCTCAACACTCCCCCTTAACAAGAAGGATATTATAACAACATCTGCACGAGCAAGGAGTCATCAACATCATACATGATACATCTATAAATCATTGGAAGCTTTCTTCAATTTGTCTTCATCAGTAACTCAAACAGTTACTGGTACATCAATGTCAACATCAACATCAACATCACGATCAGCAGTATCGTCATCACACGATCAGCAGCATCGTTATCACATGAACAGCAGCATCGTCATCACACGATCAGCAGCATCGTCATGACACGATCAGCAGCATCGTCATCACACGATCAGCAGCATCGTCATCACACGATCAGCAGCGTCGTCATCACACGATCAGCAGCATCGTCATCACACGATCAGTAGCATCGTCATCACACGATCAGCAGCCTCGTCATCACACGATCAGCAGCCTCGTCATCACACGATCAGCAGCATCGTCATCACACGATCAGCAGCATCGTCATCACACGATCAGCAGCATCGTCATCACACGATTAGCAGCATCGTCATCACACGATCAGCAGCATCGTCATCACACGATCATCAGCATACTTGATCCTTCCTTTCGGAATTACTAGATCAATCTCATCATAATCATATTTAAGACTATCCTTCCTTTTCGGAATTACTGGATTTACTGTCTAAGGATGATTAGTCCAACTACAATCATATTTAAGACTATCCCTCCTGGATTTGCTGTCTAAGGATGATTAGTCCAACTACAATCATATTTAAGACTATCCCTCCTGGATTTGTTGTCTAAGGATGATTAGTCCAACTACAATCATATTTAAGACTATCCCTCCTGGATTTGCTGTCTAAGGATGATTAGTCCAACTACAATCATATTTAAGACTATCCCTCCTGGATTTGCTGTCTAAGGATGATTAGTCCAACCACAATTCATTTAGGACTATCCTTCCTTTCAGAATTACTGGATTTACTGTCCAAGGATGATTTAACCCACTCAATTCATTTAGGACTATCCTTCCTTTCGGAATTACTGGATTTACTGTCCAAGGATGATTTAATCCAACCACAATTCATTTAGGACTATCCTTCCTTTCGGAATTACTGGATTTACTGTCCAAGGATGATTTAATCCACTCAATTCATTTAGGACTATCCTTCCTTTCGGAATTACTGGATTTACTGTCCAAGGATGATTTAATCCAACCACAATTCATTTAGGACTATCCTTCCTTTCGGAATTACTGGATTTACTGTCCAAGGATGATTTAATCCACTCAATTCATTTAGGACTATCCTTCCTTTCGGAATTACTGGATTTACTGTCCAAGGATGATTTAATCCACTCAATTCATTTAGGACTATCCTTCCTTTCGGAATTACTGGATTTACTGTCCAAGGATGATTTAATCCACTCAATTCATTTAGGACTATCCTTCCTTTCGGAATTACTGGATTTACTGTCCAAGGATGATTTAATCCACTGATTTCATTCTCGAAGACCTCACGTCTACGGCTCTCTTTAGGACTGACAGTCCAGGGATGATCCAATCCCCTCAAGTCCATCAAGGACTTCATTCTCGGAGACTTCACGTCTACGGCTCTCTTCAGGACTGACAGTCCAGGGATGATCCAATCCCCTCAAGTCCATCAAGGACTTCATTCTCGGAGACCTTACGTCTACGGCTCTCTTTAGGACTGAAAGTCCAGGGATGATCCAATCCCCTCAACTGTCCGCTAAGGACTTCATTCTCGGAGACCTCACGTCTACGGCTCTTTTTAGGACTGAAGGTCCAGGGATGATCCAATCCCCTCAACTGTCCACTCAGGACTTCATTCTCGGAGACCTCACGTTACGGCTCTCTTTTAGGACTGAAAGTCCAAGGATGATCCAATCCCCTCAACTGTCCACTAAGGACTTCATTCTCGGAGACCTTACGTCTACGGTTCTCTTTAGGACTGGAAGTCCAGGGATGATCCAATCCCCTCAACTGTCCACTAAGGACTTCATTCTCGGAGACCTTACGTCTACGGTTCTCTTTAGGACTGAAAGTCCAGGGATGATCCAATCCCCTTCTGTATTCTCATCTATACAAGAGCAGTTATCACATTAGCATGTATTCTCACCAATACATCAAAACATGTATACATCACACCAAAACATGTATACGTCACAACTAGCATGTATTCTTACTAATACATCAAAACATGTATACATCACATCTAGCATGTATTCTTACTAATACATCTAACATCAAAACATGTATACATCACATCTAGCATGTATTCTTACTAATACATCAAAACATGTATACATCACAACTAGCATGTATTCTTACTAATACATCAAAACATGTATACATCACATCTAGCATGTATTCTTACTAATACATCTAACATCAAAACATGTATACATCACATCTAGCATGTATTCTTACTAATACATCAAAACATGTATACATCACAACTAGCATGTATTCTTACTAATACATCAAAACATGTATACATCACATCTAGCATGTATTCTTACTAATACATCTAACATCAAAACATGTATACATCACAACTAGCATGTATTCTTACTAATACATCAAAACATGTATACATCTAGCATGTATTCTCACCAATACATCTATCATCAAAAGCATGTATAAGTAAAACTAAGTATTCTAAGTAAGAGAGTTCTAAATCTAAATATTTCTAAGTAACTGGGTGTAGAGAACAGGTTACCTCATCAACGACCTTGTTGTTTGATGAGACAATCTCATCAGTAGTGACTATAGGAACTATGTCATCATGTAACTTTGGTATCCCATATAGATAATTATGTGGATATGAAGGATCGAATGGGTCATCCTCAGGTGGATCCGGACCAAACAAACTAGGTCGGGTCTCGGGTGGATCCAGACCAAACAAACTAGGTTGGTCTCAGGTGGATCACCCCCCCACACCCTACGAGGAGTAGGGGTGTCAGAAGTGTGCTCAACTCTACCCAAAGGACTGGTCAGGATTTCTCCCATGCCAGAGTGCGTAGTCATGGCGTCGATACCGTAAGTCTCGTAAGAATCCGAAGATTCGGAGGGAGCTCGACGGCATCCCTTCTTGAGACGGCGTGAAAGCTTGATAGCTGGTAAACCAACCAACCGATGAGATCGACGAGGAGCAGGACACCACGCCACGATGTCTCCGGAGAGACTGTAAAATCAAAACATCCCCTAAAGGCCAACTATCGATCAAAAATAGTAAATCAAAAGCACACACCTAGAGAAACTATAGCCAAGAGCAGACAAACAGAATGGCTAAATGAGCTCCCAACACTAGATCCGGTATGTCTCGCCTAGGAGAGGCTTGAGACTCCCAAACTATAGCCAGAGGTAACAGAATCAGCTATAGAGACACCCAGGCTTCACTGTGTGCAAAGGGCCATAACCCTCGGCAACAAACAACTGTGTTGTCCAATCCCTATCTGACTCAGGACACAAACAACATAACGACTGCAAGTACCCTATGCGAGTAAGACAAATATGGTCACCGCAGTATAACCAATGCTCAGGGGGGCAATTGCAGGTGGGATCCGTCATATGGGCAGGGTAGTTGAGCCTGAAACTCAATGAGGGTCGAGTCCCCTAAGAGTCCCCAGATATGAACAAATCCTGGAAATATCTCCCACGTTTAGCCGGTATCAGAGGGATATCTCCTCAACCAACCTCCCATGACCTTGTGCTTAACTTTGGTTTGAGTAGAGCTTCCTGAGAACACCGATGTATACCATGGATTCCTCCACTCCCTGGTCAGAAACCTAATGTTTCGTCTAGTAGTCTTGGATTGTTAACTCACAATGATCTATTCCAAGACTCTAAACCTACGCTAGTTGGTGTACCCTATAAATAAAATCAGTCTAATCAATTTTAAGATTAAGTGTTAATTTTAATGGTTGTGGTTACTCAAGAGATATGGTCGTGAAACTAGTGATGTATATGACTCAATAGTATGCAAAATCATCAAATCCTAGACTCATCTATCCAATAAAAACAATGCCACTAGCATGCAAAATCAATCCAACGGTTTCGAAATAAAAATGCAATCCTTTTATATTTTCAATGCACAAGCAGAACCTAAATGAAAGCAGCAAGCACTCAATGCAAGATGCAATACATAAAAGCAAATTTTTTTATTTTATTTTCTCTTATAAACAAAAGGAAAATGCAAAACTATATGTTTTTTCTTTATATTTTTCAATATAAGGAAATGAAAAATGCAAGCAAAATCCTACTATCTAGACACTGATATGCCAAGGAGATCACTAAGACAACCCAGCAGATACCAAACAGTAAGACTCAGCCAACGGAATGAGCTGAAAAGGAAAAAAATAACAAGGCTAAATCCAAAGATGGGTAAAAAACCAACAAGGCTCAACCAAGAGAAAAGAAAAGTTCTGGTCACAACCAAGACATGGAACAGTCAAGAATCAGGCCAACAAAGATTCAGGATTATCCAAAGCCAATCTAACAACAACCAAAAATCATAAATCAATCAAAGCTGGAGTTGTACGCTACTGTCGAAGGAATACCTGCGGGTACTTGCGAGAAGTAGTGTAAATAGAGGTGGGTGTACGCGGACAGAGATAAGCTCACCCACAGGTAAGGAAAGGAAAATGGGCAAACAAAGAGTCCAATGGCTTAGAAAAAACGAGTTTTGTATAGTGTATCTCAACGGCCAATCAGTGACACAGAGCTTCGACAAACAACAACTCTAATTAAGGACTAATGCTCAAAAAATCCCCAAAAATGGATGTTTTCCCCAGCGGAGTTGCCATTTTTGTTTTGGAGAAAAATCACTATGGTTTGGGGTAGACCACAACAAACAGCTGACTACCAGAAATTAACTCAATTCTTAGTACTATGCTATATAAATGACAATGCTAAGATAATGAAGAATACAACCAACCTTGATCCAAATGTTTGATGTAGATCCCCGTTGGAGCTTTCAATCTGTGCACTTGAATCTGCAAATTAGTCTTAACAACTAATACATAACAAGTATATATAATATATAAATGGCATTAACATCATCAATAGCAATGGTCCACGATATTATAAGTAAATGCAACCCAATGTAGTATAAACAACATTCACAACATTAATGGATGAGAATATGAGAATTTCTATTAATAAACAACAAGAAGTACAATACGATACGACCTCTTGCCGGAAACCAATTTGAACCAAGATTTGGGTCAATCCACTTGCGCCTCCACCACTTCAATCCTCCACAGAATGGCAAACTCAAACTATGATAGGAGTTTGGAAGGTGAACATAAGGGGTTCACAACTACAAGGATCAATGAGTGTAGACTCAAGATAGGGCAAAAATCCACTAGAGTTCTCTTGCTCTCCTTTCTCCTCCCATCCATAAGCCATATGTGCTCAATATATAGTCCTCCCAAAGGTAAGTGAAAGGACACATCGAGATGTTTCGGGGCAAATGGAGGGCCAAAGGTCACCCTATGACCGCTTTTTGGGAGTAAAAAGTAATAAACTAGTGATTTTTACCATTTTACATGCTAGTGATTTTTACCGTTTACATGCT
Organism: Larix kaempferi; assembly: GCA_027924585.1. Lineage (NCBI taxonomy): Eukaryota > Viridiplantae > Streptophyta > Pinopsida > Pinales > Pinaceae > Larix > Larix kaempferi. The sequence goes on along the minus strand of BSBM01000068.1, from coordinate 630,444 downwards.
ACCCATGGGCTATAGTGATGCAACTCACGTGTACGCCCACTGTAATGATGCAGCTAGCGTACAAGGGAAAAAATACGGAAAAATAGTGTCTGAAGGATATAAAGTGGATCCGAGTCAGTAAAATGGATCCTGCAGGCCAAAGAGTGCTGATGCTTACAAGGTGGAAAATTACATTGTAACACTAGATCCATCTCGATGATCAAAAAAATTACACCTAAAGAGATTTGATCCCTCTTTAAGAGATGAATGATTTTAATGCACTCTAGGTTAAATAGTCTATAACACACTTGTGACACCTTCACTAATGACAAAGCTTGCTTTTGTAACCTTGATTATTAAACTTATGTTCAACTTTAGTTATATTTCACAGTTAGTTGTAGCTATGTTTCAACTAATTCAATGCAAGTAATTATTAACAAAGTCCAAGACACATTGCTTAACCAATCTCGGTGTTAATTAGAGGCATGTGGGTAGCTATGTTCATGATCCCAACATCTACCTTTGTCAACCATCGCACCTTTTGTATGTAATATTAAGGTTATTGAGAATTGACATGATATAGTTCATCTTTAGCTTGAGTTTTACCACTTTCTATTCCAAAAGAATCATTTAACAATGGATAGAAATATCAACTTGAAGATTTTCATACTTAACGATAATTATAATAAAGTTTTAGGAGTTAAATTATTTTAGTCATACTTTAATTCTCCATAATAACAGGTGTTGGCATATTTCCCAGTGGATGTAACCCTTCAATGAACCACCAATTAAAATAAAATTTTAAGAGTTAAATTACACATACATTTTAAAACATCTCAAATTTCAAGTTGCCACTCCACTCATCCTTATATATTAAACCATTAATAATTAAAAATTGAATAAAAAATCAATTCCTCTCATACGTGCCCATGTCACGGTTGTCTTCCCTTTCATGAATGTTGGAACTCAATCCTTGTAATTGAAGGTTAGAGTTGTCTCACTTCCCTTCATCATAAATACAACACAACCAGAAAGGGCTCTAAAGCCTTTCGAACTAAATATATGTTCTCTTTATATTAGGGGTTGTGTACATTCTTTTCAATCTTGAACGTCGTGTGTTAGATACTTTTTGGGTCCTTCTTGTTATAATGTTGATGTGTCTTTTTGAACATATCACATGTATGCATATTGAATATATGATATCCCATATATAATAATAAAAGCATCGTTATCTACTTTGGGAACATTTATTGAAATGGAAATCACATCATATCGAATGAACCATATATATATATATTCAATGATACCTATATATATATATAGGTATATATTCATTGAAGGATATCTTATATTTACAAAAAGTTGCTCAAAACAAGTACACGTATGGTGTATTTTCCAATATAAAATTAAGGATTATGATATTCCTTTCACCAATTACATCGAAAAAGGAATAAAGTTTCGTCCTATGTTGCGCTACATGTTAAACTTCTCTTTAAAGAGATTTCTGTAGATATTTTTTTGAATGACACGTTGTAGGTGTTTTTGGTGGTCCAAAACATTCATTAGTTTGCATGCAGGATACATTAAAATATTGATGCTAGTTGTTTGTGGTCACATCCACCAATAGCTATGATCACATGTAGTGACTTACGTAATTCATTCTAAATAAAGAATTATATTCATTGCTTCATATGAAATATAACATTCACATTTGAAAGCTATCGGAGTTTTATGTTTGCTAAATTATTATTTTTTTATTTTGAATGCTTTTTACATAAAGTTGTGAGGAAATTGTTATAATTTATATGGAGTAAAATCATCAACCTATAAATTTTATGAGTTGAAAATTCATTATTTTGTCTTATTTAAGGTAAATAATAATCTGAGTTTAGTTAAAGAATGATCAAGTTTGAGTTATATATTTCATTTTCTCAAGTTTATAGCAAACAATAATCTGGCTTGACCTAAAGAATGATCTAAGTTTGAGTTATATATTTATAAGATAAAGAACAACTAAAAATTGTGAATTTATTTTATAGCAAACAATAATCTGACTTGAGCTAAAGAATGATCTAAGTTTGAGTTATATATTTATAAGATAAAGAACAACTAGAAATTGTGAATTTATTTTTTGAGGTGGATTAATAGAATCATAGTTATTCTCTAAGACAACTCTATTTTGAGGCAATGAACAATCTAGCGTGCAATCTAGGCATTATGGATTTGTTCTCTTAGTATCATTGTAATAAAAAATAATGAATTTTGATGAAGTATGTGTTGTTTAAGTTGGATTTATTCCTTGAGGTGAATCCATATCTAAACAAAGATTGAGCTATTTCTCTAAGGTAGATTTATTATACAAGGTGGATCCATTTTGAGAAAAAGAACAATTTTGGCATTGTGAATATTTAAGGTGGATCCAAACATCCATTACTGAGTAGAGATAAGGCACATTTAAGAATACACATTCAAAAAATATTGAGATATGTTCATAATTACTCCAAGGAGACACAAATTTTGACCTAATCAAGTGCACAAGTTCCTTCTCCTAGTCTTGGTTATACTTTGTTTCTTCTCTATTTATTTGTTCCAATATGAACTATTCACCACATTTACCAAAGATTCTCAATGGGAGACCTAGTAAAGTAGTCTTTGCAAACATAGAAAATCATTAGAGAAATATAGGGAAGAAATAAAAGAAAAAAATCAAATAGAGCTAGAGACAATACTTTATAATAAGTTGTCATCCTTTTAAGACAATATTCATAAACATATAGATAATAAAATAAAAAGGGTTGGGAATAGTTGGTTGTAGACAATGGAGATCATATTACAAGAAATGGGAAAACAAATCCAAGGAATAAAACAGCTAACCCAAGAAGGAGATGTTGACAATATGGAAAATTTTAAAATTAAGAACAGTAAAGCAGAGCTAGAAAAAAAGATAAATAACAATTTGGCCCTCATTAGTCTAGAAGGTAAATTGGATATCAAACCCATGAAAGAGGAATTGAATAAGCTTATAGATTTAGACCATGAGTGTAACAAAGAATCATTGAACCTCATCATTTTTTGTTTGAAAAAAGAGAAAAACGAGGACACACTAGCTCTAGAGTTTAGTCAAGGAAGAACTACAAAATATGTTACAATTTGAAACAACTTGTCTCATAAAAGAAAAGAGATTAAATAAAAAAATTGAGCATAAACATAGGTAAATTCGTATTAAAGGGAGATCTACTGACCATAAGGATGGCATTCTAAGTAAAACTCTGAGTATAAAAAGGTTAGAAATATTTATCAATGAAGACCTCATTCCAAAAGAACAAGTTGAATTAAGGAAGGAATTTCAAACTGTAAAATAAGCTAGGACGAAGGAAAATGGATAATAATTAGAAAGAGAAAAAATATTAATAGGGATAAAGACAAAAATGATAATAATAATTAGGTATTTGGGGCTAGTGTCAGTAATTTAGCACCAACCCATACCAAAAGTATGTGCTCAGACATTGTGCAATCCTGACTACCAAATCAAAAGGGTTTGATGGAAAACTAAAAGAACTGAAACAATACTCTTTAAATATTCATGCAATTCAACATAAAGGAAATGCTGGCTCCTTTGTTTGAAGAGTTAGAACCAGAAAATGCACAGGATTTTGGAATGCAACCAATTTGACTTGAGTGCGAGTCAACACTTGTGGTTGGGACTTGTTGGATACTTCATCTTTGGAAAGGACCATAACCGGAGAAGATCACGTGTAAAATAAGGAGGAAGTTGTGGAAAATAGCTAGCATCCACAATTGTTTTGGGTCCACCACTACGCCTATATAAAGAACAAAAGATAAGAAACACTAGACATGAAGATATATGTGTGTACACGAGTGAAGCAGAAGGAAAGTAGCAGATCGAAGGAAGATCAAAATATCAACACTCTAGCTATGTCTGAGTTTTGGGGATATGTAATTGGGTCATGCGTTTGTGGGTTTTAATAATGTATGCAAGTCCACAACGGGTCATTCCATGGACTGTTATCTCTTGAGGCTATAGATTCATGTGGATGTATTGTATCAGACATATATTGTTAAATATAAATGAATATTATTGGGCTCCTTAAGTTTCTATGTATTTGATGCATGATGCTTTTTGTTATTTTCTTTATATATGTTGCATAACTATGATTTGTGTATGATTAAGTATATATAATAATTGTATGTTGTGACATAGTGAATGAACTAAACAAACCATGGTTCATCTCTACAATTAACCCTCCTCATTTTACATAGGTCTAGGCTATGCTTTCAGTGAGACCTTCTCCCCTTGGAGATTGAAAATTGTAGCATACTAGATTACATTGCGGCCCTTTGTTTGCACCTATGCAAGGACCCCAATCTCCATTTTGTGAGAAGAAATGGTTCCATTATCAGGACCTATTTTCTAATAAGATATTGTTAACTACATGGATGCATTGGTATTGAGTATCCATGTTCAAGATTGGTGGGAAAAGAAGTTTGAATATTTTGTAATACAAGAAATTGAACTACAAGGGTGGGATCCACCAAAAATAAAAGAATACATCCTTTATGGAGGACCCATATTGGAATAATACAAATTCTTATGGGTATAATTCCCTTTAGCATTATCCGAGTGCCTACAATGACTTGCAGAAGCTCCAGAATATCGAACCAACAACGAAGAGTTGTGTAGTGGACTCTGAGAGACCTAGTACCACTACATCGATTGGATACTTCGCTAATTAGGGATGTCAATTTCTATGTAGAAAAATCCTTTGACCAAGTATATTGTGGAATTTGGAGAGGGAAACAACCAATATGTATCTAAGGTTGATGAAGACCTCAAGAGAGGAGCAAGAAAAAGACTGCTAAAGGAAGTCCCATTGTGGATTAAAAATGGATGATTGAATATGGATTTTTTCCATTGAACTGGATTATAATGGAGGAGTAAAACCATCATGTCACTAGGGGGATGGTCAAGGTGATGTTGTGACATTGTGGAAGGTAGAAGCTCCATGCAAATGGGGGGGATATGTTAGTGACTCCAGGGATGAGCGTGTAGAAAGAAGAGATGAAATATGTGAAAAATGGTGGAAGACATAGATGAGAAAAGAGAATAAGAGAAGTGTGAAACTAGAAGAAGAGTTTGGGAATGGAGAACGCAGTGAGGTGAGAGAGAGTGAGTTGTGACAATTGAAGCAAAGAAAAAAATTGGTGAGTTAGCAGTTAAGAGGAAGAGGAATAGAAGTGCAGGATGGCCCCATACGAGGAAGTTGGGGAGAAGGTACAAGTAAGGAAAGATTCTATGAAGTTTAGTTACCAAGTAGCAAATTACCAAAGTAGTGACCCGAGAAATCCTAGGAAAACGTTGATGAACATTCAAAGTTGTCAGGACCTATGGAAAATGGAGGAACCCTAGAAATCTAACTCGCCATTGTTGCGGAAAGAGGTACTGCAAATATTGACAACAACATGCCTTCGACTACCCCCCATGTTCCCTTGAAAAATTTGTTAATCCATTCTCAGCACCCTATTTCATAATTACTTTGATATAATTAGACACTTGGTAGTTCTAGTATTTTTCAGGTTAGTTCAATAACATGTGGAAGTATTAGTAGTTCTCAGTAGAATAGTGGTAACATTGTCTCTCAACCTAGGCCTCAGGGATTTGTGTTGGTAGGACCCCCAATTTCTAGAATTGCTGGAGTACAAGAAGGAATGCCTATGAAATGCCTAGAATTATTAGGGAGAGGAGGTGAAGTTGATGCATAATAACTTTGGTTTCTTTGTGAATCCATTTGGAAATCCATAGGGAATCCTTGTTGACATAGATCTATCGACACAGGTTCACTTCGCATTGTTGTCAACAAACATTGACCAGACACCCTTAAGCATCGGCCTAGAAAGGTTTTACCCTTTCTAGCAACACCCGAAGAGTAAGTGAGGTCCCACCCGAGATGTCTAAGGGGAGCTGCGGGAACAAAGTTTCCGCAGTTGGGAGAGGACATGCATCTACTATCACTCAGTCACTACAGAAACCAAAGATTTATCTTTGCATTATACTAACAATTCAAGCATTCGCATCAACAACATGTAATCGACATTCGCATCGGCAATATGTAATCAACATTCACATCAACTAACATTATAGATTAATCGACAGAGAAACAAACCTCAAATACATCGCATCATTAAGATATCATTCATCATTCATAACACAACAACACAAATAGAAAACATAGAATAGAGACATAACCAAACATCCTCATGCATTAACTCATCTCAAAGACTGCGGGATAACCTTTGTAGAAAACAGTTCCGACTTAATGCGAATCCATATACTATGAGCAAAGATTGCCGAAGGCAGACATAATGCATTAGACTTATCTCCAAGATGCCTGATCCAAGATATGAGATTCTGCCCTTAGGATTACAATTGTGTTTCTATTTATAGACAACTATGGTTATTACACAATGGTCAAAATCACCCATTCTAACTAATGTGGACCAAAAATTCCGCTTTCATCAGCTCCTTCTCCTTCGCGAATGGTCTTTTCCTTCGTTGTTACCCCTTTGTTGTTGTCGGCTTCCACACTTCATGCACTCTAACCCCGTGCCAATAGTCCCCCAACCTAAACTTGTGGCTCGCCCTCGAGCCACCTCAGCTGGACATTGTCGATACTGCTCTATTTCCCAAATTTGATCATCCTTCAATGTTATGTACTTCTCGAGCTCATTCTCGAGTCTCTTGAAAGCTTCATCCTTTCTGCCATCCAAGACCGTTTGTCTCAACCCATTCTTTCAACGAGACAAAATTTCATTGACATCACCAAATTGTGAAATAGGCCTAACGTTTCGGCACATCTGTTTCACACATTTGATCATCCTTTGCTAGGACCGACGTGCCCTTTCCCTCAGTGATTCTGTGGTCGAAGGGACCATTGTTATTCCAACAACTGAAATTCGCTTAGACATATCAGGGGAGACTTCACCTCTGTTCTTCTTGTTTGTTGGCGCATCCGCGCCTGCCAAGTGCTTGTGAACAATTGTTGTCCTCTCCCTTAGCACACCTTGGGTACTTCCACTGGAAGTGGAATGCACCATTGCAACCCTCTAATATCACTTCTTTATTCTTCAACTTTCTTAGAATCGCTCATTTGTCTCAATGACTCTCACCTGTAATGTTCATAAGCTTTAATATTTCAATCTATCCATCTATTTTGGGTATTTATAGCTTAACTCGCTTTTTCTCCATCCATCTTGTTGTCCTTGATCAATGATGACCAAGTCATTCATCGAATCTTTCATTGATTTACCAAATTCCGTCGTCGAGTGTGTCATCATCAACCTCCACCGTCTTCCATTGATGCTTAACTGTTGTAATTATGATTTGATTTTGAATCCCGCGTGCTAAACGTCGATAAGAGGATAGCCTCATCGCTTACTCTTTATTCTGTCATATTTCCAACTCTTAATCATCATTATTTCGTCACTTTTTTTCCTTTTTTTTTAATTGTGCGAATCCTTTTTAAGTTGTTATGCGCCTGACAATGGCGATAGGGATTCAAATGGCTTCCATTCACTAGACTTGTCATCAGTGTCCCATCTAACCTTTGTAACTTCTCTACACCTCCATCAGTAATAAAATTTATGATATAGGGACCCAACCAATGCATCTACAACTTACCTGGGTGCTTCACAAACTTACTGTCATATAATAGGACCATATATCCACGTTGGAAGTGCTTTGATTTGAAATTACGATCATGCCAAGCCTTCTGTCGCTCCTTTTCTACATGCTGATGGAATCCTGCGATAAACCGGTCCTCATCAAGCTATACCAACTATGGCAACCGTTCTTTGATTGCTCCGTCGTCGCTCATTCCTGTGGCTGTTGTGATGCGCAGACTCAGGACAATATACTCCATTGGCATCACCGCTTCATGTTCGTAAACTAACTTGAATGGAGTTTGTCTTGTCAATCATTTACAAGTCAATCTGTAGGCCCATAGTATCGCTAGAATATTCAAATCCCAGTCATCGCGGTTTGTGTTACACACCTTTGTGAGTGCATGCTCCAGTATTTTGTTGAATGCTTCAACTGCGCCATTCGTTTATGTGTGATATGGAGTACTCTTCCTATGTTTTATTTGAAATTCCTCTGACATCACTTTGATCGTTTGATTGACAAAGTGAGTACCTTGGTCGCTCATCAGTGTCTTTGGGCACCCAAACCTAGTGACCACATTATCAAAGATAAATCTTGCTGTTGTCGCAGTCGTGCACTCCTTTACTGGTGCAGCTTCATCCCATTGCGTCAAATAATCCGTCACAGTAATTATATATTGTGACCCTGTTCTTTTTCTTGGTGGGTTGATAGGTCCTACGAAGTCGATCACCCATTTGTCAAAATCTTGTAGTGTTAGTTGAGGTACTAGCAGCATTTCATCCCTTCGCGATGGTTTTCCTGTTCTTTGGCATACGTCGCAGCTTTTTGCATAGCCCACAGCATCTCCATGCATCATCATCCACCATAGTCTCACTCTAATTATCTTTTTAGTAGTGGCATGCCCTCCATAGTGTCCTCCTATGATCCCATCGTGAGCTTCTTCTAAGATCCTTTCTTGTTCATGCGGAAGGACGTATCGTTGAAGTATTTCATCAGGGCCCATTTTTTATAGTTGTCCTACCATCAGTTGGAAATCCACAACTCTGACAACTAGCTGTTTCTTTTGGTTGGTGGTAAATTCCTCTGGTTCCTTTCCTATCTCCAAGAATTGAACAATTTGCTCATAATAGTTGTCAACCATTCCAATTCTAAATAATTATGCATCTGGTAAACCCTCGTCAATACTTGTTGGTTCTTCACCTGACTCAATCCAGGATAAGTGATCGGGTCCTGCATTCAATCGTCTTGGTTTCACAATGATCTCGAAGTCGAATTCTTAGAATAACAACAACCAGCGACAGATTCCCGCCCCCAACACAGGCTTATTGACGAAGTATTTCAATGCAGAGTGGTCAGTGAACATCTTGAATTTCCCTCCAAGTAGGTTGTGTCAAAATTTTTGTAGCGCATATACCATTTCTAGCCCTTCCCTCTCTATCGTCGTATAGTTTTTCTCTGCAGTGGATAGCTTCCTATTTGCAAATGCGATTGGATGATCGATCGCTCCTTCTCCTAGATGGGCCAATATCACTCCTAGTGCAATAGATGACGCATCCACATGGATATGGAATTATTTTTTCCAATTGAGAAGCACTAATATTGGTGTTGTGACCATCTTTGCTTTCAGTATATCGAATCTCTTCTGGCACTCGTCATTCCACTCAAACTTAGCATTTTTTTTAATAGTTTTTCCATTGGCGCCATGATCGCTGCATATCCTCTAATAAAAATTTTGTAATACCCAGTATGTCCCAATGTCGCCCTTAGTTTCTTCACTGTCGTCGGCGATGGAAAGTCGACAATGATTGCAATCTTCGCAGGGTCAACCAGCATCCCTTCCTTGCATACAATGTGTCCTAACAGAATCCCAAATGGAACATAGAAGATGCACTTCTTCAAGTTTAGTGAAATTTGGTGTTGTCGACATCTCTCGAGCATCAGCCTTAGATTCGTAACATGGTCCTTAACCAGGACATATACGGTCCAATCGTCCATGTATACTGCGAGGAATTTATAAATGAAATCCTTGAAGGTAGTGACAACTAATATTGAAAATATCGTCGTGGCGTTTTTAAGACCAAATGACATTACTGTGTATTGAAAAAAAACCCATTTTGTTACGAACGTTGTCTTATGTCGATCCTCCTTCACAATCTTTATTTGGTGGTATCCTGAGAATCCGTCTATAAATGAGTAGATCTCTAGACCTCTGACACCTTCGAGTACTTTGTCAGTGAATGGTGTAGGGAATGGATCATGAAGACATGCATCGTTTAGTTTCCTTAGATCTACACAAGTCCTGATTTATCCGGTCTTCTTATCTTGGAAGACCATTAGGCTAATCCATTCGGATTCCTCCACAGGCTCTATGATTCCTGCATCCAACATTCATTGTATTTCTGCTTTCACATGCTCCTTGTACTTGGGATTCAATCTATAGGGACACTGCTTTATGGGATTCGCATCAGGTTTTAGTGGAATCTTCATTTCGCCCAGGTCCCCATAAATGCCTTTCATTTCCAAAAATTTCATTGGGAACAAGTCTTGAAACTCGTGTAGCAGATCAATCATTTTTGAAATGGTCAAGCCATCCCAGTAATCTCTGATACTTGCGAACTTGGGGTTTCCCTCTGATCCAATATTCACTTTCTTGATTCGCAGTGGTTGTTGGAATTTGTCAAAGGGCATATCTGGTTCTTCGACATTCGAGATTCCTTCCGACTCTGGTATATAAATATCTAGTGGATCATCCTCTTTATCAGGTTCTCCCATCACATTGTAGCATTCCATCAACATTTATTGTGTCTCAGTCCATTGTAATCCCATTGGTTTTTTTGTCGGGACTGCTTCGAGTACTTTCTCACGAATCTTCTGTAGTGCGCTATGGATGAAGGGGTTGTCATCCGAGAAGTTGAAATTTTGGCTAAATCTAATAGTTAATTATTCCCATGTAGTTGTTCTGCATTGCAGTTCCGCTACGATATACCAGCTTCACAGTACCTCATCCAATGTATGAATGAATGCATGGACCCATTCTTGTTTTGGTCTCGTTCCCCATTTGCTTTGACATTTGTTCAAGTGATCCCTTGGGTCACTCCTTCCATTGTATTTTCTTCCGCAGTATCCCTTAGTTTCGTCGAACCTGACTTCCATTAGTTTTCAACATAGTGGCCAGTTTGTGATCGTCAACTTGTGTGCTGAACACCACCGTGCTAGTGTAGCCTTTAGTGCTTCCTCTGATTCCAGCAATATCTGCGGTTCTGCTACTTTTTCTTCAAATTCGGTGATAAATAAAGTCATATTAGGTAATCCTTCATATGTTGGTAGTTTGCATACTTCCATTGCTACCCATCTCAATGACTAGGTGATTTGTGCGCACCTCCTAATTGATAATTCATGTAGTCGATTCTTCCAATTATCAAGCACTTCATCAGAGTCTAACGATTCTGAACTAACGCTTTGCCACCCTAATTCCCCATCGGCGGTGGGATTGATGTAGTACTCCGAGATGTTGTAGACATTGTCCCATCCTTTTGTGAATTCATCCCGCATTGGCTCGGCATACCTCTGCCCTTCTGATGGATCTAGGGGTGCGACTACCCTCATGTCACGGTTCTCAAATGACATTGTTCTTTTCTTAAAGTTGATCACAGCTTGATTCTACATTTCCCAGTATATTTTTAACAACACCGGATAGGGGCTTGTGTCATCGACAATCTCTATAACATTAAAGTATGTGTACATCTTTAGTCCTTCTATTTCAACTCGGAGATGGAATAATCGACCAATGGGGGTGACCTTGCTTTGATTTTCTAGTCAAAGTTGTACAGGGGACCATGCTAGCTGTGGTCTCCCCATTGTCTCCCATGTATGTTTTGTCAAGTTATTTACATCTGATCCCAAGTCTAAAATGATGGAGTCAACGTCAAATGCACCAATCTGTGGAGTCATCCTCATTTCTCTCCCCGTCTTCTTCTTGTGTACTTGATTTACTATCTGATCCTGTCATGCATCCTCCTATCGGTGTACTAGGATGGCTATTTGTTCTAGTGCATCCTGATCTTTTGCTAATGCCAAACAACTTTCTAGGAAATCCCTCAAAGTGTTGATCCTTCCTGGTGGCCTCTATAGGTTTGTCGTATTGAATATCTGCGGCATCTTGTAGATAGGTTCTTTCTAGACAATCAGTGGCATCTTATTCCTTCTCATTGTATCTTGCAATTCTAAAAAGGTCTCCATTTCCACTTCTACGTTGAATCGAACTTGTTTCCTTGTTGTAGGTCGAATGGTAGGTTGTGGCTTGTCTTCCCCTTTTGAAGCTCCCCCTCTAGTCACTACTGCGACATTCACAGTTCGACTTCTTATCTCCGCTGATATATTTTGTACATTCGGTGGTGGATTTTGGTTCTGATTTGGATTCGGTTGAGGTTGGGGTGGATTTTTAGTTTTCCACTTCGCAATCAACTGGGGACATTCCTCAACACTGTGGTCCATTGCGCTGCAATAAGTACACCACGGAGGTGGGTTCGGACAATCCCTTTGATAATGTCCAGCTTGACTACAATTATAGCATATAAATGGCCCTCAAACTCGCCCAAAATCTTCTCCACGACCAATGCCTCCACCTCGACCACTGCGGAATCCTCCCCTGAACCCTCCTCACAGTTGACCATATGGCTATTGGTCATATTGTGGTGGATGATACTATGGTTGGCCATACTGTGGTGGTGGTTGGTTGTACAACTGTTGTGGTTGACTATAGTGGAGTTGTGGCTTGTTATATTGTGGTAGTGGTTGACTGTAGTGCGGATGTTGTTGATTGTACTGTTGTTGTTGTTGTACAAGGGGTTTCTCCTCTCCCTTCATAAAAAACGTATTTGCGGTCCTTTCTTGGAGTAAGTAATACGCTTTGGAATCCTTCTCTTCATGACTGAGCGATTGACATAAATTTCAAAAAAGATTGGCTGGCTTTGACACCATCTTCTCTAGGTACACACATTCTTCTGGTCAATGTCCCCTCATCTGACAAATTCAACACCATGGCATTCCTCCCTGACTGAGTGGATTCGGTGCACCCGACTATAAGTATTCATGGAATTCTAGGCACTAATCCTTATGATGTCCTTTTTTTTTACATTGACTGCACCATATTTCCTCGTGAACTTCTTTTCTCTTCTTGAGGTCTTGTAACTGGATCGTCAGGTTTTCTAGCTGCACTTCAATCTGGTTCATACCTATACCTACAGCTTCATTGTGATTTCGAGTTCTTTTGCTTGGGTTGTGATCTTTTGCTACATCAGTGTAATACACATGTGTGGTACTAATCCTCCGATGAACCATTCCTTATGTTTCATATCACTCATTCCAAAACTCACTTCCACCATCAGAGTTTTATATCTTTGGTCAAATTCCCATACTGATTCATTAGGGAATTGGTTGATCTCTTTCAGTTCTGTGATATATTGCGACTCGGACTTCGGTTTCCTAATTTGTGGCAGTGTTTTCTCCGGACTCCCTGTAGGTACTTGTATGAATTTCATAAACCAATCCAACACACGGCCCCTAAAGGTCATCGGCAATTGTCCCTTCTTGATATATTCATCTTGGACCTGCTTGACTATCCATACCGTTTCACATAGAAACCAGTACTACTCGGGATCCTCGGTCCCGTTACCTTGAAATATCGGCATCTTCACGTCGTCGCCTACCATCCTTGGTCTTCTGTTGGTATTTATAGACCCACTACTCTTACTGCTATTCTGACATAGAGGATAACCCTGTGAAGAACTTGTATTTCTTCTTACAAAGATTGGTGTAGTGCGCAGAGTTGTGGGTACGTTGTAGCTTTGGGTCCATCCTCCTTCGGCTTCAGGGGTAGCTTGGTTGCCTTCACAGTAAGGTTGCTTAGTCCCATGTGGTCCCGTTTCGAAGTTCTCTGTTCCGGTCACCTTAGGAGACTCTTTCTCAGTCTCAGTCCTCCTCTTCTTCTCTAGCTGCTGGAACCTCACCCGACTTCACAGGGTATCACAACCTTCCTCAGCTTCCCTTAGAATTTCTTCACCACTCATGTCCATATACCCCGCATCATTCTATCATACCCGCATTCACGTGGTGCCACCAACCTTTGCACACCGAGCTTTACTCATCGAAATTCATCTTCAGTATACCCTTTTCGCAAATAAGCATTTTAATCCACAGCTTCAATGATAGTAGAAACCTTTCTTTGGGTCCTTTGAAAAAATTCCTTTCCGCATCGCTATATGACTTGATTGTGTCGATAGCAAATTCAGTGATGTATCCCTCCAGAATACTATCTACCGAAAAGTCAACATCCCTTGATGCCTTATTGTCGACCATTTTTAGCTGCTGGATCAATTCTGGGGTCGAATGGTTAGGTTCGCCTCCTTGGAAATTTTTCTTCTGGAAAGTCAGTTGTACCAACCACTCATGCAGCAAGACTGGAAATTCACAGAAGAATACTTCATGGATATCAGAGTAAATGTACTTTTGCAACCAATTGCTTGTTTTCTGACCAGAGTTCCGATTTTCTTCTTCCGCGAACTCTCACGTATTCTTATTGAACAAGTATTGAATCTCCGGTTTCGTCAGATGCCACAACATGTCCTCTTCTTTCTTCTTCAAAGTCCCATCAACAGAACCATTTGTTGACACAGATCTATCGACAGGGGTTCACTTCGCACTGTTGTCAACAAACATTGACCAAACACCCTTAAGCATCGGCCCAGAAAGGTTTTGCCCTTTCCAGCAACACCTACAGAGCAAGTGAGGTCTCACCCAGGATGTCTAAGGGGGGCTGCAAAAATGAAGTTTCCGTAGTTGGGAGAGGACATGCATCTACTATCACTTAGACACTACAGAAACCAGAGATTTATCTTCGCATTATACTAACAATTCAAGCATTCGCATCAACAACATGTAATCGACATTCAGATCGGCAATATGTAGTCGACATTCGCATCAACTAACATTATAGATTAATCGATAGAGAAACAAAACCTAAGATAGATCGCATCATTAAGATATCATTCATCATTCATAACATGACAACACAAATAGAAAACACAAAATAGAGACGTAACCAAACATCCTCATGTATTAACTCATCTCAAAGATTGTGGGATAACCTTTGCAGAAAATAGTTCCAAGCGACTTAACGCGAATCCATATACTCTAAGCAAAACTTGCCGAAGGCAGACAAAATGCATTAGACTTATCTCCAAGATGCCCGATCCAAGATATGAGATTCTTCCCTTAGGCTTACAATTGTGTTTCTATTTATAGACAACTATGGTTATTACAAAATGGTCAAAACGACCCATTCTAACTAATGTGGACCAAAACTTCCGCTTTCGTCAACTCCTTCTCCTTTGTGAATGGTTTTTTCCTCCACTGATTACCCCTTTGTTGATGTCGACTTCTACACTTCATACGCTCTAACCCCGTGCCAACACTCCTCCTACAACAAAACTAATTGAATTTTAGACTACATTTCCCGAAATATACCTACAATGGTATATGAAGTTGATCAAATGAAGAGATGTGAATGCACCATCTTTCACTTTTGCAGAGATAAAGAAATTATTACTAAACAAATATTTGCAACCTAAGTCCAAACAACAACGGATTGTAGAGCTAAGGGAAATTTGACAGATGTAGGGAGAATCTGCTTGGGATTATGCGCAATGATTCGGGTATGTGTTGGCTAAACTCTTTTTCCTTGTGCATGAATCCCACCATAAGGAATGGTTTATTCAAGTATTATTGTCGTTGACTAGAATTTCCCTATAACAATAGGTTGTGGATTCACCTCAAACCAATTTAGAGAAAGATATGAAGATTGAAACAATGTCTAATTACCCAACTGATGCCATGACTAATGGAACATCATCACCTACTAGTGATTCATCAAAGGTACAAAGCTAGCTTGCTTCTCTAACTGAAAGGATAAGGGAGTTAACCAAACTGAAACCAACTCGAACACAAGTATGGTGCACAAGATGTATGATGGAAAGCCATCTTGTATCATAATGTCCTAGACTAAGGGGTGGAATAACTCCACTAGGAGAACTGTTTACCAGGGGATCAAGTGCAAGGAATATCAAAAGATCAACACTCTGGCTGAGTCTGAGTTTTGGGGATATGTAATCGGGTCATGGGTTTGTGGGTTCTAATAATGTATGCAAGTATGTGATGGGTCATTCCGCATATTGTTATCTCTTGAGGCTATAGATCAATAAAGATGTATTGTATCAAAGATCTATTGTTAAATATAATTGAAGATTATTGGGCCCTTAAATTTTTTATGTATTTGGTGCATGATGCTTTCTTTTATTTGCTTTATATATATATATATATATATATATATATATATAGACATGTATATATATAGTAATTGTATGTTGCAATATAGTGAATGAACATAACAAACCTCAGTTCATGCCTACGGTTAACCCTAGTCATTTTACATAGGTCTAGCTTCTACTTCAGTGCGACCTTCTCCTCTCGAAAATTTAAAATACCAGCACACTAGACTACAACGACGCCCTTTGTTGGTAAGTGCACAAGGACCCCAATCTCCATATTGTGCCAACACTAATTTCCTATTCAAATAGCAAACAATAATAATCTAACTACTATTTATTAAAAAATAGTTATTAATGATTTGAATAAAATCCCTTATTAAATTGAATATTCCACTAATATGTAATCTAGAGTAATACTCATTCTCATAAAATACCTCACCATAATCTTAAATCCATTTTCTAATCTAGATTTTTTTGAAATAGTTTACGAACATAACATTTATAAACAACATCCAACATGACTTTTTCGAAATAGTTTGCAAACATAACATTTATAATACACCAGCATAGATCCATCTTAAACCTGTATCTATCAAGCACCGAGAGGGGTCCAATTTCTTGAGGTGTATTTCTTTTTTTAAATTTAAACTCAAGAAATTTGATCTCTCTTGATTGATAGACCTGGGTTTAAGTTTTAAGTTTTTATTTGATAAATGAACATCTATTTTTAATTACTTTTCATAATATTTTATTTTATGAACCAACATGGTTTTTTTTTTAAATACTTTCCATAATTTTTTATTTTATGAGCCGACATGAATTTTTTTAATTATTTTGTTACAAATGTTACATCACGTTACAACATCTCCCCCATACTGAGTTGTAGAGCACCTCATTTCACTCGGTGCAAAAATTGTGAGAATATTGTAAACTTATTTTACGTAATATGTATTATTACAATTACATTCATTTAAATTATAATTTTGTGTTCCATATTAACACATACTTCCTCTTATTTATCAATCGAAAAACTAAAACTAAAAAATGATAGTCTTAGTGTAACGTCCCCATTATTGATCCCATTACATTCAAATGTAATTGATGTAATATTGTTATGAAATCATGGTGAGGAGCTCAAGGCCAAGGCCCCGCCATCGATTTATTGATGCATATGGTTTGCGTGCTAGTCGGGCACATTGGAACTTCTATATCATGTAATATGCATTTTAATAAAAACACCCACAACTAGCTATGCAATGCAACAAAGAGATGGGGGCATGATTTCACAAGGAATTGGGAGGGAAAACATTCAAAACCCTTGAGCCACTAGAGTCAAGCCAAGTGTCAATGAGAGAACCCATCAAACCCTCAACTACCCATGTTGACTTTTGTACTCAACCATTGATTTCTCCCAAGAGTTGGTGGAGGTAGTTAATGCCTTGGGAATGGAGAGGTATGGCTGTCCAAATTCGGGTATGGGCAAGCCACCCTTTATGGAAAAACGTGTTTGTCTCCTTGGGCAAGAAAAGAGCCATGAATTTCTCACCCAAGCCATTATCCATGATCATTCTTCCTCCCTCACGAGTTTAGAGCTACCTGGGCGTTTTCCAGGCATGTTTTGCTGTGTTTTCCTCCATTCTCCCAGTAGAGAAGGGCGTTTTTGTGGGGTATACCAGTGGGGAAGAAGAAGAATGGAACAGGGGTTCCATAGAGATCGTTTTTGTTATTAACTGCTAAGAGAGTTGGGGAGAAAACGTTCTTCCTCCTTGTGGATGCATTTCCCTTCCCACAGCTCGTTTTGGGGGAGCCACGATTTGGGGAAAACCTATGGCCAACTTGTTTGTGAATTCCATTGCTGGAAATGTGAATCCCTGCCCAATGGGCGTTTTGTTGTGTATGTCGGGGTATGGGTAATGGGTATCTGTTGCTTTGGTTTGAGCTTGAGTGTAAACCTCCAGGGTTCAAGTATAGCCTGATAAACCCAGTTGGACTGGCTTGGCTGAGACAAAATGGTTAATGGGCTATGTGTGGGTGAGCTAGAATGTTCCCTTTCCTTGTGAGAATCATGCCCAGCTCGGGGGTGGCCTTCGGACAGACTTAGTATAAGCTGTCGAAGAGCCTATGGTTGGGTGGAACGTTGCAGCGACATAGCTAGTTGCTTGGGGCAGTTGCAAGACGAAGATAAGTGCTTTTATGTCTATGTATTTACTTCTGCAAATGTTTAATTAATGATTATTTTGATATGCTGGATGAGCAGGAAGCATGTGTGTATGTTGTTTTTAATTCCGCTGTGCATAATTGATTTGTTTTACATCTGCACATTCTCATTTTATTTATATGAATCTAACTAATGGGCTGAGATCTTGTGAAAGCCCTAAATTTGGCATCATGTACCCTGCCTTGCATTGGTTGAATGGGTGGGTACGTGACACTTAGTGTGAATGAAGGGTTACTTCCATGGTTATTTGGTTATTATATAGTATAATGGAAGGAATGCTTGCTCATTTCTCATATAAAAGTAACCCTAGTCCACTCAATTATAAAATTAGTCTACTCAATTATATACTAACTACTAAAATATAATTTTCGGATGGTTACCATAATAGTATAATTTAGGGAATGGCTTGGTCTCGATATTGAATTACTCAGATAAAGAGAACCCTAGTTCACTCAAATATAAAACTCTAGTACATTCAATTATAGATTAAGAAGAAACTTCATTAATGATGGATTGAATATTGAAAAGTATGCCACGAGATTGAAGAAGAAACTTCATTAAAGACAGATTGAATTTTGAAATGTATGCCATGATAATTAAGAAGAAACTTCATCAAAAGATATACCTGTAAAATTAGTCACAGCAGATCTAATGAACAAGTAAATCAATCACAATAGATGAAACTCAGAAAAATGGTGTAAAACTGTGCAAAACATGCATCAGTGCTCAATATCCCAATGAGGGTGAATAATTACAATACAATACAGTAACAATGAGTGAGCAATTCGAATTGACTAAGTAGGCCATTCGAATCACTGAATCGAGTAGCTTGACTCCAACTAGGAGTCCTCATCATCAATCAGTGGTGGTCATCAATGCACAAGAACCAGTCATCAAGGTGTCAATCTGAGTCTGACTGAGTGTAACATGTGTAATTGAAGTGTGTAGCACTGATATAGGGAAGGAGACTCAGTGGAGGGCGCATGGGAGGCTTAACTAAAGTCAAAACAAGTCATCTAGTCGATCTGGAGGTCCAACGGAGTGAAACAGTCAATCGGGAGTGAAACTAGCCTCAAATTAGGGAGAATCGGAGCTAACTGAGTGTAACTGAAGTGGAACTGCAGTGGTAGGTGAAGAAGTGCGCCCTTCTCTGGCAGTAGGTGAGAAGTGGGCGCCTTCCAGACTAGGAGGGCTAAAACTCTGATGTAAGAAGCTCCCGAGTGCTAGAATAAGGTGGCTAAGGTGTTGGAGGCATCAACCTGGTGACTGGGATGCATGCAAAGTGCATGCAAACCCTAATTGCATGCAAGGTCCTGAAAATGATGATGTGGATATCCAAACAATACCATGAGATTTAAGAAGAAACTTCATTAATTACAGATTGACTTTTGAAAAGTATGCCATGAAAATATGGGAGAACAATGAATATGATGCTGGTAAGATATAATATTTAAAGCTTTATGTTAATTGATGTAAAGAGTAAAAGTTATTATTGTTTTTATTTGAATTTAAATTCCATTTTATAATATGTTATTTTTAATAATATAATTATTAATAAATTATACATGACCTACTCATTAATTGTTAAGTTAATTGTGGAAAATTTAAAATTTATTTTAAATATCATTTAAAAAAATACACAACATTTTTCCAAAAATATATTATCTTTATAAAAAAAATACCTATAAGTTAAATATTGCTCAGACAAAATTTAGAGGAGCATAACCAAAGCCTACATAGACAATTTTAAATATTAAGTAAATGAAGCTAACGTTTAACTAAATGGAGAGGTATATGAATTGAAATGATTTATTCATCATATTGTTCAAGATGCTATGTTGACAAAATAGAGAGGAATATACATTGAATTGACTTAATAGGATTTATTCATCATAGTTCTTACAAAGTAATTGATTGTTATTCATTGGTGTTTCTCCACCTGATCTCTCATATCATCGCTCTGTTATTCAAATTATTGATTTGTGCCTTAACATGTCCTCTCATATCATCGCCTTGTTATTCAAATTATTGAGTTGTGCCTTAACATGTTTTAGTTTGCAAGAGGAGTTTTAAAATTTCAATGTAATTGGAAGCATGCTTTTAAGATAAGCATGTTTTAGTTTGTAAGAGGATTTTTAAGATTTCAATGTGATCGAAAACACATTTTTATCATTTGAGTTTGAAAGAAGATTTTTAAGATTTCAATGTGATCGGAAGTACACCTTTATCATTTTAAATAATGTATGCATATAATAAGACAGAGAAATTTAAAGGCTGCGGTTATAAAAATAAATCTTTCTAAAGCTTATGACGGTGTAAGCTGGGTTTATTTTAGGATGATCTTATCTTAGGTTGGTTTCTGTAATCTTTTTATAAATTGGGTTTTAAGTTGTGTGACTTCAGTTTCGTTTGCAGTCATGATTAATGGTGAATATTCACCTTTCTTTCGTTGCGGAAGAGGCCTAAGGCAGGGGTTCCTGCTATCACCTCTACTTTTTATTTTAGTTGTTGAAGGGCTCATAGGGTGTTGTTGCAACTAAAGGAAATGACAGCTTCAAAGGAATCTGTATGGGGAATCATGTGATTCGTACCTATCTACTTTTTGTAGATGATGTGTTAATTTTTATTGAAGGGACGAAAAGAGAACTGGAAAAGTTGAATGGTCTTATTTTGCAAGGCTTCAAGGATGATGGCAAATTATGGTAAATATTTAATTCTTGGAGAATGTTTAGAAGATGCGGAGTTAAGTAGCTTTAGCTCTTTTATGGGATTCAAATGTGCTAAGATGGAAGAAGGAATAAAATATATTGGCTCTAATCTAATGGCTAATGCATATGGAATAAAAGATTGAGAATGGTTAGTAAGGAAATGTGAAAGGAGAATTGGTAATTGGAGCTTCAGGTGCCTTTCGAAAGGGAGGATATTGATACTATTTAACTCAGTGTTGATAGCCATACCAGTCTTCTGGTCCTTAGCCTGGATCCCTAAAGGAGTGTTGAATAAGATAACCTCAACCATAATGCGGTTCTTTTGGTTGGGTAGCTTGGAGAACAAAGGAATAGTCTAGACAAGTTGGAAGGCAATTTCCCTTCCAAAAGACATGGGAGGCTGGTGAGTTAAAATACTGATCCCATCCTCCATGGCATTAGCGGCAAAAAGCATCTAGAGAATAATAGAAGGAAAAGGTAAATGGGTGAAGATCATTCTACATAAATACATTAACCCTTTATCGATTGAGGAGTGGATATATGGATTATCTTAGAAAGTAGGTTTTGGTCTGAATATTAGATTGGGGATCAACCCTTGGATCATGAGTGGGAACTCTCATATACTTCCAAATGGTATGATCACAAAGCTCCAGGAAGAAGGATATTGGGTGCTAAATCATAGTAGAGATGTAAGGGGCACAACAAAGTGGATTCAAGATTGGATTACAGTCAATTAGGTGGGTTTTGAATGGGAGGATAAAAAATATTGGAAGGAGTATATTGGAAAGCTAAAGGATAACCACGTTAGAATACTTGATTGTAAGGATAAATTAGTTTGGACTCCTGGTTCTAATGACATTTATTCTCCAAAGGCAAGGTATAAGGCACTCTTATCTAGAGATTTGCAATTGGAATTGCGTGTGTGATGGAAGATCTTATGGAAACTTCAATGCTCCATGAAAACAAAAATTTATCTATGGCTTCTCTTATCAGATAAAGTACTAACACGGGACCACTTGCAGCATAGGATATGGACATGGATGGGAAGATGCTACCTATGTAAGGAAGCAAAGACAAATGAGCATTTGGCTGTAAACTGTGATTTTACCAAGATGGTTTGGAATGGAATTGAAGAAGAAATTGGTGTCCATAATATTTGGCATGGATGTTCAGTGGAAGAATGTTTAAAAAATCGGTGTAATAACCAAGCGGTGGAGGATTAAACTGCTCTCCCTGTAATCATCAGTTGAAAAATATGGAGGGTAAGAAACTCAAGCTTATTTTAAGATAAAGATTAACCTGTGCAACTTGTAGCTTTTTTTTTTAAAGATAGCTTCAAAGACATTAGAAGAAATGTTATTTTTAGCATCTGAAAGATGTAATATCTTTAAATAATATTACGAGGTTTTTTTCAAGGAAAAAAGTTAAGTTAAACAATGTATTCTTTATAAATATGAGTAAATTAGTTAGTAAATAATTTTAGATTTATTTATTTATTTTTTTGTTAATTTGATAGGATTTTTATTGAAAATTATAAGTTTATTTGATTAGAACATTTGACTATGGGATTTTGCTTTATGAGATTTGGTTTATTTTAAGAAAACCTAGATTGTCAAAATTTTGAAAAATAGTAATTCAAGACAAAACTTTACCTCATAAAAAAATAACTAAAAAGATCAAATTTGCTAGCTTATTAAGTCATTCACTACAAATACCTAGATCTTGCACTTTTTCATACACATGTGATAATGTGACCCACACATGATTCACAACATGACATTGACCTCATGTTATCATGCAACCTACATGGTGCCTCCAATAAATTAACATTCATCTAACTACGCTACCTTAGTTCTTGATTGCTTTGCCATAGATGTATAATCTTGCAATAAAGTACACATGCTTTTAAGGGATCCATATTGACAAAATTTACTCTAGATTAGATGATCAAGTTAGAAATTACCAACTAACTTTCAGCAACCATCAAGTTTTCTACAACTCATGATAACTTTGTAATTACCTCATTTACAAAAACCTTATCTCTTTAATACATATATCATCTTATATGTAATCCATCAATCAAAATTTGTTTAGATAACCTACAACTATCCTTATAGCTTGAGTTGCAAGGTTCTCTTCCATCACTTTGATCATGCCATTCATTATAACTTATTCTTTTCTACTAAGTATGGAAATACAATTATTCCAATTCCTTGTATCTTAATTTTGTATCCCAACATTGACCCAAATCAATCAATGCAACCTTTGTATACAATATTAAGGTTCAACCTTTGTATACAATATTAAGGTTATCGAGGATTGACATGAGATGCTTCCTCTTTGGCTTGAGTTTTACCCTTTCTAACTCCAGGCTATCGAGCATTAACATGAGATGCTTCCTCTTTAACTTGAGTTTTAAGTACCCTTTCTAATTCCAGGATATAGAGCATTAACATGAGATACTTCCTCTTTGGCTTGAGTTTTACCCTTTCCAGATCCAAATAATCATTTAACAATGGATTAGAATCTTATCATTTATCTTTAGCATCATGCTAGTGAAAATTGATGGTAATCAAGATTATATGGAAAAATCAATTATTTACTTTGTATTTTGTATATATGCTTTTGGTCAATGTCATGCACGATGGATACATGGGAAATTTTTAGGGGTGAAATTTTGCCAATTGGCTGTTTTTGGGGCATATTTTCAAAAAATAAATTCACTATGTGGTCATTTTTAGGCTCTAATATCGCCTATATTTACATAAAATATGTTTTTATCATAATATTCGCCAAAATTTACAAGTTTCAGTAGTCAATTGTATGTTTCATATTTAATATTCACCTGCCAATCTATATTGATGTTTTTTCAATCCAAAATAATCACTTAGAATACAACACTTAAGTATACTTTTATAATTCTTAAAAAATAAAAATACCCCGTGGATATTGGAACTCAATCTTTATGATGAAAGGTCATATTCACTCTTAATACATTTTACAACTTAATATTTAAGGAGATTATAATGTTCATCTTATAATATTTATTAATTTATTTTAATCATGTAAAGTTGGTCAAAATTTAAATTTTATATGATCGCTACTCATGCCATGGAATGCTTTTTAGGCCCCATATTATAATGTTAATCCGTCTTTTTGACCATATAACATGTATAGTTATTTTATATCATATCCCCCATATAAAATTACAAACGAGTCGTTATCTACTTTGGGAACGTGAAATAAAGTGTTATAAATATTAAAAATTCATCACAAATCGCACCACACAACACGACAAAGACTGTCGTTGTGTATATATTCATTGAATAAATCATAAACATTTGTATTTGTATTTCTATATTCGTGGAAGGATGTTTCATATTTATAAAAGTGTTGCTCAAAACAACAACTTAAAGTTAAAGTTAAAGGTTATCGATGCGACTTCCCCATATTCTTTTGACCAATAACATTTTAATATAGGATAAAGTTTCCTTTTGTGTATCTTAAACTTCACTTTAAAATGATTTCGTAGACATTTAATTTTTTATGAATGACACGTTGCAATATTTTGGGTGGTCCAAAATAGTAGGACCTTAGGCCTTATTGCATGCTATCATGTACATGTATACATCATTACAGTGCTTGTTGGCAAGTGTCTGCTACGTTTTTTCGGTTCTTGGTCACTTTTCAGAATACATGAAATGGACTTTGACAACTCTAGTTAGCTTTAAAAAATCACTACATGGGCATGTGGCTATATAAACAATTTTCATTTATCATTACATACACCAACTTATCTAATCCACAACCTAACCATGTTGTATGTGTTTGATTTTTCTATTACATATTTAGTGTGATGAGGATGTGTTTGTATTCTGATAATCTATGTAGCCCAAGCATGTAGCTATTACTATTCAAATTTGTATAATATATTTTATTTGTTGCTCCATTATTTAATTGTTGAATTAGGATGTATCACCATCTAGTTGGCATGTTAGTGTTGAGAAATATAAAACCAATATATCTCTTATGAATATTGCATTGATGAATATGATGATAAACCTTAGTGATTAGACCAATGTGTTTTGTGACTACCCTCAACAATTACAACAATTTGTTCTAGGACTATCCATTGATCTTTTTATTTGTATAGCCATACAAGATAGGGGTTAAACATACCTTTATCAATAATAAGCTAATGCATAGGATTCTTAGTCAAGTTCTTGTCATTTCTCTATTGATAATAGCTTATTTGAATCTTGAATTGAGTTTGTCTCATTATAAGATTTACCAAAGATTTGAGTTATATTCTTAGATGGGCTCACGATGCTTTTGATGATTTTCCTAATTCCATTTCACAATATGTAATTTGATTTCAATTTGGTTTGTAAGAACATTGTTATTTCCGTAAATACATTCTACTTCACAATCAAATGTTTTAGGAAGCCTTGCTATGTTCCATACTTCTCCAAAGTTGGATCTATCATTTTGATGAGAAATAGTTTGAGACCTTTATAAGAAAATTGGATCATAAATCTATGTGGTAGTATGAACCATCTAAAAGCTTTAAGTGATTTTACCGCCACATATATTTCCAACTCAATGCTATGATATTTTCTAGGTTTTTGAAGCCATACCCCATATGCATATTTGCATAGTTCTCCTTTCTCTAATAATCCCACCTCCCAACTTGATGTTAAAGCATTGTCACCCACCCAAATTATGAAAATAATATTTTATTTGCAAAAATACTTTATGTTAAATTTTAATTTCAAAGTTTTGAAATTATGACCAAGTTTGGTCAAGGAATGTAATTACTGAATTATTATTATTTAATAAATTAAAGTAGGAGACAAACACCCAAGGGAACTGTTAAATGAGTGTTCACTGACCCACTAGGAGGAATGGAAGCTGTTAGAAGGCATGGGACAGATGGCAGCAATTGCACTTCACCACTAGCAGTTGGTTATGGGACAACTACCCCTAAAAATGTGGCATTATTCCCCAAGTGGTGGGAGTGGGCATGTAGCTCATTTAATGACCCAATAACAACTGAAAAGGCCTAGGCAGCCTACATAAGGCAAATTCGAATTGAGGAGGTAGCTCTTACACAATAATTTCTGCAGAAATATTTCCTCATGTGCATTAGGTGATGACTGAGAGATTCGAATAGGGAGGCTATGTGAGTGCATTGTAAGTCTGCAAATTATTCTGAGAAGGAGAACCAGATGAGATGGTGCAGGTCGTTTTGACTGCTAAAGTCTTTAAGACTGAATAACCAATGCTACTGCAAGTTGAGGTCGTAAACTTCTAAGTTTCTTCCTCCTGGTGGTTCAGTGAACAAGCTCGGGGGTCCTAAGGCAAGTAACTTGGCTGTATTCCGAAATTGGTTGGGTGGAATAGGCTCCTTGGGCTGTTTGTTTCCCTACAGATTAACTAGGTTTTGTTGTTTCCTATTTCGATTACAGTTTAATAATTCTGTTAGTGAAATCATCAAACTCTGTTTTTATAAATGTATTTATTTCTGATCTTTGTTTAAGTCTGAATGATAAGCTTGTTTAAAATCTGATTAGAAAATCAACTCTATATTTTTCCACATGTTGTTATTTGCATCGTACTCTAGTATAGAGAAGCAAATTAAATAATAGATGAAAGATAGGCATATTGCCATTTGATTGGATAAATAATTACAGTAAGTGTTGGTTTACAATTCTGTCTTATATCTAAACAGAGTAAGAATTTATGTATAAGCATAGATAGTGATATAGGATTTCCTTTTTTATTTCATGAAAGAAAAACATAGTCTAATTTTTACATAGTCCTATATTTTCCTCTTATCTCCATACATCTATGATAGGAAGCAAATGCAAATAAAATCATACATATCACGTTGTCCAAGTAATAGTACTTCCAGGGTTCTTTTCATAGTTGCAAGAACAAATCAACTTATAGTTTTCTGGTCATCATACATACATAAATTCTGCATGTGTTTTCCTGTTTGATTCATATATCAATTGTTTATTGTAATAGTCTCAAAAACTAATACAT
Organism: Larix kaempferi; assembly: GCA_027924585.1. Taxonomy (NCBI): domain Eukaryota; kingdom Viridiplantae; phylum Streptophyta; class Pinopsida; order Pinales; family Pinaceae; genus Larix; species Larix kaempferi. The sequence goes on along the minus strand of BSBM01000068.1, from coordinate 603,489 downwards.
TACAAACCCTAACTCTGTATTTAAACATCGTATTTTCTTTTTCTCTGGATTTTCTTTTAACAGCTGTAAAAATAATTATATTCCTTTTTAGAAAATCATTATAGGTGTTCTAGCATTGGAAACAGAGTTACAGTATAGACATGAATTAGTATTGCAGAACAGTACTACTAACATTAGTATTTACTTTCTCTTATATAAGTTCCGAGATTACAACATTATTTTGGTTTAGTATCTATCAATTCAAAAGTAAAGTTGTAAACCTCTGTTCCTATTTCTTTAAGATTTAAACCCTAGATAGATCCATTATACACTTAGAAACTCTTCTAAGTTTAAAAACCTACTATCAACTCTCGTCTTGTTTTATAAAGACTCTCCTTTTGCAATAAATTTTATTTGTAGAAACCACATAACTGAAAATACAATTTCAAAACTCAGAACAAACTGTGTTGCTAGGGTCCTACTATTTATGTCAAAGACTCATATTTTCAACATAGAATGCAGTATTACAAAAAAAATTGTATCACTCTACAGAAGTAGGTTCAAGTCGCATTCACCCATTCTTTGAAAACATCACAGTGTTTGCATCAACCAGAATCAAGTTTTATTCCAAGTCTTATGACTTTCAAGCCATCCTTGAAACTCGCAAAATTATATTGACGAAGTCGCCATCACACAAAATAAACGAAGGCATTGAAGCCTCGGTAGTAAAAAAACTCGACACTACTGTCTACAACCTAACCTAACCATATCTTCTTTTACTGAGCAAGGACTTGTCAACTACCGATGAGTCCAGGGTTATGGATGAACTCGAGACTTACCAGGACAATGGAGTCCTCGGCATCCTTCTTTCCACAATGAGCAAGACTGTTAATCCATACAAATCCTGCACAGTATTAATGAGAAATGCAGTTAGATTCGTATTGTTGAATGGATAAATTTTATACAAGTGATTTATGGAAAAACGTCACCAAAACTTACCTTCAGGATTCGACTGAGTTGCAGACTGTACTTGTTGGTAATGGCAAAATTGGAAACCCTTTCAAAGACAGGTTAACATTTTCTTCTCGACCACATAGAAGTCAGAACTTTGAAAGCTCAAATCCAACAGTTGCAAAACCCTGAACGAGCATTCGTTTACTAGTGTATTAAGTGCAGTACCACCGCCAAGACTTGCACCATTATCATAGTTCCTTACCTTGAGAAAAACATGTTGAAATCCCTGAGCAATCACTTTGAAGTTATTTCTGTATTTACAAAGACCAGATTATACCTTTAAACATTGCAAAGGTCTCGGTTTCAAAACCCCAGTCACTCTCTTTTAACCCTTTATTTCCGTAGACGGTTGGCTATCACAACAAAGACCAACAGCAACAATGATTTAGGGTTTAGGACATAAAGGCTTAAGCCATCTCTTGTGCGAGGGTGTAGAAACCAAAATAAAGCCACGTGATACAAGCCAGGTGTGATGCTACGATTGTAAAACCTTTGGATAGAGTTAATGCTATTAAATTCAAGGTGTTGGCCAACCTGTACACCATATCACGACGAATCCCGTATCATTACACTAGATCGCATAGTTTCAAACCTAGTCAAATATAAGTGTTAGAATCGTGTTCATCATACAAATTTATTCAATATTTAGTTATGAGAAAACTATATCATTATGTACACGAATGAAATCCAATATCATTATATTGATATTAGTATTACCATTGTGGATCATTGTATCAATTGCATATTCTAACATTGTTACAAACATTTCAATGTTAATCTCAATACATTTCTATATATTATATAAATGTGAAAATTATATACTAGTTTTACTTATTTTGTATGGTTTATGTTTCAAATAACAAAGGCATTATGTTATACCTAATTGTATTAGGTTTGATTATATTCATGGCCCTAACTCTAGACCAACACTAATAATATCTTATGATAGACTTTGCAATAGGTCATTCTATTCCCGACAAAAGGTATCTTAAAATAGAGATCTTACCTGATTAAATCTTCAATTAAAAATACTGTCGTCTATCTAAATACTGGTAAATCTCAAATAACTTCAAATGACTGGAATTACCCTTACCTGTAAACCTGCGTCAAGATAAATGACTTTAGCGTTTGCAGCTAAGTAAGCCTTGGGTGTCAAAAGACCCCTTTCATCATCAGTAAGAAACAAACTGTCAATACCTTGTCAAGAAATTTTAATTATATGTGATTTCGAAGTATAGTTTACACAAGCAGAAACTAATTTTATTAGCATATTAAAATAAAGCATGATGTGTCACTATCATTAATTGTCATTAGTTAAAGAGACGCAGTAATTAAATTGTCTTATGCATTAATGACTTTATTATTCAATGCTACCATGATGAGTATTTATTACTTCCACAATTGAAATGTTAACATTTAATGTTGTTTTAAAAATTTTAATTTTTTATGGAAACTTGGGATGTTACATGTGGTATCAGAGCTCATGTTCGAACTCTAGGCCTGAAAAAGGTCCAAGAACACGCAGCAGAAAATTTTATATAGCGACAAATATTATACAATAGAAAATTTTTACTAATTTGAATTTTAATTATGATATTGTTCAGAAATTATTTTAAGCTACAGGTATGGAGAATTCAGCTGATCATGTAGAGGACAAATTTCAACCAAACAGCCACAACTCGGGACAGCACTATGCAGAAGAAGGTCATGGTGAAATAAATAACAGTTCGTCATAATTGTTACGTGCTTTTCATGAATTAAAAGCAGAGATCAGATCTGTGAAACAAGATAATGAAAGAATTTTGCAAGCATAAGAACAATTAAACCAAGTGCTGCTTGAACAGTACCCAACTAAGGAGCAAGAGAGAGATAATGAAGATATCTCCAAAGTTGAGGATCTACCTCATGCTAATAAAAATAAGAAAATGAAAACCAGTGAGGTGAACAACAGTTCAACCTCATCAGGAGATGCTATTGAAGCACGTAAAAATAAACGTAACTACACCAATGATAGCAGCGAAGGAGATTTCAAACCCAGAAGGAAAAATCATAAGGAGTATGAGTAGATTTCTGGGGAGTTCAAAAATATTAGACCTCCAACTTTCAATGAAGAAACTAAGAAGGGTGAGACAACTGAAGCTTGGCTGTCCAGTGTGAAGAAATACTTCCAGATTTATAACTATTCAGAGTCCTTGAAGGCAAAAATGGCTATATATAACTTTACCGGAAAAACGGATATTTGGTGGCAAGACATCAAAAGAGTAAAGGGCACCAAAGATAAAGATGTAAGCTGGAGTACTTTTAAATGATACTTTAAAAAGAAGTATTTATCTAAATAGTACTATGAAGAAAAATCCAAAGAGTTCTATGATTTGAAGTTGGGATATATGAACATGAAGGAAATGAACAGTAAATTTCTGAACTTACTGAGATATGTGCCATACCTCATAGAAGAAAAACCGAAAATTCAAAGATACTTGAGCTACCTACCTTTCAATATTAAGGACAGAATCGAATATGATAGTCTAAAAACCTTGGAAGAGGCTATGAGAAAGGCAGTTTTCTGCTATGACACAAATCGAAAAATAGAAGGAATGCTGAACTGGAAAAGTCATAAACCCAGCAATTTTGAGCTGAAAAAGAAAAATTTCAGGTTTAGTGAAAATTCCGGTTTCCAAAAGAAAAAAATTTCAAAATCGGAATTATCAAGGGAATAATTCTAGAAACAATCGACAGCAGAATTCTACAGCACCCATAAATGCACCTAATAATACCAGAACCAATGAGCAAAAGGCACCCATCAAATGTTTCGAATGTCAAGGTCCCCACTATACATCAGAATGTCCCTTAAGGAAGTGAAAACCTAACAACATCAACTCTATTCAGACTAAACCTACTGTTGGAGATGTGGCGAGGGAGATGCCCAGAATCAATGTAGCACTCGACAATAGGCAAGAAGATCATCAAATATCCATGGTAGAGATTGAAGGTATGCTACAAAATCATCTTGTTACTGTTTTAATTGACCTAGGTGCTAGCTTAAGTTATATATCACCAGATATTGTGGAAAGTCTCAAATTGAAAACAAAAAAGTTTAGTAAATCTTGGTTAGTTAGACTAGCAATTGGAACAAACAGGAAAGTATCAGATTTTATAGAAAGTTTTACCTTATCCATGAATCAGTTACAAACACAAATCAAGTTGAATATTTTACCTTTAGGATCCTATGATATTATAATCGGAATGGACTGGTTGGAAGCCCATCATGTCATTCTGGACTGTTACGGAAAAAGTTTTACATGTTTAAATGACGAAGGAAAAGCTGTAGAAATAAAAGGTATCCCAAGAAAGGTAACCTGTAGACAGATTTCATCCATGCAAGTTAAGAGGGTAGTTAGGAAAGGATGTCAGTTGTTTGCAGTAAATGTAGTAAACGATGAGTTTATCTGTAAAGAGGACAAACTGAAATTAGAAGACATACCTGTCCTAAAGGATTTTAAGGATGTATTTCCTGAGGAGATTCCAGGATTACCTCCTAAAAGAGATTTAGATTTTACCATCGAGTTAATACCATGAGCAGTACCAAATTCTAAAGCTCCATACAGAATGAATATACTGGAATTAAATGAATTGAAATCACAGTTGAAGGAATTGATTGATAAAAATTATATAAGACCCAGCGTGTCTCCTTGGGGAGCACCTGTCATCTTTGTTAAGAAAAAAGATGGAACCTTAAGACTGTGCATAGATTATCGCCAGCTTAATAAGATGACAATCAAGAATCGGTATCCATTGCCCCGCATAGATGATCTATTTGATCAACTGCGTGGAGCAACGATATTTTCAAAGACTGATCTAAGGTCAGGATATCATCAAGTACGGGTTAAGGATGAAGATATTTTCAAGACAACTTTCAGAACTTGGTATGGACATTACGAGTTCGTAGTCATGCCATTTGGCTTGACTAATGCCCCGGCTGTATTTATGTGTTTGATAAATAATATTCTGCACAAATACTTAGAAAAGTTTGTTGTTGTGTTTATAGACGACATTTTAGTGTATTCTAAAAATAAAGAAGAGGATGATGAACATTTACGGATTATCTTACAAGTTCTGAGAGATCATCAACTATACGCTAAGTTTAGTAAGTGTGACTTCCACAAAGACAAAATTCAGTATCTAGGACACATAATTTCTAAAGAAGGAATCTCGGTTGACCCCGACAAGATAAGGGCCATTAATGATTGGTCGGTTCCAAAGGATGTGTCGGATGTAAGATCATTTATGGGCATTACTGGATATTACAGAAAATTTATAGAGGGTTTGTCGAGGATTGCCAACCCCATAACTTCCTTGCAGAAGAAAGGTAAGAAGATTGTGTGGGATCAGAAATGTTCAGACAGTTTCAAAAAGTCAAAAGAATTATTGACTACAACACCTATCTTGAGGATAGCAGATCCTAACAAGGATTTTATAGTTTGTATAGATGCATGCAATGATGGACTCGGTGGAGTCCTAACATAGGAAGGGCATGTGGTAGCATATAAATCTAGAAAGCTAAAAATACATGAGAAGAACTACTCTACTTATGATTTAGATTTATTGGCAGTAATTCATGCCTTAAAAATGTGGCGTCATCACCTTATTGGCAAAAAATTCACATTGTTGACAGATAATATGGGTCTGAAATATTTATTAGACCAGACAAATCTGAACGCTAGACAACCTAGGTGATTGACTTTCTTAAGTGAGTATGATTTCGAAATTCAGCATATTAAAGGGAAAGAGAACAAGGTTTCAAATGCCTTGAGTCATAAGGAAAAACTGAATTTTATTTCAGCCATCAGCACCTACTCCACAGATTTGGAAAATCCGATTCTTGAAAAGAGTGAAACAGATGAAGAATATAGAAGAATAAAAGAAAGGACAACAGACAAAAATTCTAGAAATTTTATGGCAGATTTCAGTATGAAAGAAAATGAGTTATTACTATATAAAAACAGATTGTATGTACCAGATATACCAGAAATAAAAATTCTAATTTTAAATGAGATGCCTAAAAGTCATTATTATGGTCATCCAGGTTATCAAAATACCATTACTATGCTAAGGAAGGAGTATTATTAGCCCAGAATGAAAGATGAAGTAGCAGAGTATATATCTAAATGTTTGGATTGTCAAAAGGTGAAGGTTGATCACCAATATCATGCTGGATTGTTGCAACCGTTACCTATACCAAGTTGGAAATGGGAAGTGATAAGCATAGACTTTATTACTGGATTACCTAAATACCAGAAACAAAATGACTCTATTATGGTGGTAGTGGACAAACTCAGCAAAGCAGCACACTTTATACCTATGAAGACTACTCATAAAGCTCCAGACATTGCAGAAATATTTATGAAACAGTTTTTTCGATTACATGGGATACCAAAGGTGATAATCTCAGATCATGACTCTAAGTTTACTGAAAAATTTTGGAGTTCACCGTTTAAGGGGTTGAATACAACCTTAAGTTTCAGCGCAACATTTCATCCACAAACGGATGGACAGACAGAAAGGATAAATCAAGTTTTAGAAGATTTTTTAAGAATGTATATTAAGGATCATCCTGGTAAGTGGAAAGACTACTTGCACTTAGTAGAATTTGCTTATAATAATCATTATCATGCATCAGCCAGACTTATCCCTTTTGAAATTCTTTATGGTAGGAAATGTGATACACCTGTTTCTTGGAATAACCCAGTAAATAGAGTTGTTTTAGGACCTGAATTATTGCAAGAGTTAGAACTAATTGTGAAACATGTACAAGAAAACTTGAAAGCTGCCCAAGATAGGCAGAAAAGTCAAGAATATTTAAAAAGGACTCATAAAGAGTTCCAGGTTGGTGAACATGTATTTCTCAAGGTAAGACCGAAAAAGAGTTCATTGAATTTGGGAAGCTGTGCCAAGTTGACACCCAGGTATTGTGGTCCTTTTGAAATATTGTCCAAGGTTGGACCAGTGGCATACCAACTAGCCTTGCCACCAAATTTAAAAATACATAATGTTTTTCATATATCATTTTTAAAGAAGTATGTACACGATTCTACTCATGTTGTAGACTGGAATGATGTACAGGTGGGACAAGACAGAGATTTTTAGGTGGAACCGGACTGTATCCTCGAAAGGAGGGAAACTCTGCTCCGGAATCGCACCATTGGGCAAGTGAAGGTGCAATGGAAGCACCTTAGCCCGAAAGAGGCAACCTGGGAGTTGGAGAGTAGTATGCAGACAACATACCCAACTCTATTTTAGGAACACTCAAGGAGTGATTAACCAACATCGAGGATGATGTTGAGACTTAAGGGGGGGTGTATGTCACCTACCCAAATTCTGAAAATAATATTTTATTTGCAAAAAGACTTTATGTTAAATTTTAATTTCAAAGTTTTGAAATTATGACCAAGTTTGGTCAAGGAGGAATGTAATTACTGAATTATTATTATTTAATAAATTAAAGTAGGAGACAAACACCCAAGGGAACTGTTAAATGAGTGTTTGCTGACCCACTAGGAGGAATGGAAGCTGTTAGAAGGGATGGGATAGATGGCAGCAATTTCACTTCACCACTAGCTGTTGGTTATGGGACAACTACCCCTATAAATGTGGCATTATTCCCCAGGTGGTGGGAGTGGGTAGGAAGCTCATTTAATGACCCAGTAACAACTGAAAAGGCCTAGGTAGCCTACATAAGGAAAATTCGAATTGAGAAGGCAGCTCTTACACAATATTTTCTGCAGAAATATTTCCTCATGTGCATTAGATGATGACTGAGAGATTCAAATAGGGAGGCTATGTGAGTGCATTGTAAGTCTGCAATTTATTCCGAGAAGGAGAAACAGAGGAATTGGTGCAGGTCCCTTTGACTGCTAAAGTCTTTAAGACTGAATAACTAATGCTACTGCAAGTTGAGGTCCTAAACTTCTAAGTTTCTTCCTCCTGGTGGTTCAGTGAACAGGCTCAGGGGTCCTAAGACAAGTAACTTGGTTGTCTTCAGGAATTGGTTGGGTGGAACAGGCTCCTTGGGCTGTTTGTTTCCCTACAGATTAACCAGGTTTTGTTGTTTCCTATTTTGATTATAGTTTAATAATTCTGTTAGTGAAATCATCAAACTCTATTTTTATAAATGTATTTATTGCTGATCTTTGTTTAAGTCTGAATGATAAGCTTGTTTAAAATCTGATTAGAAAATCAACTCTATATTTTTTCACATGTTGTTATTTGCATCGTACTCTAGTATAGAGAAGCAAATTAAATAATAGATGAAAGATAGGCATATTGCCATTTGATTGGATAAATAATTACAGTAAGTGTTGGTTTACAATTCTGTCTTATATCTAAACAGAGTAAGAATTTATGTATAAGCATAGATAGTGATATAGGATTTCCTTTGTTATTTCATGAAAGAAAAACATAGTCTAATTTTTACATAGTCCTATATTTTCCTCTTATCTTCATACATCTATGATAGCAAGCAAATGCAAATAAAATCATACATATCATGTTGTCCAAGTAATAGTACTTCCAGGGTTCTTTTCATAGTTGCAAGAACAAATCAACTTATAGTTTTCTGATCATCATACATACATAAATTCTACATGCGTTTTCCTGTTTGATTCATATATCAATTGTTTATTGTAATAGTCTCAAAAACTAATACATTACAAACCCTAACTCTGTATTTAAACATCGTATTTTCTTTTGCTCTAGATTTTCTTTTAACAGCTGTAAAAACAAGTATATTCCTTTTTAGAAAATCATTATAGGCATTCTAGCATTGGAAACAGAGTTACAATATATACATGAATTAGTATTGCAGAACAATACTACTAACATTAGTATATACTTTCTCTTATATAAGTTCCAAGATTACAACATTCTTTTGGTTTAGTATCTATCAATTGAGAAGTAAAGTTGCAAACCTTTGTTCCTATTTCTTTAAGATTTAAACCCTAGATAGATCCATTATACACTTAGAAACTCTTCTAAGTTTAAAAGCCTACTATCAACTCTTGTCTTGTTTTATAAAGACTCTACTTTTGCAGTAAATTTTATTTGTAGAAACCGCATAACCGAAAATACAATTTCAAAACTCAGAATAAACTTTGTTGCTAGGGTCCTACTACTTCTGTCAAAGACTCATATTTTCAACATAGAATGCAGTATTACAAAAACATTTTTATCACTCTACAGAAGTAGGTTCAAGTAGCGTTCACCCATTCTTTCAAAACATCACAGTGTTTGCATCAACCAGAATCAAGTTTTATTCCAAGTCTTATGACTTTCAAGCCATCCTTGAAACTCGCAAAACTGTATTGGAAAAGTCACCATCACACAAAATAAACAAAGGCATTGAAGCCTCGGCAGTACAAAAACTCGACACTACTGTCTACAACCTAACCTAACCATATCTTTTTTTACTGAGCAAGGACTTGTCAACTACCGATGAGTCCAGGGTTATGGATGAACCCGAGACTTACCAAGACAATGGAGTCCTCGGCGTCCTTCTTTCCACAACGAGTAAGACTGTTAATCCATACAAATCCTGCACAGTATTCATGAGAAATGCAATTAGACTCGTATTGTTGAATGGATAAATTTTATACAAGTGATTTATGGCAAAACGTCACCAAAACTTACCTTCAAGATTCGACTGAGTTGCAGACTGTACTCGTTGGTAATGGCGAAGTTGGAAACCCTTGCAAAGACAGGTTAACATTTTCTTCTCGACCACACAGAAGTCAGAACTTTGAAAGCTCAAATCCAACACTTGCAAAACCCTGAACGAGCATTCGTTTACTGGTGTATTAAATGCAGTACCACCGCCAAGACTTGCACCGTTATCATAGTTCCTTACCCTGAGAAAAACATGTTGAAAGCCCTGAGCAATCCCTTTGAAGTTACTTATGTATTTACAAAGACTAGATTATACCTTTAAAACATTGTAGAGGTCTAGGTTTCGAAATCCCAGTCACTCTCTTTTAACCCTCTATTTCCGTAGCCGGTCGGCCATCACAACAAAGACCAATAGCAACAATGATTTTAGGGTTTAGGACATAAAGGCTTAAGGCATCTCTTGTGCGAGGGTGTAGAAACCAACATAAAGCCACGTGATACAAGCCAGGTGTGATGCTACGATTGTAAAACCTTTGGATAGAGTTAATGCTATTAAATTCAAGGTGTTGGCCAACCTGTACACCATATCACGATGAATCCCGTATCATTACACTAGATTGCATAGTTTCAAACCTGGTTAAATATAAGTGTTAGAATCGTGTTCATCATATAAATTTATTCAATATTTAGTTATGAGAAAACTATATCATTATGTACACGAATGAAATCCAATATCATTATATTGATATTAGTATTACCATTGTGGATCATTGTATCAATTGCATATTCTAACATTGTTACAAACATTTCAATGTTAATCTCAATACATTTCTATATATTATATAAATGTGAAAATTATATACTAGTTTTACTTATTTTGTATGGTTTATGTTTCGAATAACAAAGGAATTATGTTATACCTAATTGTATTAGGTTTGATTATATTCATGGCCCCAACTCTATACCAACACTAATAATATCTTATGATAGACTTTGCAATAGGTCATTCTATTCCCGAGAGAAGGTATCTTAAAATAGAGATCTTACCTGATTAAATCTTCAATTAAAAATACTGTCGTCTATCTAAATGCTGGTAAATCTCAAATAGCTTCAAATGATTGGAATTACCCTTACCTGTAAACCTGCGTCAAGATAAATGACTTTAGAGTTTACAGCTAAGTAAGCCCCGGGTGTCAAAAGACCCCTTTCATCATCAGTAAGAAACAAATTGTCAGTACCTTGTCAAGAAATTTTAATTATATGTGATTTCGAAGTATAGTTTACACAAGCAGAAACTAATGTCATTAGCATATTAAAATAAAGCATGATGTGTCGCTGTCATTATTTGTCATTAGTTAAAGAGACGCAGTAATTAAATTGTCTTATGCATTAATGAATTTATTATTCAATGCTACCATGATGAGTATTTATTACTTCCGCAATTGAAATGTTAACATTTAATGCTGTTTTAAAAATTTTAAATTTTTATGGAAACTTGGGATGTTACAAGCATCCATTTGAACAATATATGGACCATTTATAGGAGGAAGCCTTAATGGAGGGAGTTCTGTTGTTTTGATTCTTATCAAGTCAAAACATCACCAAGTACCATTCATTTCCTTGAATTGAATAAGCAATAACCATTAAAAGGAACAAAAATAAAATCAACTAGACTTGTTTCCTTTGATAGAAAATTCACAATATTCTAGAATCTATGATCTTGGTTGTAATTTTGGGGAGTAAATTATCCAAGGATGTGTAAAACAAATTAGGAATTGAATAGTTGATTGCAAAATCCATTAGTAACAAGAGGAACTTGTTGGGAAATCATGCTTCACATGTGTATCAAGCATAGCGACCAAGCTAAATAAGTGATTGAGATCATCCCCTCATTTATTTCTTAGTGATTTATGCAAGTACACGAGCTTTAGAGGAAATGGAAAGTTCATGGAATGACACCATTTCTATTTAGAGTTTTGGTTCTATTATTTAGTCCTACATTCCCTTCCCATTCACACATACCTAACATATGATTAGTTTGCACATTTATTAATTATGAAGTGGTAACCATAATTTCCTTTCCAAACGTTTCTACCCAAGTGACTGCAAGTGGGAAGTGCTCATGGTACCTAATACAAACTCATAACATCCACCTCAATCCCTTTGGCAGATTCCCATCTCCATAAGGGTACTTTCACCTTGGTTAATTCTTGCATGATGGTTACCATACCTCTCTCCTTTTCCTTCCTTATTGGTTTTGGGTCCTAAACATGCTCAAGGTTAGCTTCTAGGAGGTATTTTTCATATGCTCTTCACTAATTAGAAATTTTAATTTTCATTACTTCATTCTTGCACATTGGAAAAGTGGATTATTTATTGATATCGCACTAGGAATTTTTAGTGGGTGCTTGTTTGAGGTAGCATGGCTAGGTTGTGCCAATTCAGGTTGATAAGTTCAAAGTGGCTAACCAGTCTCTCCATGATTCCTGAAGAAGTATAGTTCTTTCCCCGAAAATAATGGAGCCACCTTTAGTAAGGTGGAAGCTTGATTCCAATAGATTTGTTATTGTGCTAGGAGAGGATAAAAAACAAAGTGAAACTCATCTTGAAAAAGTGAACTGACTAGAAGTGGGTCAAGACTCGAAAAACCAAGGAGGTCTTCCAAGACCTAAAATGGAATCTTCCCCTCCTCTAAATGAATTTTCTATCGACCTAAGATCATGGATACGTAAATCCCACCTATTGTTAATCTTAATCATTCTTTGTCTAATTCTTATAGTACTCTTTTGATCAAAATCTAAGAATTCTTAGACATAGATTTTGTCCAATCTACAAATCCTTTGAACCTGTGGAACATTCAAGTCAAGCTACAAATACATTGATTATTGGGGGCACTGCCAATCCTACATCTAGTATCCCTCTAGGGTGAAATAATATGGTTATGTATTGAATCTAATTAGGAGACACTAATCCCACCACTCTAGGTGCACCGATACGACCCACTCATGTGGTTATTTTCAATAGTGGGATTGGTTCATCGTCTACTACTAATCATAGAAGTGTCCCTTTCTTGTTTGGCATACCAAAATTTAATATCAATGATCCCCTTATTGTCCCTAATCATATAAATCAATGCTTATCTCTTCGATCTCATTTACCATCGTGGGTAGAAACACCATAATTCCCACACCTACCCTTGGGGTTGGGTTCTTGTTCTCAGTTGGTTTTCTGGTCAGAAGTGCCTCTATCTAGGAACCATGAAATTTTATGAGTGGTTCTTTTCATCAAGGTTATGGGTTTTATATGCACACATCATATGCTCTAGGTGGTGCAAATTTTTAAATATACAACATCAGGAGATCACATTATCCAAACCAATCTTGTGTAGTCAAGATTGATCCTATCATATAGAGGTGAGCACATTGATTTCCTTCCGTGTAAAGGTTATTCCTCCCGTATAGAGGTAATTGATCAAAGTAATGATGTTGTAAAGTATTGTTGGACAAGGCTCCATACTTGTGTGTATCAAGTCATGATTATCATGTGAACATTATGTATAAAGGTATCCATGAGATGGACCTCCCGTATAGAGGTGGACCTTCTGTATAAAGGTCATGCTTTACTTGTTAAAAGCATTTAATGTTGTGTGATATATTATTAACCATGATCACCATATTGCTATTAAGTCTCTCTTAGATATTGATTACGTCTAAAGTGAATTACTTTAGCATATGATCATTTGGTATGGAATAATATAATATGATCACAACATCCGATAATTCTTCTTAGTATAATGTAATGTGATGGATAATTAAAGTTAGCACATATTTACGATGCGGTAAGAGATAAAGACATAAAAGTTAAAGCATAGAGATAAAAATAATTCGAAATTTCCCATGTAGACACTTCATATAATTAAAGAGAACTCAAATTATTAAAGCATAAGTTATCAAGCTTCAGTTAAGTATCAATGCTTCAGTTAAAGATATGCCTCAATTAACTAAAGAAATCACAGACTACAGTGGTCACTTCAAGTAAATCAATCATCATGCTTTCAGTTAACTAAGTATTAAATAAAAAGGACTAGTTAACTAAAGTGTTTTCACTTTAGTTAAACTAAAAGACGACACTTCAGTTGAAGAGAGTTAACTAAGTGACAACAAAGAAGATCTAGTTAATTAAGTGTTATTGCATGATGACACTTATGTTAAACTAAAAGATGACACGTGAGTTGTGACACTTGCATGTCGACACTTAAGTTTTCCACATAACTAAGTGGGAAAGCTTTCAGTTAAGAGTCTAGTTCATCCTAAGTGACAATTCAATGAGATAAATCACTGCATGAGAAGTGGGGTGCACCTATGCATGCAAGATTAATATGTATCCAATTTGAGGGCGAGTTCATCCTGAAGTTAGAAGTTAAAAATAGAAGAGAAGAATGTATAAATATGTTATATGAGATTTTCCAATCTAATGTGAAGTGAATTCTCTTCTCCATTGAAGGAAATGCACTTCTCTTTGTGTAGGGTATTGTCCGTGCTTTTTATTGTTGTGCTGGGAACACATCCAATTGATATCTCTTCTCTATTGCTTATGTATCTTCATAAAGAGTTGTTGGTGATATCTTATCTTCCGAAATCAATCTTCTATGTTATAAAAGAAATCATTCTCTGTTATCCATTATATTATACTGAGAATAATTTTTGGGGTTTTTGTTCTCATAATTTTGAGTATTTTCCCCAGGGTATATATTGTGTTATGGTTGTATGAATTTCATGGATTGAACTATCTCATTGCTTCAATTCTCTGCATCTAAAATAATTAAAGATTAAATATCAACCAAATTTCAACACAAATCCATCCAATAGTAATTTTTTCAAGGGAAAACAAATGAAATATCATGTTATGGGCCAACCCAAAACTTGTTCAATCCATTTTCCCAAGTCTAATTTTTACTTATCACCACGTTAAATATTATTTATTTGATGATGATCACCAATGAATTTGTGTGGCATAATTCCAACTGGCCTCCAATATTGATCAAGTTGCACTCCGACATTCCTATGTTCAAAGGGAAAGATGGAGAAGACCCTTCAAACCTTGTGATGAATTTCAATCTCTAGTGTTCTTTGAAATCATTGATGGAATATTCTATTAGGTTTCCACTCTTCCAGCACACCTTGATTGGAACCACTACAAAATGGTATATAGAAATCCAAGTCTCTATTTATAATGTTTTCAAATATTTTTCTATGTCATTCCTCCCACATTTTCAATTGCTAGTATAGTATGAAATTGGGATAGAGCTACTAACATCATTCATAAAAGACACTATCACCCATATATTTGATCACATCCATGAATGAACAAGGAGAAAACATATGATTAAAGCTCATATTCCCAATGCTTTCCTAGTAGATTATTTTTTAAGTCCTTATTTCCCTATATAGATAAGGATGTGGCGCTTTCATACGTCATTAGGGAAGAACAAACCATTGTTAGAGCCTAATAGTTACACTTGGTTTACTTACAGTCTAGGATTCTTTATGACTTTCTTCTAAATGCACCAATAAAAAAAACAAAAACAATCAATCCAAGGCCAAGACCACATACTAATGGTGTGATCAATTTTGTAGAGAATGTTGTAATAATTGAAATGGCTAGTCAAATGGGACACATTTTATTTCACACTAATACATCTAATACTATTCAGAATAATTCATAAACCATAGGTCCTTCAGAAACCTTATACATCCTCTTTCTTTAGTCTTTGATCAGAAAGGGAACCAACAAGCCAAAGAAAAAAATAAAGGTAAAATTTAAAAGAAAGGATCTGGTAATAGTACTAAAGCCAATAATAATCCTGGTGGGGACAAATTGAAAAGAAGAACGTGAAATCCCTATTCAATATTTTATAGGAATATCAACTCACTCACTAATACCCCAATAATGAAGGACGCACAATTCTTATTGGCACATCAAGTCATGACTTAACAAACTGTTATGCTAGGAAATCATTTTCCCCCTCAATACCAACTCATTACTAGAGTTCCTAATAACATGGTTCTCTCACAATAGGGTATTCAAGGTTCCTATTCATAATGGGGGAACACCTCAAATGTAAATTTTTACATGTGTGAATGAGAGATTAATATTCATACACAAGCACAAGGACACAAAAGTATCGCCATAAGTGACCGCTTTTTCCTTTTTTAGTCTCACTAAAATAATTAACCTCATATTTAATTAAAGTGAAACTCAAACTAAGTCTAATGAAATTTGGTTAGAAGGCTTAATGAAGACTAAATAAATTATCTAGGGTCATCACCTCTTATCCCCTCCCACTTCCCCCACTTGTGGAATCATAGTCCCCCATCTCTTCTTCATCCTTCTACACTTGCAATTGTTAGATATTTTATATGAAAAACTATACATAACATTTACAATATCTATGTTATCCTAGACCATATAAGTCTAGCTTCTAGAATATGTTTCATTACATATATATTCACATTTTGGGGGTAAAAAATGGAGTGTTATAGTCCTCTCCCCCTTATTTTATGCACCATCCTTGGTGCAAATCAAATCAATGCACATGTACAAAAATTTTACAAGAAAATATTTCAAAATAACTTTGGTTATGCTTCCCACATTGAATCCTCCAATTCCAACATTGCTTCTTTAGGGTTGTAATGCATCTATTGGAACTTTACCTGGTGTAATATCCCCAATTAAAAATTAGGAATATTAACTCCAATTTCGAACAAAAATTTTATTGGTTTTCAATGTTGTTTAAATAGTGGCTTATGAAGTGTTCTAGTTTCAACAAAAGAGGAATATATTTATAATTTAGGATTCAAATAAAGGTGTGAATCCCATTAGAATATTATTTGAGACAAATTTAATATTCCCAAATCATATTTGATATAAGGGTGAATCCATGAATGTGGTTCACCGTTTTTGGCAGATCGCATGGGGAAAATTCGTTTTTCGGACCCTCGATCGAGGTGTTTTAGAGCCCTTGATCGAGGTTTTAAACGCTTGATCGAGGGTTTAAAAATACCTCGATCGAGGGCTATAACATACCTCGATCGAGGGTATTATAAACCCTCGATCAAGGGTTTGGTTAGACACTCGATTGAGGGTTTGCTCGCTCTGACAGGGAAAAAAAAAAACAGGGCCCGACCAGTTGTGTAGTGGCTTGATAGACCCTTGATCAAGCAAACCCTCGATCGAGGGTATGCGATAGGGAAAAAAAACAAAGCAAGGCCCGACCGGCCCTGTTTTGTGTAGTGGCTTGACAGAGACGGAAATAGCAGCGACTGGGGACCTCAACCGAGCACACGCCCGACGCCAACTCACCATAGCGACTCCACCTCCCCACATGGATGCCATCATGTCATCTATTCCACCAAGTGGGTAGAATTCCACCATTTTTGTTGATATTTAAAAATATATATATATTTTGTATTTGTTGTATAAATTTGTGTTTTTGATCAAATCTAGTTTTAATTTGGTTTTCTAGAAATGGTTAGGATGTAGGCATTGAAACTAAACCAAGATTGAAACCGAAAACCACCGTTGAAACCAAACTAAATGAAAAAAAATTCATTTGATTTAACTAAAACAAAAACCCATTTCAAACCAAAACAAAAACCAAAACCATTTGAAATTTGAAATAGATTTAGGGTTTTAGATATTTTGCAGTTATTTGTTTAATTATTTGATTTATTTTTATTTATATATCAACCAGTAGCATTTCACCGCATAAATGCTACTAGTTTTATTTTAAAATGTGTTTTTACAAGCAGAAATGCTCCCCATTTTTTTTCAATCTTCCGAGAATGCCAAGAGGATTGAAAAAAAAACCATTTGAACCTAAAATAGAAAACCATTTCAAAACAAAAACCAAAACTATTTGAAATTTGAAATAGGTTTAGGATTTTAAATTTATTTTGCATTTATGTTTTTAAAAATTATTTGGTATGTAAATTTGTTTATATATCAACCGATAGCATTTCACCACATAAATGCTACAGATTTTATTTTAAAACGTGTTTTTACAAACAGAAATGCTGCCAATTTTTTTTCAATCCTCCGAGAACGCCAAGATTGAAAAAAAAATCATATATTAATATTAATATTATAATATAAAAAATAAAAAAATGAATATTAATAATATATTATTTATTAATTTTTACTTAATTTATTTTAAAAAAGATATTTAATATTAATAATATAATATAAAAAATTTAAAAATGAATATTAATAATATATTATTAATCATAACCATAACCAATTTGCCAAATTGTCCTAAATAGGATCCCCTCTTAGGTCATGAAAAGTATGTCCACAATGTGAGCATCAATGAAGATAAATTGGCCTGGAACCATAATGGATAGCTTGGAAAAATTCCCAACATCAGGTGGCCTAACATCATTAGATGATGTCTCTGAATGATATAAGCCACTACAAATGCATTTTGCTGGACTAGACTACATGTGTTTGGATTAGATTTTTCCACCATCTTTGTGGAATACAAACTACAATTCAACAATAAAAATACCTTTTTAAAAATATGGACATTTCTAAAATAAAAAAATTATAAAAATGGCTAGACAAATAAAACGTACGGAAATTCTCCTTGGAAATTGGAAATGGATGACTATAGGTCCTCTTAGAACAAGCTCATATTACCTAACATTACTTTGTCAACCTTATTATTTATAAGGAAAATACAATGAAAGAATATTATTTTATTTCTATCCTTTAAGTCCCTTGACCATAGCTTTATGATTGTTATTAAAAAATATTGGGACTAGTGGTCAAAGAGGGACACATGGATTTCTCATGAAGGCATGTGGTCTATCCTTTGCAAGAAAATAAAATTCTTGAATTTTGGGCATGCACATGATTATTTGAAATTCATTCTTACTAGATTTGGGATCATAGCCTAGGCCGCCATAGTTTTTACAAACATAGAAATTATTCAAACAAGTACAATCATTATGAGAAAATTATGCACAAAAAAATGGTCATGAACAATACAAAATAATTCCTCCATTATTTAGTGAACTAGAAAATAATTATTGCTAGAACTACAAACTTTTCCCATTCGATCCGCCCAAAATGGTGAACCACATTCATGGATTCACCCAAATCTTCTTATTGCTAGAACTACTCTATTGGTGTTGAACTCTAGATGTGGATCTTGATTTAGTGGAACATTGTTGCAAGTTGGTGTTAGTGATATGAAACCATGCAGTCTTCATTCATATCCGAACCTTTGGTACAATTCTATCCATGTGAATGATTTTGTTAAATTCGAGCATGGGAAGAAATCATGGATTACTGGCCATTGACATATGGCGTTAACCAATGTAAGACAACTAACTAATAATGAAAATGAGTGTGAAGGTACCTTAGTGCATTTTGACAGGTATGAAATGATATATTGAAATCGATTCCCCCGTAGAATATGATAGTCAAGATTATAGAATATGATAGTCAAAATTAAAAAATTACAATGTTCTCCCTAAATCTGATCTAGGTATGTGATATTCTTGGTGAGTGTGTCTGTGGTGAATTTATGAGTTCACCCCACAAAAATATTCTATACTTATCTCTTAGATCTTAAATATGGTTTGTAAACAGCTTGTGGCAATTTATAACAAAATATTGTAGATGGTCAAGTCAAAGTAGACATTACAAGGTTTTGAGATCACTACCTTGCAGGGGGTATGCTTATCACCTTCTCCATAATGTGTTAGAAATGGACATAATAAACATGTCCCATCAAGAGAGCATGCACTCATGAATTGCAAATGGATTTAATTTTTTAGAAAACCCCGACAGTAGAATTACAAGTTGATATAAAGACTTGTATCCATATTTTTCTTTTCTAATCTTCCAAATCACAACTAGACATAGGCAGAGAGCATACTCATGAATATGGCGGGTCTCTATATTTTGAAATCTACAACTTTAAAATCATAGTAGAAAAAAATTCACCTCATATGCAAACCTCAAACTTTTAGCTCCTGAAACTCTACTTGTTTTTCCTCCTTCATATGGATCCCTTCATAATTTATCCTTCCAATGGTTAGTGGATGGGGTGGTTCTTACTGCACCACCAAATGAAATTGAAATAATTAAAAACTACTCTACCATTTATATTCAAATGAAATAAATCTATAGAAAACACACCCTACTTAGAAAATTCCAATGCAAAACTAATCATGTGTTTGTATGCCTTCATGCTACTAAGACCATGTTGTCACCAAGTTCTCTATTGACGTGAGTTAGATTTGTACTTATCAATCTGGGGTGTCTATAAAATTATGAGATGCCAACAAAATTTATGCAGAACTAGGCATCTAAACTAATGCAACTTGCTTAATAGATCATTTCCAGAAGTCAATATTAAACATTGAGGCTATATTCATTTAGTTCACTCAACAATTCAAATAACTCGCTTAGCTCTATCAAACACCAAATCCGAAAAAATAAATCTTGCAAAATTGAATCCAAAAATATAAAACAATGACTGTAGGAACCTTCCTCTCACTCGATGGTTGAGGATCAATAGGAGCAAACTCTAGTCCAATGGAGGCCTTGAATTTGAATTGGAATTGAAATTGAATTTGGAATTGAATTTGAAATTTAAATTTGAAATTTGAAATTTGAAATTGAAATTGAAATTTGAATTTGAATTGGAATTTGAATTGAATTTGAATTTGAAATGTGAAATTTGAAATTTGAATTGAATTTGAATTTGAAATTGAATTGTGAAATTTGGAATAGAATTTGAAATTGAAATGAGAAAATTTGAAATTGAAATGTGAAATTTGGAATGGAATTTGAAAGAAAATTAAAATTAGAAATTGAAATGTGATGCAGATAGTCCTGAAGAGAGAGATTCAGTGCTTCGTGCTCCGTGAAGCACGAGAGGATCTGACGTCGCCCGACAGGGCGGCCATTGGCAATGCTCCCGTTCACCGAGGAGTGATGCTAGGCCGGGGTCGGCTGCCACTGGTGGTGGAAGCAAGAGAGATAGTGTGTCAGTTCATCCCGACGACATACATGTGGATCCCCAGGAGGAGGATGTGCCACAAGACACGAGTGCATCAGGTGCATATTTTTTGTTATCACATTTTCAGTAAACTTTTAGTATATAATGCATTGAATTTCAGCTGCAAGTTATAATATATATTTTTAGGAACATTTGTGTTTTGGTTTGGATCGCAGGTGCCCCATCAGGGGATCATACGACGATAAGGTTGCATAGATCACTCTAGCTGATATCATTTCCCATCGAGAGTGGGTGAGATCATGTGTATGCACTTTGAGGGAGGATTCTCCCACATGGCAATCTTCGTCGATGATGTTATCAGCAGCTGATGAGATGTTGGCCCTCTATAAGAGGGTAGGACCTCTGAGTGACATTTGGAGACATTCATGCTAGAGGAGGAGACATGGTGTCATTGGGATCCACAAATGGGAGGATGTCAAAGTCACCATAAGAGGGTATGACATCAAGGGTGCTTTATTCGACTTCCCTCGTGACCGCGCCCCCGGTCAACCGCTTAGACTCAGGGAGTTTAAGTTGGAGATCGTTGCACCACATCTATATGATAGATTCGTGGGAGCATGGGGCTTGCTCCCCCACCATGACCAGGTCCCATTGTACTTTGCAAAACATGTTTATATAGAGTTTGTTTTGGACATGCACTCGGATTACACTAGCACAGGGTCCCAGTTCTATGGGGATGGTAGGGGATGCTCCTACCAACGTCGTGGATCTCGGAGAGACCCTGCCTTCGTGGCACCCGCTCCGAGGTTGGTACCGTTTCCAGACAGGACGATTATCAGGTCGGGGGATGTGTCAAAATCATCCCAGCTTGCTGTAGAGTCTAGACAGGACCTTGCAGAGTCGTTGTTCACTACCATGGGCAGTGCTATTGTTGTTGTGCACGGAGAGGCATCTAGACCACCCCCTCCACCTACAGAGCAAGAGATAGAGTATGTCTCTAGTGACATGCTCAGGAGTTTCGATGGCGAGACCCTACTGTGATATGCTAAGTTAGCGCGAGATGCATACTTTCAGTTATATCGTAGATGCGTCGCTACAGGACAGGTATACTTTTGTACAATTATGTATATATGTTCTTCATGTTACATCATATCAATGTCACAAATTGAATGGTCAATAATACTTAAGGGAGTTGTATTCTATTGTTCCATGCAGGGGACCCCATTCATGGATCAACTCTTTGGTAGCAAGCCATCAGTTGGTCCATCCACTCGTCCCCACCCGCAGATGATAGTAGTTGAGGTAAGTTATAATTTAGGTTGCAATTTAATTTGTGTTTGAATATTATTTCTCAGTTTAAATCATTTGTGTTTTATTTCTTAATTTTCTTAATTTTATGTTGTAGATCTTAACTTCAAATGAATTTCAAATTGTACAGGGCAAAGGAAAGGAGGTAGATCCTGATTATGGACATGAGGACCACGAAGGTCCTGACGAGCTGGGTTCAGAGACACATGTGAGTTTTAATTTATGTTCCAATTCATGTTATTTAGTCACATTTAGTAATTGATTTTTGTACTTTATGTTTCAATTTTTTATGGATAGCTTTTAAATTATGTTAAATTTAGTTTTAATTTTTAATAAATCTAACTTATTACATGTAATGGCATATTACATAGGCATCGCTACAGGTGGGTATCAATGTTGCAATGGATTTCACACATGGTTGGGATGTAGCTCGAGTACATGGTCCTGATGAAGGGCCATCTACCCATATTCCTACCCAGATCCCAGATATCACCATTGACACGATGGATATGGAGGAATTCCTTGAGGGTTTAGAGTCTCAGAGACAGCAACGAGCTGCTGCACACGAGGGCAATTAGAGGGACGATCACAGGCCTTGTGGGGGTAGTGGCCGATGAGTTGATGATCTATGCATTTCCATCTTTTGGATATTTTCATATTTTATATATTTTCATGTGTTTGGATGATCTATGTATACGTTTTCATGTTTGGGATATGGATTTCTATCGTTTATACATGGAATTTTATCATATATGGACTTTTGAATATTTTGTATATTTTATCATATTGATGTCTTGATGTGTATTTTGTATCTGATTTGAAATCGATTGTTTTTTTATATTAGATATGGAAATAGTTATTAAAGCTACAAATTTATGTTGTGTCGTTTCAAATGCAGATTTAATATGTAGTTACAATTTAGTTCAATTTAAAATGCAAATTTTGACTACATTATAGAACATCTTCGAAAATTTAGAATTGAATACATACATTAAATTTTAAGATTGAAATTACAATTCCAATTCAATTCCAATGTAAAATTTCAAATTTAATGTGTAATTTCAATTCCAAATCAATTACAATTTAAAAGCTCTTTTTCAACTACATTACAATTGCATAAATGAAATCAAAATGTAAAATTAGAATACATTTGAAATTGCAATTACATTATGTTGTCTACACATCACAATTCAATTACAATTTACACATTCCAATTCAATTACAATTTAAGATTAAAATCTCAAATTTAATGTGTAATTTCAATTGAAAATTCAATGTGTTTTTGATGCATGTAATCCAAAAATTGAGAAGGTTTGATGGTTAGACATTATAGTGAATGTTTGTGAAGTTCATATACTTTGATTATACAAAATGTGAAATTCATATACTTTGATTTATACGAAGAAAGGTAAGATAAACCATTATTGCAATTTATATGTCTCACAAAATAAATACTTAGGCAACAAAAGTAATGAAATGTTTATTAAAAGCAAGCATGTAAAGTAATGAATGTTCACATCAACATACAAAATAACATTTTATTGAATGCGAGTATGTAAAGTTAATGAATGCTTACATCAACAAACAAAATAATGTTTTGTGAGACTATGCTTTCCAACTACTTATGACAAAACCATACAAATCATTTTGATGATATGGACGATGTAATCCTCATCTCATCATGGCTTGCACTTGATGCCATCAAGGACACAGTTCACCATGATACAAGATTATAACAAATGAAGTCAAAAATTATGTGGATGCCATACAAGTGTCAAGCAAAGGGATTTTCAACCACCAAATCACCATAACTAAATGTCACCCACGAATGTAAAAATTCTACTAGCAAGGTCAATCTAATTATTAATCAATTGCTTTGGAAGGAAATCAAATTGAAGGAGTGTTTTGGTGCCCTTCATTTCCCTTAGTAAGCAAAATTCAAAACTATGGAGTGATTGCGGTCACGTCCCAAAAAATATAGCTAAGGAAGAGTCACATATATACCACACATGGGTATGTATGAGACCTTTGGTTGAAGATTCAATGATAGACTATGAACAATCAAGGGAAACACAATAGTCCTAAATAGTACAAATTTTAGGTTATCAATACAAGAATGTGTGGTCCAAACAATAATTATAATGCCCAAAATTTTCTAAATTCATATATTAAAGAATGTTGCACAAAATGGTAATCAGTCACCCAATTCAAGTTCAAGGTAGGTGACAACATTGAGTATATATTATATAGAGCATTGTCACATATGAATACAAGGGACATAGAAGAGTCTAGATGTTTAAGGATCAAGTATAGAGCCATATAAATTTCCCTGAAGGTGTGGGGACTCTCAATTGCATAAACAATGTATGCCTTAATCATCATACTCCTAAATTGAATTAAGTGGGCATGCATTGCATGCTAACCACAATAGTTATCTCTCAATTCCTTTTTGCTTGTGTTTCAATTCCTTTATGCTTGTGTTTTAGTTGTAGAGATCCAAGCACCAATAAAGTAGTGACTTAAGTTATATATTAAAGATTGCATATGAATTTATATATAGCATTCTACAACACCCAAACCTTTTGTATGGAATTTGATATATCACTCTAAATTATGATACTTCTGTGTTTTCAAGCTACCCAAACTCATTTCAAATTATTTCCATACTTATAAATATGAAAATACAAATTAAGTTTTGGCCATCATGAATTTTACTTAGTTGAAGAAATTATTTAGTGACCTAAAACCTAAAATACATAAGCTTATTGGTTTTGGTTTAACTTGGATTATAATGTATAAAATTTTGCAAGTTTGGAATCAAAATTTAAAATTAGAATACATTGTACAATTCAAAATTTAAATTTTACAATTCCACATTGTATAGATGCATTTTAAATTCTCAATTACATTACAATTGTATTTGAAATCAAAATTTAAAATTAGAACATGTACATGTTCAAGTGTATTCACATTGGAGCACCATGACCCAAATTTCACAAAAGCCTCCCATCTAGTATTTGTATTCTTGACGTTAAAGCATCTACAAAAATACATTTATAAAACAACCTCCACAAAAATCTCCAAAAAAATATTACACAAGACGACATGAAAACTATGCCAATGATGCAAGTGGCATACATGTAACTCATTCATTTGGCCAATGGGTTATAGGAATGCAAGTCTCCATAATATGATCATGGTCAGCTTCTGTCATCTTCCATCTCTTTGGATCACCTCTCTTCACCTTGATTTATGTTAGAGGTATTCGAGCTGCAACCACCAAATGACTGTATTGACATGATATATATTCAGGCATAAAATCTCTGTAAATAATGTGAGCACCCTATTTTTTCACTTTTTCAAAAAAGTGTCCCATTAGAACCATGTCTCTAGTCTGGTATGTGAAGTACCCATCTTGCTACGGTCGCACCAACCTACTCTTTATTTGCGTGCACCGCATCAAATAGTATGCAACATTTTCTTGGTTGTGGAGGGGTGCAATGACAACGAATACATCACCTGCAAGATACATTACAAATATTACTCAAATTTCCTACGTGCAAATTTCTACAACATTTGTATATGTGTAAGATATAATGAACTAATTAACTTAATGAAGACTCTTGTACCTTCCCTAACCATATCGAAAACTCAATCATGATCTAATGAGAACATGGCCTCTTCAGTGTGCATCTCTTGCCATGTTGGAATTGGATGTGGGCCCTTTGGATTAAGAGATACATACTTCCATGGTTTGACATATAAATCATTTTCACAGTGATCAAGCCCGCATCCATTTGCATCAATGCAAAAATCACAAAAGTAGGCATACTTCCTCGTTTCAATGGAAAATATGTCCCCCATATCTTTACTTCAAACACAATGCAATTCCCTCGTACCAGGGATGGTGTCACAATACCATGGCATGGATCTATTAACATCTCCAATGGCAACATCCTAGAAGAACCTGCATGGAATTCAGTTTGTCATATGTAAATTCCTATCGAGTACATGTGTTCTTTTGGAAATGATGATATTGAATGTTATTAGCTTATTAAATGAGTTTGGAGTTTATTACTTGCACATTGGCCTTGCTTGTTCGCGACCGTGATGTCCCAAATGACGTGTGCACCAATCAACTACTTCAGTGGAGCATTTGAGTCGGGTTGCACCATGACTCATTTGGTACCTCCGAAGTGCTCATTTCACACATGCACCTGCGCCATCATGTTCACCCTTTCCATGCCCTATCTCAAAAAAGCTCCAGGTGTGTCAGATTCCTGTCTCTTTGTGAAGGCAACTCAACCAATAAAATGAGCGTGCCGCTTTGAATTGCCCTGCACACCCATCCGACCAAATCCTGTGTTCAGTAAATGATACGCCTCTCTGTCTAAATGAATCATAAATCAACCCAAAGCAGTGTTGAACAAACAATGTGTTATGCTCATGATCATCACTAACATAAAAATGGTACTCCTTGATCACTTCACGTGACTGAGGAGTGTTATCCCTACCATCAATTTTTTCCTGAGCATGTCTGTACAATACATGTACAAAGATAGACACCTGGTCAGGGTGATAGTACTCACTCTGTATCTCTCTCTAAGGAGCAAAGGTGTAGTTCTCCGCAAAGTCTACCACTGATAAGATTGTGCCCGGCTCAAATACCTCACGGGAATGTTTGAATTCTGAAGCTTGCCACCTGGACCTATGGGAGTGCTTTATGTATTTATAAATTTGACTTTGAAACTTCTCCATGAAATCTGAAACAGGAATCTCATCATCGAGCAAGTCGATCCTCTTGGATGGCACAGATGAAGAAGATGTTGGATTCATGGTGACGTACTCATACCTCTTCCACCTAACAGTGATATCTGACAATCCATGGTGTGTTGGATCGATAGGAAAGTTCCTATGGAACAATCTCAAATCACCGCATTCATGGCATTTTCTTCCACCTACACACCTCTTATTGAAAAACACGTGTTCAAGATTCCTGTTGCATAGTATCTTACAAATAAAATCTCGCACTGTGTGAGGAGCTAGCACACCATTCCAGTGCCTTTTGCAAAAATCCAGAAATGTGTCATAGTATAGTTGAAATTCAACGTGGTACCGACAGCAACAAGTGTCCCGAATCGTATTCGGCCTAATATACCATGGTTTCAATTTGTTGAACATGCTAAATGATATTTGAACACCAGGATTGGTTTCTTGGAATTCCTCATAAAGTGCAACTCTTGTCATCTCCATCATATGCTTACAATGCTCCTGATAAATACCTTTGGATAAACGTTGTCGCAGGACATGCTTTCGATCTGGAATAGAATGAGAATGGCTATCCCAAAACTCTATCACCTTCTCTCTAATGCCTGCTGCCATCCTACCTCGATAGGGTTCCCTACAAATAAGATCCCAACAAGTAGTTTCATCATTTCCATCTATCCAGACCCTGAATTTAGTATATTTGAGTAATGTTCTTTTTGAAACATTAAGCAATGATGCCATTGTTGATACCATTCAATTTCTTGAGGTGCTTTGCGCCACAACAACCATTGTAATTTCCCTACGAGCATCTCGGGTATCATTGTTTCTTGATTTTCCAAATGAAGATATTGCAGTTCTTACATTTTCTATTGCAATATCGCATTTCTTTTTTGTTTTAACATCTTGAAAACCCAACAACTTTGTGGCACGTTTCAATTTTTTGTGTTTTATCAACCCATGTAGGTTTTGAGCTTGTGTCATCGTTGAATGTTGTTCAAAATATGACTTGATTATGCTATTGACATGCTCTCTAACTCTCTGACCAGGGATTGAGTTCCCAATCTCTTCTTGTGCAGAAACAATTGCACAATCCTCTAGAAAATTTCCACCCCTTCCAACCCCACTGCAACTCCCAATTATATTTTCAATGTGAGAGGGAAAAGTGTCATGTGATGGCTTATCAGGATCATGAGGGGGCATAGGATCATGTGATTCTTGATCACCATGATGTGATGTCTGACCATAATCTCTCCCTACATAACATGTAAATTAACAAACTGAAAATTAGTTACTTGGTAGTTGTGCATTGAATTTTAAAATTGCTAATAACTTGAAATTTGATGTGGAAATTGAGAAATTGAAAAATTGAAAATTGCATGTGAATTGAATTTTCCAACTAATACATTTAGCTTGAGAATTGTTCTAATTAAAAATTGAAATTCCTAGTAACTTGAAATTTGAAATTGCTCAAGTAACTTGAAATTGCTAGTAACTTGAAATTTGAAATTGCTCAAGTGATACGAACTGTTACACCAAAACCTCGAGGTGCTAGTGAAGGCCGCCCACTAGGATCTTAACATCCCACCACACTCCGCAATCTAGACTCTGGGCTGGATGTGAGCCCGTACGGTGGTGTCCCCTCTACGTCCTACGAGCCCCGAACGAACACTGCAATGCCGACGTTGGATCTGAAATGGCGCGGAAGTGATCGACAACAGTTCAGCTGAAAATAGATATGGACCCCATGTATGTTCGGCTTCCTAACAGTTCAAGTGTTTCACTCGGCCACCAATTCTGTCTGACGGCTTGTGTATTGGGACAGTACCCCTCACTCCACGGCTCAAGTAAAACTGATAACCGCTTGGTCACAAATGACAGCTCTTGGTTTACCTCACAGGGAAAAACTAGTCAATCAGGTAGGGGTCGTTTCCCTTTTCGCTGGCAGGTCTTCTCAATGGGAAAGCTACTTTGGGGTTCCTGTGGTACTCCTCACAATGAGTTTTAAGTATTATGCCCAAGTACTTCCCACAGTTAAGCGGACAGGGATTATTCCCAGATCCAAACTTGCAACAGATGCGAAAATTGCTCAGGTAACTTGAAATTTGAAATTGCTCAAGTAACCTGAAATTGCTAACTTAATTAAACTTGAGAATTGCTCTAGAAGTAAAGTTTGAAATTCCTAGTAAAATTTGAAATTGCTTGTAACTTGAAATTGGTAGTAACTTGTACATTTAACTTTAAAATTGCTAGTAACTTGAAATCAACTATATATATTTAAGTCAAGATAATTATTACTTTTACATTACAAGAAAAATGTTATTTTAACTTGATGGTATAATTTATAAATAAATAAATATTTAAAATACAAGTTGCAAGTCACCATGCAAAGAATAAATGATTACAACAATTCTACCCTAGAATTTCAAGGACAACATCATGCATCCCATGTTGTATATACGTGAAATAAAAATTTAAGATTGATTTTCTACCCATCATAACATACCTATTATACTCTAAATGTGGAGAAAAAAACATTGATTTAGAGATGAATACGATATTTAATTAAAAACATTGTAGTGATATGATTGAGGAGAAATTCATAATTTTTAATGCAAAATAACATTTTCATTAGTTGATGATTTTGTAATTTCAACAATAGACATTTAAATGGAAATTGTAATTTTATCATAAATTGCAATTTAAGGATTTTTTATCAATAATGCTTCACATATCAATGCAAAGTTGCAAACATTGCAAATTTAATTATTTTCAATTTGTCATAACAAAATATATGATTCTAATCATTAATCTTATCTTGGTGATATGTCATATTATGCAAATAAAAATATATGTGACACATGGAATTTTTTTTAAAGTAAACATTATAATTAAATAGCTCTTTGAACATTCATTTGTATTCAAATATTCATTACTATGAAAATATTGCCAACCACCATAACTATGAAAATATTCATTCATTTGTTTTCAAATTGAATAAATTCTAACTAATACATAACTATCAAACATGCAAATTTCAAAATATTCATTCATTTGTTTTGAAATCGATTTTTTTAACAAAACAAGAAATGAAATTACATTTAACTTGAAATTGTTAGTAACTTAAAAATTGCAATTAGTTAAATATGTATAATTTAACTTGAAAATATAATGGCTAAGTGTACATTTAATTTGAAAATTATCCTAATAACATTGAAAATTGTTAGTAAAGTTTAGAAATTTGAAAATAATTAATATGTACATACATTTTAACTTGAAAATAGAATCTAAGTGTACATTTCATTTGAAAATTGTTGGACAATAAAATTGAAAATTGTTAGCAAACTTTGAAATAATTTGAAAATTGTTTTAAAGCAACTTTGAAGCATAATTTGAAAATTGTTAGCAACTTTGAAATAATTTGAAAATAGTTAAAAATATGTTCATATCTTAACATGAAAATAGAATCTAAATTTACATATTTCATTTGAAAATTGTTCTAATTTAACTTTTGTTTAAAGCCACTTGAAAATTGTTCATTTAACATAAAAATTGTTGTAAACTTTGAAATTTAAATAACAAATTGATGAAAGAAATAAGAATATAATTACAAATAAATATGAAACAAATTAAATTATGAAATTTAGTTAAATTTATTGGAAAATTGTTACTAATTTTGTAAATTATGTAGCATGATATTTAAATTATGATGACATGTAATTCAATAATTTACCTTGGTTGTCCTCCATTGGAATTTGTTGCACCAAATGTGCATCTTCTTCTTCTCTCAACCTTGCTCTTTGTTGTCTCATTCGTTCTCTATTGTACTCACGTTCTTCATTGGCATTTTGTTGTCTAGCATGTTTTCTTTGTCTTTTTCTTTTATTCCCCATCAATCTACAATGAAAACAAACAATTTTTTTTCAAAATGTTATAACAAACAACAATATGTTAGTATGAAATTTTGAAATATGCCTACAAAGAAATCTTACATGAATCAATCTACAATGAAAACAAACAATTTTTTTCTTCAAATTGTTATAACAAACAACAAAATGTTAGTATGAAATCTTGAATTATGCCAACAAAGAAATATTACATGTCTAATGAGGTCTAATTCAGCAATATGAAAATGACAAATCTCTAATTCAACAAGATCAAATTGACAAAGCTCTAATGGAAAAAAAAACTAGAAATGAGGTAAATTGTTGTTTGTGAATCTTTGTTTGCTAGTTATATATAGGTTTGTTGATGTTTTTACGAGGTAAGGGTAGTTGGCAACATTAATTGTTTCCAACTCCTTTCGCGGTTTTGCCCCGGTTGGTTTATATATTTTTTTTATACAGATGAACCCTCGATCAAGCCTATTTGACAGACCCTCGATCGAGAAAATACCCCGATCGAGGGTTTAAAAACACCACGATCGAGGTCTTGTTAAACCCTTGATCGAGGTCTTGTTAAACCCTCGATTGAGGTTTTGTTAAGCCCTTGATCGAGGGATTTAAAAAAGCTCGATCGAGGGCTTAAAATACAGGCTGAGAGCCCTTTTCCCTACAGAATGGAATGTTTGTCTTCCTTCCACAGAGTTAAACCATATCATTAAATGCTCATTAATGAGCGAAATTGATACCATTGGATTCATCAATGAATCCTCTATCTAGATATATAAAATTTACAAATTTTTATCTTCATATGTATTTTGTTTTTAAATTTCTACTAAAACTTGCCCTAAAAAACCATGCCAACAACTTCGATTGAGCTCAAAGATAAATCCACAACATTCAAAACACACATCCAAAAAATTTGAAAAAATACACAAGCCCCAGATAAACGCATCCTCTTTAAAAGGGTATTTTTAGTTTTGCAGATTATGTAAAAAATCAAAAGATTTCATGCACGCACACACATGTGTGCAAAATGCGACTTAAATATTCATTGGTAAGTTTCGAAAAATAATAATAAATATAATTTTTTGAGAAAAATTAAAAGAAAAATATATAAACCCCAGTGCACTTTGTATAGATCATGTTCACATATTTTATTTTTTTAAATTATTACTTTAACATTAATTTATTGTGCATGCACACAAACTACTTCTTAATTGCTTTTCAAATTTTTAAGTACACATGTTTCATTAAATGAAAATTCGACACGATATATGGAATTGGTATATTTCAAAAAAAATATCATTGGAAAGCCAACATAATTATCTACATTTCGTTTTTCAACCGCATGTCAAAATTCATGTGGCAAGTATGAGTTTTGAGGGCTTCAATTTAATACATGGGTAAAATTTCCATTTTTCACCGTCATATTTGGCCAAAAAGAGTTACCCATCTTCATGGAATCACCCATAAAACTTGGCGGTTGGTTATCCATTCTCATTTGGAGCTTTCTTTAAACACTTTGTATGCAACCTCTTTATCATGGATATTGAAGCATGGAAAATACAAATCACATCAATAGATTCAAAGGACGATTTATTGACTCAATGAAAAATAGGAATGATGTATATATTTCATTCTTATTCGATCATGGACAACTCCATAAACATCAATTCAAATATAGGAAGACTAGATCGAATTTCACGACAAGGACTAGCTGATTTCCAACTTGACCCAAACACCTCCTAATTAGCCCAAATATTTCCTAACAGCTCAAAATCGACCATAAAACAAAAAATTCAATCTAAATATACCACCAACCAACTTCAAAGAACTAATGTTAAAGTTTAATACACATTACATAAAGATTACACAACCACAAATTAAGATCAACGCATATTTCAACGATCAACACCAATTTGGACCATAATATGTGAATATTTATTATGAATCGATGGGATCAGTAAAAATACTGATATGGAAAACATTCAAATTCTAATGTCTCTTACAAAAACTCGAAACCCAATAATTACAGAGATAGAAATTTAGAGGTGTGCACCTCCACCAAAAGAGATGCCAAATATAGTAGATTCGGTAAAATGACGATATCTTGGGAATATAGAAACCATTTGGGGTGAAAAAAAGGTGTTCCTTCTTGTAAATGGTTCTATGGACGAAATCGAATAGGTCTAATAACCCATAAATGCACATAACTACTAGGAACATAAGTTCATTCTCGACACATCTACACTAGTCCAAGCTCTAAATCAATAGAAAGCAACTCCAAATGATAGATATTCCTCCCAAATCATGCCCTAATTCATATGTAATTTATTAGAATTTAGATTTCACAATAATCACAACACTAGGTTCTGATACATGTGACAATCCAACCTAGATCTAGATAGCAAAAACAATCTCACTTAGAATTATTTGCACACAGAGATAACAAGAATAAAGAATAAATATTGAACATAACACTAGAGGAAAATCACTATAATGAGAAGAATTCCACTCTAATATTATTCATCAACATGAGTACAATATATATATTCTCTCAAGAGACAAAATCGATAGGCTTAGTGGCAAGTTGAGTAGCTCACAATAATGAGGCTTAGATTGGACCAATTCACCCATCAATGGCATGAGACCAAGTGTAACTCATAGATTGGGCCACAATGAGGTTCAATGAACATAGATGGACCATGAGGAGGTTAGGCTATTCAAACAGTGTGAAAGGTACCATTATGAGGGTGCATGGGTGAGTAGTTGTCTAAGTAGTGACCATTAATGCACAAGTTGACCACATAATTAAGAGGGCACACTCCATCTCCTTAAAATAGGGAAATGCAATAAATCCCACATAAATGCATGGTAGTGGGATACATTGACTCCTAAAATGATGGAAATGAGTGGATAAGTGGAAATAAAAGTCTTCATGGATATATCACTTGTCTAAGGTGGTCAAATGTGGACAAACTATGGTCCAATACACTAGACTAGGCACTAATGAGCCAAATAACACTAGATATAACAACATGAAGGTCCATGTCATGAATATGATGATGATATTGTTCTAACACCCCGCCCCTAAGCCAAAATGGTAGTGATCATGAGAAATAGGGCCCAAAAAACAGAGGCTTATGGTCACCCTTTACATTATTAATCCATATGAACTGAGGAAACATGCAAAACCACATGAGGGAAATCCTCCCTAAAAAATGGACATGAAAGAGAGACCAAAATTTGAATACTCTCCAAACTAAATGAATATGTCTGGAGGAATATTCTTCTCAGGAAGAAGAGGAATGTGCTCAACCAGATCAGAAACATGTACAACTGGATGATGGAAACTGAATTCATGTAGAACAATTGAAACATATTGATAGTAGAGAGAATGCATGTGCTCTTTAGACTTGAAATTCGAACCAACCGGGGTTCCAGGTTGAAAAGAGACTTGATATGCTTGAGAATAAGTGACCCCAAGCAAATCATAAGGCTCCTGAAGCATCAAATGCGAATCAAGAGAGTTGTAATCAACTCCAAGAAAGAGGAACAAGAGTCCCAAGTGTGCCAATGTGATGGCTAAGGCTTCTCCATATTTTTTGCAACTCTAAAAA
This sequence comes from Larix kaempferi, assembly GCA_027924585.1. NCBI lineage: Eukaryota > Viridiplantae > Streptophyta > Pinopsida > Pinales > Pinaceae > Larix > Larix kaempferi. The sequence goes on along the minus strand of BSBM01000068.1, from coordinate 569,230 downwards.
TCAGTGCTAGTAACCATATAGGAATACATAAGAAGCATGGATCCAAGGAGGGAGAACTATACAACTCCAAGCTTTGATCCTTCTTCCAAAACATCCAAGGGATTAATCTTTTGCACAGTAGCAGAATCAATAGAATAATGGAAGAATAATGATGAGAGATGGAAGCACTTCTCTTCAACAATATTGATGGCAACATATCCTATATTATCTTCATGAAAAAAAACTTCATGGAAAATAGAGGAAGAAAGTTGAACTGGATCATTTGTTGAGTCTTCTACCATTTCTTCATGTACCTGAAAACAACACTCTTTGAAATTCCCTACTTCAACAACATGCCTGAGAAAGGCCAAAAGGCGAAACCAAATGACCAAAGATAATAACTGGAAGCAACTATGGAAATTGTTTTACATCAGACTAGATATGATACCATATTAGAATTTAGATTTCACAATAATCACAACACTAGGTTCTGATGCATGTGACAATCCAACCTAGGTCCAGATAGCAAACACAATCTCACTTAGAATTATTTGCACAAAGAGATAGCAAGAATAAAGAAGAAATATTGAACAAAACACTAGAGGAAAATCACTCCAATGGGAAGAATTCCACTCTGATATTATTCATAAACATGAGTACAATATATATATGCTCTCAAGAGACAAAATCGAGATGCTTAGTGGCAAGTTGAGTAGCTCACAATAATGAGGCTTAGATTGGACCAATTCACCCATCAATGACATGAGACCAAGTGTAACTCATAGATTGGGCCATAATGAGGTTTAATGAACATAGATGGACCATGAGGAGGTTGGGCTAGACAAACAGTGTGAAAGGTACCATTATGAGGCTACATGGGTGATTATTTGGCTAAGTAGTGGCCATTAATGCACAAGTTGACCAAATAATTAAGAGGGCACACTCCATCTCCTTAAAATAGGGAAATGCAATAACTCCCACATAAATGCAAGGTAGTGGGGTGCATTGACTCCTAAAATGATGGAAATGAGTGGATAAGTGGACAAACAAGTCTTCATGGATATATCACTAGTTTAAGGTTGTCAAATGTGGACAAACTATGGTCCAAGACACTAGACTAGGCACTAATGAGCCAAAATGCACTAGGTAGAACAACACGAAGGTCCATGGCATGAATATGATGGTGATATTGTTGTAACATAAATGATATCTAGACAAATAGATATCTTTTCAATAAAAATTGGATCCACTAGTGCACTCTCAAATATTTGAAAACAATGGCAACTAACACTATGTGAGAGCAAGTGTGCCCTCCACACCAGAAACATTGGAAAACCAATACAATGGAAACACTAGAATACTATTGAATATTCAGATATACAATAAAAATCACAACATACTCTAATCAATGAAGCTTAGTATAAGGATCTTGATGATATTTCTCAACACCTGCATCAAATCCCAAATGAAGAGAATTGGATGATCTCTCATCTCACACTAGCTCGTGTGGAATCATTCACCACTAAAACCAATCACAAATGAAAGGGGCACATATCCAAACATTTAAAGCCACAAAATATATTCAATTCAAAATTACAAATGCTAAAATTTCTATCACATGAACCCTCACCCTTCTTTTATAACTCTTCATTCACCTTTTCCCTCCTAGAGTTTTCTCTCTTAAAAATATCAATAAAATATTAATAAATGTTATTTTCATGAGAGAATGATTCTTTTGGGGACACATTAACTTCCTTCTAATGTTATTTGGCCTCATGGATACATTGATATTCCTTAGAATTTGAAATTAGATATGCCTCCCTAGATTTTAGGGAGTTACGACTACCTTGTGGGCCCACTCTCCCCTCATGCGCCCTCCTTGACTAAATTTAGGACCTGGCTTGTCATAAATTTTCATAGAATATATCATAGGTTGTCATAGATATCATAGATTGTCATAGATGTCATTTATTGTCATATATTTTCTATTTTTATCCAGATGCCTCTTCATGAAACTTCTTGGGATTTAATCTTCCTTATAATTCGAATTTATGGATGCTCTCCTTGATTTGGGGCTGTTACAACTTCCTTGTGGGCCCACTTTATCCTCCTATGCTCCCTCATTGGATGACTTGTGATGCAGGGCCTTAAGACTAAGACCTGCCATTTTAGCTCTCAATGCTTAGGCGCTAAACTCCACAATGCATAACCTTCTTCACTCCTCGCCATGCCAACACATTCTTCACACATGACCAATACCTTGACCATAGGCTCATTACACTTGCCAAAGATTGACTCGATGTATATTTAACTTGCTAGTGATGAGTCTATTGAACTGTCAATCAAAATGGCATTCAATCTCTGCCTTCAAGACTGTCAATGGTTTAATCGAGCATTCAACACCATCAATCTACCCTTGAAACACTCAACAACCGCGATGCTATATGTAAATCCTTGCTATTTCATCTATGTGCATAAAATCGATGAATCTCCCAACAATTCTCACAATACATCGATTAATGCTCTTTAGTTAATCATTAATTTGATTTGCAATGACCGTAAAATATGATTTAAACATAAATTTCTCCAAATTCGGTCAATAAACTAATGAACCATTTATCCTATGCGTAGACTTAAAATTTCATAAATCTCTGTGTACAAAAGAAATGGCTCAACATTTTAAAGACAACAAATACAGAGTTAACCTTTATTCATAAAGAAAGTCTCTTGAACTTGAATGCTACAGGTAGAACATTACAACCAGAAATATTCAATCCCTTTGTATGCTCTAAGATTCTAAATCTGAGCTGCTCCCTTTGATCTTCCTATCAAAATTCAAACCCTGTAAGCTTATTCCCAAAAGCTCTATAATCTAAAACAAAAGTTCCTTGAGCTCCTCAAGCTGCCTAACAAGAAGAACACAAACTGTATTTAATAGATCTTCGGTTCTGTTACTGAGATCCTACAAAGAAGGAAAGATCCCTTATTTAACTCAACTAACCACTAACTAAATGCTATATTTACTCAACTAACTGCTAACTATATTTTAACTATTACATGTGGAAGGATCGAAGATCCTTACCCCTTTTTATTCAACTTTTTTTACATAAAGTAAAATAAATTGCATGTGTGAGACTCTAAGTGTCATTAACCTAGTGAAATCATAAATGACTTTGTTCAGGCGGGCTATGCTCCTGCATCAACTTGGAGAATTTCCACCTCATTTATGAATATTTGTCCATTTTATTACAAAAATTGTGATCCACATCACCCCTTCTAGTATATGAATTTAAATTTGCAAAATGAATATAGGCCATGATATTCCAAATTTAATTATTTTTCTCAGATGGTTAATAACCAAAATTTGACATTACACATTGCCTATTGCTTTTTTCATGAGAAATGTAATATTCTTGTCGAAGATGTGCATTGACTACATTGAAATATCTCCTTCTAGTTCCACATCAATCACAACCCAATAAATAAGTTGGGTAGGATCAGGTATATACCTTTTCAATAATGACACATGAAATACATTATGCACTTTTATGAAGGTAGTCTATGATAGCTTATATGCACCAAGTCCTATCCTAGATAATATTTCAAATGAATTTCAATATTTGGGTGCTATCTTAGGATAAATTATGTGTTTCAATGAACTCTTCTTCAACCTAAATTTCAAATACACATTATCACTGACTTTGAATTCTCGTGTTACTCGTCCCTTGTCTTCATAACGTTTCTATCTACTCCATGTTGTCTTTAGAATCTGACTAATCTTTACAATATTCTCTTCCATCTCTTTAAGTAGTTTTGTCCCAATTACTATTTTTTCGATTGATTGTCCCAACTTATGGGAGTATTTCATTTATAACATATAAGGCTTCAAACACACTCATCTTTAGAGAAGCATGATACCCATTGTTGTATGAAAAATTCACCAAATACAAATAATATTCCAATTTAAATAGTTGATCCATCACATGCATTTTCATCATATCTTCAATAACTTAATATGTTGATGCCCAGAAAATCCTAGCATCGACATTAGGGATTCTCCCTAATGAATAATCCCAATTAGCTCACTCACTGTTTGGTATGGGGAATCCATTCGATTAACGGTCCAGTTACCGTAGGTGTGTTTATTTAATTGTGTATTGGTTGCAGCCCAACCCACCATTAATATTTTGTGTTTTAAGAATATGAATATGCAAGTGCTTTCTAACTAATGCATATAATTGACAGGTAGAAACCACACTAGCAATGCGTAGGTTCTTACCCCTCTACTGCTCCTACCTTATCAATTATCTAATCCTATTCTACTCTAAGCTAACATATCCTTGCAAGGAGAAAATTTGAATAAGATTACTAATATAAAAATGCTCATACAAATCTAACAGATAGCTATTAAGATAAAATATGCACATTCTCAACAGAAAATTACCAAAGATAGCTTTGATGTTAATTAACACAATTGATTACTTTGTTAACACATAGATATTTGCATAGATAAATAAATCATTCACCATTATTGAAATAGTTCAACAAAATCAAAAAGATCTCACAGTATGAATATAAACAGAAGAAGAAATAGTTCTGCTCCGTCCACCACAACTTTCCATGCAAAGTCAGTGCAAGCTTTTCCCAATGAACAAATCTTTCTTCATTAGTAGAAAAATTGTTTTCTTACAAAATGTATCCAATCTCTAATTCATTAACAAAAGTCACTTACTAGTATTCCCCCCTTATATTTATATTACAATGGAGCTTGTCTCTACATTACTAATCACTTTATCTACCCCTAACCTTTGGACTACCAAAATTTTTCCTTTTGTGTTTGCACAAAATACAATTAATTACAATTCAAAATCAAATTTCTAGTGGGCCCTCCAAGATGGAAATGCAATTATCCCACAAATCTGTTTCCTGAAATATGATATTACTTTGTGCTGGCTCTAATAATTTTAAGGACACCTCATAAATGGATAATTCCTTTTTCACACTTTTTACTCCTTCAGTAGCAACTTTGTAGTTTTCCTCCACGAAATAAGCATTGATAGACACTTGACCAATGTACTGATTTAGGTCTTCTTCATTTAACACATCTAATTTCCTGATATACTCCATTTATCCTTCTTTTAGTCCATTTATCAATTCCATTAAGCGTTGATCCCTTGTAGGAAACTCGTCCATATCTGGAGTCAGTGCAATATGGCATTTCTCATGTATCTAATGGATCCTTTTGTAGAACTCCTGACATTTAATAATGGATTTTGGTATTTCTACATGCATCTTCCTGGAAGCCCTCCTGCAGCTTTCTAAGAGTGTTATATCCAGTTTGAGTTCATCAGCTCTTTTGTTTGGCAGATGATCAAGGAAATTTGGATTCTCTCCCTTCCAGTACATTACCCTTTTCATCTTTTTATAAGTATCAACTAATAATCAAACAATAATCTGTTCTTTTTAGATACTATAGCATCATGTTTTCTTTTCAATTCTATCCCTTCACCCCTTACTTTTACCAGGTTGTCTTTCAGCTTTAGCATTTTATCTTTGTTGCGCTCTAATTCGCTCATCAGCCTATCAACACTTGCTTGAGCAGCTGTTATATTTACTAATGTCATAAACTTGGGGTCTTTATGGGTGCCTTCGATTATAGTGTGCTCTTGAATGGTCACCACATCGGGATTTGCACCCATATTCAATCTTTTCTCTGACCTCCCGGTTATTGTCTTCCTTTTTTAGTCGAATACTATCGTATCTATCTTTTCCACCGAGTGTTGTTTTAAGGGAGTGAACTAAGTGAGCCCAAGCTATGCAAATGGGAGGTGTCATCCTGTCAGTGTGATTCCAAACACATTTGGTGGGTTTATGTCCATGTTTTGAAGATTTTGACTTTCTTCTGGGGTTTGTTCTTCTTCCACAACTTTCTTGAGCCTGTCTTATTCTTCCCTTTTCCTTTCCAACTCAGCTTCCTTTTCTGCCATTTCTTGTTCTTCTTTTCTTCTTTTATATTCTTCTTCTCTTCTTTTCTTTTCTGCTTCTTTTTTCTCTAGTCTCTTTGCTTCTTCTCTTTGATGTCTTTCTACTTCTTCTCTTTGTTGTCTTTGTGCTTCTACTGCCAATAGTTTTCCTGCTTCTTCTATTTTATTTAGCAATTTTTCTTTCTTGAAATCATCAATAGCCTGAATAGGACCTACGCCACTCTTCCGACAAAAATATTTATCCAAATATGTCATGTTATTGGCTCTCCGATATACTTCCTCATCCTTAAGGAAATGGTCTGTGTATTCAAAGTGAATCTTGCATGACGCACAATGTTGGGAGGCCTTTTGCTGACTGTCATTCCTTACGAAGATCTTTTCTCTGAAATGAAATGCCTCTAGGTATTTTACAAAAACTTCTTCTCCTTTGAAATTTGGGAATTTATATGCCCTAATGAAAAAAGGCAATGGTGGATAGGAGGCCTTCTTATGTTCATTTAAAAAATTACCTATCCCACTAATGAAAACCTGTCTTACTGCCTCCTTGTGCACCACATAATCAATCGCATACCTCAGCATTAGAGATGGTGCTTTAGTACCTACATACATCCTGATGTAAGTGCCTTCAAGGGTAAATTAGAAATCTCCATGCTCGCAAATGACATCCATTGCGTTTTATGACATACATTTGGGTTCTTCATTGAATATTAACCAAGAAAGAGGAATGATGAATTCCTTGCAAATGAGCTTATAGAAGCTTGCATACTTGTGTGCCCACATTAACTAGTACACCACATATAGTGGGGTCTCAGCCGGGACCCACTAGCATCCCAACTTGTGGAATGGGTGTTTAATTAGGATACAATCAATTAGGTGGGAAGACATGTGGAACTCAGTTTTTTTATGGGTCATTCCTCCTTGGGATGCTGTTATCATCGATTCCATGCTTCCCGAGATAATATCTCCCTAGTTGAAGACGGTACCATGGGAAGAGATGTGGTACATGAGAGGTACCCAAATTAGTTTATATATATTCCCATTTTCCATGCCGAATATTCTGCTCAACATTAAGGCTATAATTCTGAAAGGGGCCTTCAGGTTCTGAGTGCCATTCTCTGCACTTTCCCTTTGTCTCGACAACTTTCCATGGATCATCATCTTCTTGGAATATTCAAAGTGATCTATGTGACTCCATGTACCCATTCATTATTCACCATAACTTTGGTAGATGGAAATTTATATGCCGCGCTGATATGGGCTGGTTGAAATGATGCCAATCCTACTCCATTTTCTCCAGCAATGATTCTTGTGCCGACATCGACATGAGTTAGAATCCAACCAATGACTTCAGAGCATGGGAAAAGTTCTGGTCCGGTGGCATCTTTATGGAGGTCGGACCTTTTAATGTTTTGATACACTACCATCTCCTCAATGGATGCATCTGGCATATTCTGATATTCGATTAGGTGATATAAGTCACCCCATTTGTATTCAAGGACAGATCCTGTCACTGCCTTGGTATCCTCATATACTGTGTCCATTGGAGTTTCTGGAAGAACCTCTATGTCTGAATATGACTCTACCACCTTGGAGTTTCTGGAAGAACCTCTATGTTTGAATGTAAAGAATGAATTTTACTTACATATCGGAGTAATCCATCGCCCTAAAACTCTGAAGCAGGCCCATAGCATATGCTTCCACATGTTGTGTAAGGGTGTGGAATAACACGATGCTCTAAACCCTCTGCGTCTCCAGTTCAATCTGTAGCTATGGTACGGTCTGGAGACCTAGTAAGTGGATCCTCAGTGTGTGATGGTCTAGCCCCATATGGGCTAGCCTCAGAAGTGACAACCCCTTGGCCTACATTGCCTTCGACAATAGTCCCATGTCGAAGCAATGTATCTTCCAAATGGAATAAGGCCTCATGTGTATCATCAATAATGCGACCCGTAGGAGGATATACCCGAGGGGGGTTTGGTGTGCGTGGAGGGCGTCGCACACGGTTAGGATAAGTCCTAGCCCCTTCCCTATCTTGGGGCATCCCATGACCTACACCTTGGAACTCTAAAATATCAAAATAGTTCACATTTCTCCCCAAGATAAATTCTGCATACATCTTCCTTAGGAAATAGAATGGGATGTCTCTATTCCCATGAGGGTCTTCATCGAAGACCATGTACCAGTGATCCATCCAATTGGCTTTCACATTTGGTTCCATGCACCAGTCTATGGAAATGTGTGGTCGACTGGTGGTTGGAACCAATCTGATTCTAGGGTTCCGGAATAATGAAAAAAGTTGGTCTTTGGTTATCTTTAGTTTTTTCACGTCTTTGTAGCTCAACTCAATGGAATAGTATTTCCTCTGGGAATCTCTATACGAGCTAATGTTGTACAGTGCGCCCTAGGCATTAGAAATCATGTTTGTTATGGTATCTAATGCCTCGGTTAATTATTTTCTTAAATGCCCCTCCCCTCTAAACAGTGAACTAAGGCACCTCAATGCACCCAAACGAACCAGAATCTCTGAATTTCGGTCGTGTTCCTCCTCGGTGTTTGGCTTTGTGTCTGGATTTGGGTTTGGGTTTGTGTTTGTGTTTTGGGTCTTGGTTATTAGTGGTTTCATTATGCACATTTTCTTCAACATTTGTGTTCTCTGTTAAGATTAAAACAGTAAATTCAAATTTATTTAATATTTCATTGTTTGGTTTAATACAACAAATTTTATTAAATTCATTTTAAAAAAACAAAATCTATTAAATTAACAAACACAAACGAAAATTGAAAGCAATTTTGAAGGAAATGTCCACCTACCTTACATTGTATCCAACTTGTGAATTGGCCCTTCCAAATTCGTTGAAACTCAAATTGCCTTTGCGTTTTATCACTCTCCCGATACCTTCGGCCTTGACTATGAAATGCAAAATTGAGGCCGCAGGCCTCTGTTTTATTTTTTTTGTTTTGGTATTACAAATGGCACTTGCGATTTGTAACTCTTACAAAATGCAAGTGCGATATATCGCAGATGCGATATAGGCTAACTAAGATTAGCCTCGATTTTGGGCTTGGGTTTTCTGAACCTAGCCACGATAACACATATGCGTTATAGATTTACATTTCGGACATGCGTTTTGGATTTCTAAAGTGGCACTAAAAAGTGGAACCAACTTCGTGCATGCGCCCATATCAAATATTTATCTTCTTTATATAGAAAATTGTATTTCTATTTATATCTAAATTTTTACAGAGTTGTCTAAAAATTCGACGATTTGGCCTAATTTGGTTTGGCCTAGACAGGGGCTTTTCATCGGAATCCGTGTTTTTTATTTTGCAAAATCTGTGTTTTAATGGCCAATTTGATGGTACAAATGAATTCAATGGCATCAAAATGCTTAGAGCACCCAAAATTTTAGAGTTTGAGAATTGTAATAAGGATTTTTAAAATTTTCTATAGAATTTTTTCAAAATAATGCCCATAAATCAATTTTTTTCCATTTGAAATCGTAGTTACTAACCAATAATTACACCTATATGTGTTTAGATATTATATGAGATTTTGGACTTCCTTAAGTGGATCAACAAGATTAACCTGAGTGTAACAAGTGTATAGTGGGGATTCATTTCATGGTCGTCGTATATTGTTATGCTCAAATGCATCTTGATTAAGATTTAAATAAGCTTCAGTTAGATATTATGGACTTCGTGGAGGAGACCAACAATATTTAACTGGATGTAACAAGTGTACAGTGGGGATTCATTTCATGGTCATCATACCTTGTTATGCTTAAATGCATATTGATTAAGATTTAAATAATCTTCAATTAAATGATGATTAAAAAAATGGTTATGTTTATTAAATAGGATTTGTTTTATTTTTATACTAGCACATCCATAAGTAAAGTGGTCGCTGAACACCCATAGGCTTATTTAAATCTTAATCAAGATGCATTTAAGCATAACAAAATATGCCGACCATGAAATAAATCCCCATTGCACACTTGTTACACTGAGGCTAATCTTGTTGATCCACTCAAGGAAGTCCAAAATATCAAATGATATCTAAACACCTCTATTGACATTTTTTTTAGAATTTGGGGTGGACTACTGCCTATACTTTTCTAGGATTGTATGATTCTACCGCATTCGTTCAAGCTTTGAAATTAACAATTATAAAAAAAAAATTTAAAAGTTGATAACTTATGGTGAGAATTAAGTGATTATGCCTACTATAATAACATTAAATTAATAAAGATGTAATCGAAAAAACATAATATTAGCTGTTAAAGAATTTACAATTGATGAAATGTTGTTGATTCTATTTTTTATTTCTTTTAGAGATTGAGAACTTATAAGCAACCAATTTTCTAAAACTATGTTAAGAGAGAATAGTAGATTTAGTTAGAATAAGCTAATAGTTATAATTTTATCATTTTTCTAGCTATTTTTATCAAAATCATGTACTAATTATTATTGAAATCCAGAGTGTTGGTTATTAAAATTACAGTTTTTACTGTATAAAAATCCATTCAACACCCTGCAAAACCCTTTGAACATCAATACTATACAGTTTCAACAATATCTATCTACACTTTTAACCAATCCAACCTGATTTCTGCAAAGAGAAATTAAAAAAAATTGCAAAACGTATACCAACTGATTTACCATTAGAATTGGAATAGCAAACTGCCGCGCGTCCATTATTTTACAATAAATGATTATCATGGCCATCGGGAAAAACCAAACTGTACAAAGCCTCGTATAATATTGAACTGCAAATATTTTCAGATTACAATAGAATAAAATACTCACCATACATTGAACTGATCAAGAGCTGTTCATCTCTCCCGATCTCTTAATTTTCATGAATATCTTGTAGCAAATATTTATATTTTCATCCTTTTCCGTGATACTTTCAAGCGTCGGTTTCCAGCAATGGCCTCTGGACCTCACCAACTGTTCATAATCTTTCTGCAATTCAGGAGTATTGCAGAGCCTAGATTCATCACCTGCGGAATCCTTTCTTACCGAATCCCTGTTTTCGATTATAAGCGTTCTAACAAACTCTGGGCAGACTCTGATCCGAAGCCCTCCGCCAGCATCGCTTTTCTGTATGTCAAACGGCTTGCAGAGAAGAGAAGCGCGTTCGATACTGCGAAGCGGAGCTGATAGGGAAGCATTGGAATTATTCGACGGAGCTTTTGGGGGCGGCGGCGGCGATATTAAGGAAACCAGCGATACCAGAGATAAGGGAGACTGAAAGAAATGTTGGGGCAAAAGAAAGTACTTGTTGCCCAACTTCAGTTGTTCATTTGCAGAAAGAGCGGACGTCTTGTCCCCAATGTAAAATGAATCGGAGTGACAGACTAAATAGTGAGGGAATTCTTGAATGATCTGGGCGGCGGTCAGGGGTTTATGAAGGATTTGAAGGATGCCATCTGAGCAAAGTAGCTGGATGGTTTCCTGGTTATTGCCCGCCGTCACGCAGGATGCATGGTTTCCCATATTCTACAAAGAATGAACGCGGAAATGGCGTTTCTATATATAAATTGTAAAAGCTGTAGCCATGGAATAGAGGGGACAGACGTGAAGTATTCGGATATTTAAAAGAGTATTCCACGTTATCGAGTCGACCATTTTTGGTATTCTATTCAGTTATCCCTCCCAACCACCACCTTTTGCCGCGTTGGCTTGACCAGACTGAATTCTCTCTTAGTTTTTTTATTTTAACCCATACCGTGGGCATCCACGGAGTTTCAAAGTCTTTCCCGTGGGCATCCAAGAACATCAATCTTGCACATTCAATGTAAGGATGGGATTGTATTTGCACATTCAATCTTCAAATTCAATGTATGGAGAGGGGAAGGTAATCCTCACAGGGAACGGCATCCTCGCTCTTCAAATTCAATGTATGGAGAAGGGAAGGCAATCCTGACCCTTCTTTTGCTTTGAATATATTATTCCAAGCTCTTTGGGCATGTTTACCAGTCTAGTCTTGCGCGTGCAACGAAGACTTGTATTCCAACAAGTATCTTAGAGTCCCACTTATCACATTGACACGTGTAAAAAATTTGGGACAAATATGCGAAACACAACGAAAGGAAAAGAAGTATCCTAATTTCGTTGTAATCCTTTTTTATTATTTTTGTGATTCCGTTTAATTGTATAATTTTATTTTTTTATATGAAGAGTGGACGTCCAAAAGACCATTAACCATCATTATCATGAAGAATTGAAATAATTCATAATGGAACAAAGTGATTTATTATGCATAATTTTTCTTATTTTTGCTGAATAAGATTTAAAACTACTTATGATTAATTAAAAACTTGTTTGGTCATAGGTAAGAATTTACAGTGTTCTCAATATTCAAAATTTAATTCACTACAACAAAACAATGTGATTAGCATTTGTTTTAGCTTTCTTTTTATCGTCCACTATCACTTTAGTGTATTTTTCATCATTTTTTTGTACAAAGTGGATGCTTTTCCACGCGATGGCATTTTTAATAACATTATTTGCATCTTTTTTTAATGTAGACGCTAATTGGGACAATAATTAGCTCCCCAATTAACGTCCCAATTATCGTCCATAGTAACATCCCATTTTACGTCCATAATAGCCTCCAAAATAGCGCCATGTTTGGAGCAAGCGATTGTGCCAAGAATTGCGCCAGGAATTATGCCATGAATTGCGCTAGGAAAAACGTCTGACATAGCGCCAAGTATGGAGCCAATCATATCGCCAGGCATAGTGCCTGGGATCTCGCCAAGAAGTTTGAAAGGAAATGCGCTTGAAAAAAAGGTGTGAGGAAAAATCCAATGTTGCACCAGGGATAATGCTAGGCATGTTGACATAAGTACTACCTAAATGGCCATTTTCGCAAGTAAGATACCCTAATTAATCGTAAATAACCATAATGGAATCCTATGGTCCCTAACAACACGCTGATGCATATCAACAATGATAAATATGACAATGATGATTTCTACAATATTTAATAGGATGTTGACGATAACGATGATGTCAATGTCAATAATGATGATGCATGTGATTATAGCACTATTTGTTATTGATTGGTCCTAATGGAAACACAATTCACCTTAATGGCATCGGAATGAGCATAACATCCCCTATATGAACCTAATGGCATATGACTTTCCTAACAACATTTGAGTGACCCTAATGGAACTTGACTCACTGTAAAAGCATGAGGATGATCATGTTGATGATGCATGGTGGAAAAGATGTTGATGATGATGATTATGATGATAACAATGAAGTTGAGATGAATGACTATGATCATGATGATATATGATTGGATTTCAATGATGATGTTTATGTACTCATGTATGGTGTTGATGATGATGGTTATGACGACAATGATATCAATGTCAATGATCACGATTCACGTGATAGTACTTCTAGATCTTGAATTATCATAGTGGCACCTAGGTGTGTGCAAGAAGATGAGGGTCACTTTAGATGCAATGCTACTTTTTCAAAACTCATTCCTGATACATAAAACATAACGCGTTTCTAATATTTAGCACCTGCCATGGTAAGACCCGAGCCTGACATGTCATTGGACATGTAGGATAGGTAACCATAACGCGTACACGTTATGTAGTTACAAAACGCGTACGCGTTATTGAAATCTAAAATCAATTTAAATACACAGTCCCAACGATTCCCGACCACCCGCGGCGCTCACGCATCAGAAACGCGAAATAGACCCTAGACGAGGATGGTTTGTGTGCCCTAAAGTATCGGTGTTGCTCGATTTAGCTGGAGGGGAGGCAAATTCACCGGTGGATTGTCATCTAATCAGGTAATTCATTCACCCATACCATTTTTTGTCATTTCTTAACCTAAATTACTATTTTTTTATTGTTTAAAACAACCTAGTTTTGTAATATTGATAAAATTGGGAATAACCCAATCTCTAATTAAATTCTCATCTCCCTCAACCAAGATGAGTGAATAATTAAAATGAATCCATTTTCAAAAACTCAAAAATTCCTAATCCAACCAAAAATTGAAAAAAATAGAACTCCCCCCTTTCTACAATGTATCCATCTAAGTCACCCAACACGAGGACACGGGACATGAGTGTCCCCACTAGACACGGTGACCCCCGGAATTAGGACACGTAGGACACGGTGACCCCCGGAATTAGGACACGTAGGACACGGTGACCCCCGGAATTAATATATTTTTAAAATATATTAAAATTTAAAAATATAGACATATAGATCCAATAAAATTTAACATTTACAATTACAAATATTCAATAGAAATTACATTTACAATTACAAATATGAAATATTCAATAGAAATTAGATCATTCACAAATCACAACACATTTGTCATTCACAATCACAAATCACAACGAGACATTGAGACACATAGATGCATGTTAGAGACTCGGAACCATATTTCTCATTAAGTCATCAAAATCAAAATGTATTACATAGATGTCGGAATGCCACTGGACATTGGCAAATGCCAAATAGACTAATAGTCTAATAGTCTAATAGTAAATACAAAAAAGGAGTGGATCAAGATGGAAGAATCCCATCTGTCAATGACTCAATAATCCTCCATGCCTGAATCAACAAACTCATCACTGCCCTGATCCTCCTCCTCCTCCTCCTCCTCCTCCTCTCTGCCAATCTGACTAACTTACTTTTTAATTGTTAAATGTTTAATTTTAAGTTTTAAATGTATGTAAGTGAATGCCATTAAATTGCTTACTTGAGTTTGATTTAATACATTTTCAATTTTGAAGAGACGTCATTATATACCATGTATATGTTTATAATGATTTTCGCATTAATGCCTTTATTGCAGTTGCGGCTATGGACACCAATGCCGAGATATTGATTGAGCTTGCCCACTTGAGGGGCATAAGTGCAGCTTTTAGTGGTGGTGACAGGATTCGCTGCTCGCTTGCATCAACCTTGGATGCAATTGTTGACACCATTTCACAGTCTACCAATGTACTTTGTGATATTACATCATATAGAGAAAGAAAAAGACAACAATATGCTGATGGGCTAGACTACAATGCAATAAAAAGGTTGAAAATATCCAAAGAGCTCATATTTGCATTGTTTAGGGACCCTCGGATGGGGGAAATCCCAAATGCAAACAGGCCGCATATCTCCATTGAGTGGTGCACGTTTCAACCATTTGTTGATAACTGGATGGACAGATGGTACATGGTTTTTGATATGCCACCACACAACAACAGGGAAATTCCCTTATATTTCATTCGAAAGATGTACGCAGAGTTCGTGTTGCATAAACACGTTAACTATTTTGACATCTTGCAGTTTCAGGGGATCGGTGGGGGGATGCCCCAAAACCGACCCAATGCTAGGCTTCGAGACCAGGATCGCCCTATCCCTGCACCTCGCAGGCAGTTTCCTGGGCCATATGTCCCACCTGCACATCGTATTATTCTGCAGACACGGGATGCATTTTTGAGTTTGGCACAGGTGGTTGTTCGCCATGGCACTATGGTTCAACATATGGGTGAGGAAGGGACATCTGTCCCTGGTGTGGTACATACACCAGCTCGTCACCATGCAGGACCATCAACTAGTGCAGGACCATCAGGACCATCCACTAGTGCAAGACCATCGACACATCCCCATCCTAGTATTGATCCTCACGAGTGCACATCATGTGGTCATCCCTGCTATGGTCTTGCCTCAGATGTTGCCTTCAGTGGGTTTTTGAGAGAGGTATGTTGATGGTTGATTGTAATAAATTCTTCATTTATTTTCATCTTTGTACACATATGTATAGTTTGAGCTAATATATTAATTTTGTGAACTTGTAGTTGCTACTTTATGGCGGCAGCGACACCCCAGAGCCGGATGTTCTAGACTCTACAGGGGGGCATGATGCTACCCATTTGGTAGGCCCATCTTATATAGCACCTATTGACATATCTCACACCAAGGTAAACATTTTAAAATTTCAATTTTTTAATACTTCTTAATTTGTTAATTTCCACATACTTTATATTTTAGTTCATTAATGCTATCTACGGTCTAATATTTACAATTATTAAACTTGCAAATGGCAGATCCTTCACTGGGGCAAGGTAATGTAGAGGTAGCACCCATGGTCATACCGTCCCATGAAACATCTGGGCTCCAGGTAAACAATTAAAAATGACATTTTTAAATACATGTTTGTCTGTTGAATCATGCATGTCTAACTACATGAACACTTGCTGACTGTAGGCACCATCCGAGACATCTGGACCATTGCCTGGATTTGTATCTCCCTCCAGGCCATTCGTGAACAAGGGTCGTGTGTATGTGAGGTGTTCTACTCCTAGAAAGACTCTAGCTGCCCACGACCATGGGCTTACTCACACCATGGTAATGTATATCCTTCAATGATATTTGTTGTTTAGCTTGAAATCCAGTGCATAAATCATTTTTGTTAATGTTTGAATTGCATGTTTACTGCATCAGGAACCCGAGTTGTCTACTGAAAACCTCGCATCGATGGTTGATGCAACAGTCAATGCCGCATTTGCAATGGCAACTGATCACACACAGGTATGTAACTATTTCAACATTATCTTTGCATAGTTTATTATTGTTGTCTATTGTTTATTCATGCATTTCTAACTATTTCAACATTTTTTCATTGTAGGCACCACCAGCAGGAGCAGTTCCTGGCCCCCCTGGTTCGACCATCATGGATGTTCAACCAACGGCTCCATCTACTACACAAGCAACGCAATCTCCTTTGTCAGTTGAGGTGAGATGTCCTTCAGTGACCAAGTGTTTCATGCACTTTCCATGCACCAGTTGATAATTGTTGACTTAATTGTTGAGCTAATGTATTAGTGTACATAGTTAGTGTAATTTAACAATTGATATTTAATTTGCAGGATCCAGAGACGCACATTGATCCTAGAGATGTGCCTAGAGGATCAACGTCGGGAAAGAACAAGAGGAAGCTTGAGTTTTTATGTGTCTTAAGGGATATATGTACATTTGGATACATGTACATGTGGCTTTGATAGTTTTGGATAGTTTTGGACACATGTGCTTTTGGATACTTTTGTATATATATGTACTTTTCGATACATTCAGTTTTGGAGACATGTACATTGACTTTATTGTGCATGTACTTTTGGAGACATGTGCATTGACTTCATTTGATACATGTACTTTTGGATACTTTTGGATATACATGTACTTTTGGAGACATGCACTTTTGGATATATATGTACTTTTGGATACATGTACTTTTGGAGACATGCACATTGACATTTCACTTATAAATGAATGATACATTTCACTTTGTATTTGTTCTTTGGTTTCCATGTGTTATTGTGTCAATCTAATGTGTTGATTTGTGTGGATTATCTATTACTCATGAATGCGCTATGTCAAAAGAACAAACTATTATATTTAAAGGTTTCAACGAACTCACTACATGCATGCACTAATTGGTATATAATTAAAATTTGTGATTTTAGATGATCATTACAAGTTATGTCAAAGTTCTTGCTCGTGTAATTTAATCAAACTAAATGCAATACAATGTTTTTCAAGGTTTCAACGAACTCACTCATGCACACCCATTGCACATTCTAGGGCAATTGCTAGTTAATATGTCGTTGTTGTCTGTGGAAGAGAGCATACCACCTGCTTATAAAGTAGTTTGAGTCTCGAGAGAACATGGGCGATTCAGAGGATAGTAGAGTTTGTAATATAAAGTAGACTTTGCTAAAAAGGGAATGGGAGCTCTTTTTTATTTCTTGTATCGTATTTAAAAATTGTGTTTTATATTATTTTATTATAATATAATTATTAAAAAGAAATAGTTGGTGGATGCTACTAAAACAAAAGGTGCTTTTCATGATTTGAATGTAACTCATTTTCACTAAAAGTCAAAGGCAATGGTATGCAAATTTATTGTGGCATATTCTTCAACAATTATTCTCTGCAATAACCATAAAAAGAAGTTCTCCATTTTTCAAAATATTAACCACTTGAAATATTCTACTCTTTCAAAAATAATATGGAAGTTCAAATATTTAAAAGTGGCTTAGATTATAAATGGATTACATTTCAATAAATCTTCTTGGTGGACATCTTCCCACGTCGGCATTTCCCACACACACTTGCAGGAGCCAACGGCACGCAATCTTCCTGCTCCGTTTTCTTTTTGGCTCTCGGGCGGAAATTCACCAAGTGTCCCTGAACGACATTTTCATGCGACTTGCAACTCGACATAACTCGGAAACCGGACGTCGGACCGACGAACTGTCGACTCCATTGGTCTCTTGGCATGTGATTACCTCTAGGGGGCCCTCTCCCTCATCTCCCCATGGCCCAGTGGCTTCATTGTGCATTCATTACATAAACTAGGGTTTTGCTCAATTTAATTGCATGCAATCTCGCATTGGTGGGTCAACTTTGCAAAAAACTCCCCCAAGCCAGTGTTGGCAGTGTTCCCACGTCGGCATTTTCCACACACACTTGCAGGAGCCAACGGCACGCAATCTTTCCTGCTCCGTTTGCTTTTTGGCTCCCGGACAGAAATTCACCAAGTGTCCCTGAACGACATTTTCATGCAACTTGCAACTTGACATAACTCAGAAACCGGACATCGGACCGATGTACCGTCGACTCTGTTGGTCTCTTGGCGTGCGATCACCTCTAGGGGGCCCTCTCCCTTGTCTCCCCATGGCCCAGTGGCTTCATTGTACATTCATTTCGTAAACTAGGGTTTTTCTCATTGTGGGAGTGTGCAATTTTTTCCCACGGGGGTCAACTTTGGAAAATCATCCACCGAGAAAGTATGGCTAGTGTTCCTAGCCCGAACCTACCTCGACACACCTGCAGGACTCCTCGGAACCCGGTTTTGTTGCACGGTTGGAGTTCTATGCCCTCGGTAGGTATCCAACAGGTGTCCCTGAAGGCCTTCTGGCAGCGAGACGGGACGAGCCATAGAATGAAGACCGTGGCTCAGATTGACGAACTGTCGACTCCGTTGGATTCAGCACACTGGGATAGTGCCATGGGTGCCCCTCCCCTCCTACCTGGTGGCCCATGTGTCACCTTGCATGTCCATCTTGGAAACTAGGGTTTTGCTCAGTGTGGGAGTGTGCAATTTTTGCACACGGGGATCAACTTTGGAAAATCATCCATCGGGCGGGTATGGCTAGTGTTCCCAGCCCGAACCTGCCTAGACACTTTGGAAACTAGGGTTTTGCAGGTCCATGATGATGATGATGGTGATGATGATGAAGATGTTGATGATGATGGCTTGGTCTAAGGTGGTGCTCTCAAATAGCTAATTCATTATGAAATATTTAACAAGACATGAATTAAATTTAATATAAGTGTATTGTTTAATATAGTGAGCATGAATTGAATTAATTTTGTTGGGTGAAGCCAATAACCAACATGATGAACATAATATAATTTTAGGGTTTACTGATCATATGTAAAAAATGTCATATTCATAAACTTGACATACAAGAGAACTTTTGGCATATTTATAAACAACGTAAACGTAAATTTGGCATATCAAGAACGCAAAATTGACATATTCATATGAAACATACATGTGAAAATTGAGCATATATCAATATTCAATTACAAATAGTATAAATAGTATAGTATTTAAAGTATGTAACGTACCTCATCATGCTAGATCCCACCTATTATCATACAACCAAGCCCTTCGGATCATCTCTTATACTGATGGTCTCCATTAGTCTCTCATGCTCTATATCCAGTAAGAAGTAGCGTACCTTCGATGTATTTCGACTAGGCATTGTTCGTACCTGAAGGTTTGTGCCAATGATTAAGTTGGTAAAGTGATACACACTTGCACCTGGTTTGTAATCCCTGTAAACATATCCACCCTTCTTTCTTCCATTGTTGTCCCGTGTCAAGTATTCACCTTTAACAACCATAGACCCAGTTGGAAAGTGGTTGTTTTCATCGTCAGTCATGGACATAATGAGGGTTTGATTTCCATCTATATAGCGTGCCAACCAGTATTCATCACCCCATTCAGTATCTTTTAAGGAAACCACTGCGTATATGTGCCCTGCATTATATTATTGTAGGTATATGATCAAAATATTTTTCGTGCGATACAAGGCCATTAATGTACATTTGAAGACTATGTAAACAAACAAAAAATGTTAAGGAAATGCATCATACCAGGTTGTACAAGGTCTAAGACATGATCAAAATCTGTAGAAATAGATGATTGGTCTTCTTCCAACAGAGTTAACTCAACAATTGCACACTGATCAAGTGGAAGTGATATGCGATCCCATCCATCAACCCAATCCAATGATTCACACCCATCCCAATCACCATCACAACAAGGCAGGCAAAAACAAGCGAGTTTTATGGTCCAAATTTCAAATACTGGGTTATCAGAGCTTCGAACCAAATGAAAGCCACGAGTCCCAGGCACAGTCTTGCATTCCCATGCATGTGAACGATCTATGTCTACCACCTCCCAAAAAAATCTCTCCACATGTCTCTTTCTTGTGGATTCTACTCGCATAGTTGATTCCTCTCCCATTCCTAACGTGCACCACCTGACTGTAGATTGAGCATTTAGAATAGTAGATTTTGTAGATACTTTCAATTCCTCTCTTCGTAGGGCTGTTTTGACACATGCTTCGGCTCCATCATGCTCTCATTTGCCATGCCCAGTCTCAAAATAGTTCCACATATGTTGCACTTTGTAGTTTTTATGCAATGAACACAACCACTGAAATATGCGTGCATTTTTTAACCGACCAACACACCCATTAGACCAAATCCAGTGTCGATCCATCTGTATGTTCCTTCCCTTCAAGTGATCATAGAACATGATGAAGAAATGATGTACATAGTGAAATTCGCGGCACCTATCATCACTTATGTAGAAGTGATATTCCTTCAGAATTTCTCTTTGCTCTTCAGTGCTATTTGGGCCATGCCTATATGTGATATGGACCATCAAGGAAACCTGCTCAGAGTGATAATACTGACTTTGGATCTCATTTTGAGGTTGCAGAGTGTAGTTCTCGGCAAAATCAACAACTGAAAGTATAGTACCAAGGGGAAATGTATCTCTGCATATTCTAAACTTCTCATCCTGCCATCGTGCCACATGGACATGTTGAACATATTGATGTGTCTTTTCAATAAATTCCTTGATGAAGTCACTAACTTGTACCTGGTGACACAAAATGATCTCAATGTCAGTTTTTTGTTGTAAGTAAGGATTGAAATGTAACCATTACAACATAATTTTATAGATATAAATGCATACCTGAGATGTCACCAATTGTATTTTTTTGCTTTCTTTCCCTGGGACTATTTCATAGTTGATATATTTGAAACTTTTCATGTCTGTAACCATTTTCCCAAATTCATTGTCTCCATTCTCATGCATACATTGGCTCAATAATGCCATTCCAGCACAGTTGGAGCATGTTCCATCCAAACAAGATTTTGCATAGTATGTTTGCCCCTCGGGCCTATTGCACGTGATGCTATGAATGAATTCTCTTGGTGAAGTCGGTGGTATTGTCATGGAGCAATCCTGCACAATGTTAGTATGCAAGACACGACGAATGTACAAAAATGTTTCATAGTAATATTCATATTCTACATGGTATCTACAACAACAAGTGTTACGAAGAGTATTTATTCTAACATACCATGGCTTACATTTCTCAAAAGATCTTTGCCCCAAGTTCAATTGTCTATGCTCAATCCTAAATTTCTTGTAAAGTTCTGTCTATGTTATATCAAGAAGATGCTTAGTATGTGGTTCACAATCCTTTGAACCCCTTCTTAGTTTTAGTACATCCTTTCGGTTTGAAGAAGGCCTTGTGTGATCATGCCAAAAACTGTGCACTAGTCCCTTTACTGCATCAACTAGCTTCATGTCACGACGTGGCAACCGACCAACAAAGGCCCAAAAATCTGTCTGATCGGTTGTGTCAAGATGTTCTCTTCTAATAGAATACCTACGGAGGGTTTTTACATTCAAATTAACTAGTTCGGATGTAGGCCTGAGAATACGAAGGGCCCTGGTGTTCTTATTTGCAATTGCTTGTGACAACACACGAGGAGCAGCATTGCGGTCCTTTGAATGTGTGTTCTTACCAATTTTACCAAATGCATCTACTAGGATTTTAACTATATGAGAACTTGGTTCAGAATTCTTTATCATCTTTATCCCTAACTTTTTCCTAACAACATTCATGCTCCTAGATTTTAACAATGATAAAAATAATCTACATTTATCTCCATCACATTTAGAAACAAAATATTTATCAAGTATCTGTTGAGTTTGATAAGCAATACTACGTTTAGATAGCGTACCTTCAATGGAATTCATAAGACTTTCATCAACTTGTATACGCTTCGGAGTTCTTCGACGTGTGCTTGCTAATGGAGGTAAGGGGGTTGGAATTGTATCATGTAGCGCATCACCAAGACGCTCTGGCGTTTCAGTAGTAGCTTGGTGTCCTTCATTCTCTTCCTGGTAGTTGGATGGTGGAAGTCCAACATCCTCATCGATGGTCTGTGGAAGTCCAACATCCCCTTGTGGAAGTCCAACATCCTCATCGATGGTGTGGATAACATTCTCTTCTTCAATAGTAGGCAAAATGTCCAACGCCTCTCTGACTTCATCGCTTGTATAACCACATCCGGATAGCAAATTGGGTATTTCTTTGTGAGCTTCATCTTGAGATGGTAACTTATCACTTTGACTTGAAGTGGGAATTGAAACATCCCCTAATGAGCACCTACGTTTTGCTTCTTGATTACTTACATGGGGTGTTTGTTCAACAACTATTGTGGAAATTGAAGGCCCCTCTTGTCGTGGATTAATAGGATGAACCGTGGTATCCTCTACAATTGGATTTGGATTAGTTTTCAAAGAAAGCCTCTGATTCATCATGTATATTCTTTTCTTTTCTTTCTCTTCTTCAATGACTTCTTGAGGTCTCTTATTCCTTGTTGATTTGTTTACTCGAATACGTGCATTCCCCATCACCACAATGATCAATTCAATATAGTTTGTTTTTGTTGCTCCTCAATTACAAGCTCTTCAATAATAAGCAAATGGAAGTTCTTCCTTGTTGGTCTTGAAGCTTGATATCTTATCTTGTGTGCTCCTCAAATATAGGCAAAATGAATCTTTCAAAGGCCTTATCTTTGGTGTTATTCAATTGGAGATTCTTCAAGCTTGCTGATTATTTTCTTCAAATATGGCCATATAACCCAACACCACACTGAGCAACCATGAAAGATGTCCTCAATGCTGCACCTGCATAACAAAAAATGATGGAGTTGGTGTAGAATGTGAGAATTTCCAATGGCGGGCTCGTGTTGTTCGAAAAATCGCGGGACTGTTGTTTTGGCTCGGGTAGAGTGAAGTTGCTCTCGGATAGGAACAGTCCACTATTTGTGGAGTTACAAAATGCGCACGCATTATATAAAGCAAAAACGCGTGCGCGATATGTAGTGCAACAATGCGTACACGATCTGTAGTGAAAAAACGTGTACGGGATATAGTCAAGCACAATAAATAGGTTAGGGGCACGACTAGGGCAACGAACAAAATCAAAAGAAAACTAATAATTTATATGGTTACATACAAAACAAATGTTTTTAGTGTGGGGACAAATGTTTGTTATGGTTTAATACCCCCTAGCTCTCTCCCAATAATCCCTAGATACCCCCTATCTCTTTCTAAATATCTATCCCTCATTCTCCCTACATCCCTCCCTACATGTTTCTTTCATGTTTCTTTCTCTCCCTTACTCCAGTCATGTGTCTACCACCCCACTCTCCATCTCTCCACCTTCTCTTTATCTTCGTCATTATCCCTCCCTATAGCACTCTCTCCCTTCTTCTCCCTTAATCACTAACCCTCTACGCCTTTATCCCTCCCCCCTGCCCTCTCTGTCTTACCTTGTTCCTAGAGCCCCTCCCCCATAAAGGCCTTTAGACCCTCTTCTAAACATTAATCCCTAAGTGCATAAGTGCACAAGATGATGAGGAGGAGGAGGGTGATGACAATGAAGATGATCATGATGTAGATGAAGATGATAAAGATGATGATGAGGAGGAGGGTGATGACAATGAAGATGATCATGATGCAGATGAAGATGATAAAGATGATGATGGTGATGAGGAAGATGATGATGATGATGGTGATGATGATGAAGATGTTGATGATGCTGATGATGGTGATGAAGATGATGATGATGAAGAAGATGATGATGATGGAGATGTTGTGTTGATGGGGAACCTAGAGATGACAATGATGATGAAGATGGTGATGGTGATGGTGATGACGATGAAGATTTTGATGATGATGCTGGTGGCGATGATGATGAAGATGTCGACGATGATGGTGATGGTGATGTTTAGATTATGGTCATGATGATGTTCAGAAGATCATGATGGTGATGATGGTGATGATGATTGAGAAGATGACGATGATGGATATGTTGATGAGGAACCTGTAGATGCCAATGATGATGATGATGATAGTGATGAAGATGATGATGATGGAGATGTTGATAAGGAACCTACAGATGCCAATGATGATGGTGATGACGATGAAGATGTTGATGATGATGGTGTTGGTAATGATGATGAAGATGTTGATGATGATGGTGATGGTGATGTTCAGATGATGATGATGATGAAGATGATGGTGACATGATGGAGATGTTGATCTGATGAGGAAGATGATGATGATGATGGTGATGATGATGAAGATGTTGATGATGTTGATGATGGTGATGAAGATGATGATGATGAAGAAGATGATGATGATGGAGATGTTGTGTTGATGGGGAACCTAGAGATGACAATGATGATGAAGATGGTGATGGTGATGGTGATGGTGATGGTGATGATGATGAAGATTTTGATGATGATGATGGTGGCGATGAGGGTGAAGATGTTGACGATGATGGTGATCGTGATGTTTAGATGATGATCATGATGATGTTCAAAAGATCATGATGGTGATGATGGTGATGATGATGGAGAAGATGACGATGATGGATATGTTGATGAGGAACCTACAGATGTCAATGATGATGATGATGATGGTGATGAAGATGATGATGATGGAGATGTTGATGAGGAACCTACAGATGCCATTGATGATGGTGATGACAATGAAGATGTTGATGATGATGATGATGATGATGATGATGATGATGAAGATGATGGTGACATGATGGAGATGTTGATCTGATGAGGAAGATGATGATGAAGATGATGATGATGATGATGATGATGATGATGATGGAGATGTTGATATGATGACGATGAAGATGATGATTATGGTGATGATGATGAATATGTTGATGCTGATGATGATGGTGATGAAGATGATGATGATGGAGAAGATGATGATGATGGAGATGTTGATAAGGAACCTATAGATGCCAATGATGATGGTGATGATGATGAAGATGTTGATGATGATGGTGTTGGTAATGATGATGATCATTTTGATGATGATGAAGATGATGGTGACATGATGGAGATGTTGATCTGATGAGGAAGATGATGATGATGATGGTGATGGTGATGAAGATGTTGATGACGATGATGATGGTGATGAAGATGATGATGAAGAAGAAGATGATGATGATGGGGATATGTTGATGGGGAACCTAGAGATGACAATGATGATGAAGATGGTGATGGTGATGACAATGAAGATTTTAATGATGATGCTAATGGTGATGATGATGATGATGATGATGGTGATGATGATGAAGATGTTGACGATGATGGTGATGGTGATATTCAGACGGTGATGATGATGATGATGATGATGATGATGATGGAGATGTTGATGAGGAAGGGGGAGATGACAATGATGATGAAGATGTTTATGGTCATGAAGATGATGATGATGGTGATGGTGATGATGATGGATATGTTGAAGATGATGGAGATGGCGATGAAGATGATGATGATGATGATGATGATGATGATGATAGTGAAGATGATGAAGAAGATGATGATGATGGAGATGTTGACTTGATGACGATGAAGATGATGATTATGGTGATGATGATGAAGATGTTGATGGTGATGATGATGGTGATGAAGATGATGATGATGGAGAAGATGATGATGATGGAAATGTTGATGAGGAACCTACAAATTCCAATGATGATGATGATGATGGTGATGACGATGAAGATGTTGATGATGATGGTGATGGTAATGATGATGAAGATGTTGATGATGATGGTGATGGTGATGGTGATGTTCAGATGATGATGATGATGATGATGAAGATGATGGTGACATGATGGAGATGTTGATCTGATTCAAGGAAGATGATGATGATGATGGTGATGATGATGAAGATGTTGATGATGATGATGATAGTGATGAAGATGATGATGATGAAGAAGATGATGATGATGGATATGTTGATGTTGATGGGGAACCTAGAGATGCCAATGATGATGAAGATGGTGATGGTGATGGTGATGGTGATGACGATGAAGATTTTGATGATGATGGTGATGGTGATGATGATGAAGATGTTGATGATGATGGTGATGGTGATGTTTAGATGATGATCATGATGATGTTTAGAAGATGATGATAATGATGATGGAGATGTTGATTTGATGAGGAGTATGATGATGATGATGATGATGATGGTGATGATGAAGATGTTGATGATGACGATGATGGTCATGAAGATGATGATGATGAAGAATATGATGCTAATGGAGAATATGATGCTCACAACTCCCTCTAGAATCTCTCTCCCCAACCATCAATCTCTCTCTCTCTCTCTCTCTCTCTCTCTCTCTCTCTCTCAAACACACACACATACACACACATTATGTCACTTTCCATTCTCAAACCCATCCCCCCTCCATCCATATCTATCTCCACCTTTCTCCCTCCATCCCTCACCCTACCTTCTCTCCCTCCCTCTCTCATCACCTGTCTCTTACCTTCTATCCCTCCCTCATGTTATCTTTCCCTCAACCTATCCCAATCTCTCCATCACTCCCTCTCTCTCACACACTTTATGTCCCTTCCCCCTCCTCTCATATTATCTCTCTCTCTCTCTCTCTCTCTCTCCATCGCCACCACTCCCTGCATGTCTCCCACCAACAATTTATGTCCTTCCCTTCCTATATCTTATTTCGTTCTATCCCCATCTATCTCTCACTCCCTCCAAATCCATTCCTCCCCATTGTCCCTCTCCCTCCCTCTCTCCATGTCTCCCCCCCCCCCTTGTATTCTTTATTTCTCTCTCACATCCCCCTTGCCTCCATCCATTCCCCCTTGTCACTCAAGTCTCACTTTCAACTTCTAACCCTATACCTCTTCAGAACCTATTCTACTCCTAATAGTGCTCTCAAGCTCCACTTCCCTTCACCCCCTATAGCCCATCATGTTCTCATTCCCTTCATCTCTCCCCACTCAAGCTTCCAACATCCTTCTAAGCCCTTGACCCTTTCTCACCCCTATTAAATATTAACCATAGATTCCCTTGACCCTTCCCCACCCTTATTAAATATTAACCATAGATTCCCTTGACCCTTCCCCACCCTTATTAAATATTAACCATAGATTCCCTTGACCCTTCCCCACCCCTTCTCAAATATTAAACAAAAATTCCCTTGAGTCTCCCACACCCCCTCTTTCTCAAGTATTAAACATGTATTTTATGATTTGCATAACGCGAGCACGTTTTTTAACTATATAACGCGTACTTGTTATGTAGTTATATAACGCGTACGCATTATGTACATCTAAAAGCGTGGCAATATTTTTGAATTTAAACATGCCGAGTCACATGCTCACATGTCAACAATAATCCTATGTGTATGCTTTGGAGTTTGCTTCGGTAATTCCAAACCTGTGCTATGTTAATGAAAAACCAAAGCTAATTGGGTATTTCTTCCAGTTTCTGGAGAAGCCTGTGCTTAGCCACTCGTTACAATATGCTACACAGAGTCATTTTTTACGAAATCTTAGACACAAATAGCATTTTTTTTGCAGATTCCAAATATGTAACTTTTATTTTGAAATATTAATTTTTCCTATTTTTCTTTCAATTTCTTTTCTGTCCTACCTCCTTAACTCGTGAAACAAACTGTTAGTGTTTCTTCCATAACTTTTTCAATTCTCAATTATTTCAAAAAAAAATTGTATGGTGCACAAGAGGACACTAACCTCCACGTTCTATGAAAAACCCATTTCAAGATTTTTGCATTAAGACCTTCAAAGGCTCTACCCACAAAAAAGGTACTATTTTCGAGGTTTGATCACTTAGACAATTATAAAATTACTGATTTAATTTTCGAAAAATAATGGCGCACAAGTGCTATGTGTTCTCTACATGTATGCCAATTTTTGTAGCTTGATTCCATCATTTAGGCCCTCAAAGGCTCTACCCACAAAAACATATACCTTATCATTTGCTTGAAAAATAAAAAGTGTCTGTTAGGAAAAATGAAACTTGACATAGCTATGCAAATTTTCAATACATAAAAGTTATATATTCGGAAACATGATTCAATTTCCTACATTTCATCTTTTTTACTCAATGCAAGATATTTTGCGTAAGTAGCTCAAAAAATCCAAGTAAGTTGAGGGATGCCTGCTTTTTCAGTTTTCTATTGCATCTAACGCGCCAAAAGTGACCCTCATTAGCTTGCACTAACCCACCTAAATTATCATAAGCATGGCACTTTTGTATCTTGATTGATCCTAATGAGGGGAAAATTACCTTAATTTCACCTAAATTGCTCTAATAGCATTTGAGTTTCACCAACAACATTTGATTGACCATTATGGAAGCTAATAGACCCTAACAACATGAGGATGATGCATTATGATAATTATGATCGAGCTTATGTATATGATTTGATAATTATAAGACTATATCATCCATTCTTGTAAGGAAGTAGGGTTCCTTGCTCCACTGGGGCTTCACTCAATAAACCGCTATGATAACACATTCGTTCATGGCATATGAAACAATACCCCTAATTTCACTAAATATTGGAAAATAACTTCCAAAATCGGTTTTTTTAACCCCCTCCCAATATGCCTTCTCAATTTAAAAAAAACCCCTATTTTCACTAGACATTGTATGTATCAATTTTTTCATTAACATTTTTTATACCCCTTTATATTTCTACCTAGTATATTGATATGATACCCCTCTTATGACCCCACATGCATTCTACAATGCACCTTGCTTCTTTCGATGTATATTGTGGATGCACATTATTTCACCCAAAATGCAATTACTCAACCATATATCATTATGATTTGCAACATCTATGGTCTAATGAAGAGATAGGAGATCACTTCGTGTATGTCACTAGAGCTAATACACATAGTACAACATTTAGATTGCATGTTGCAGTTCCCCAATTGCTGGTTAATCCTGTTGTGGGGTAGGTATCCAAGCCCTGAGGGCCTGTAATAAGCTCTAGGAGGATGACTAAACCTCCCAAGGCCTGTAATATCCACGAGTGGTTGGGTATTCAAGCCCCCAAGGCCTATCGAGGGCCTATAACAGGCCCTGGAGGCTTAGAGCCTCCCAAGGCTATTGGTAACAACTGGCTGAGTGCTATTGGTAACAATTGGCTAGCAATGATCACTGTCTCTCGACTATGATCGACTGGAAACCCACTTCACCACGAAACCCCTGGCCTCAAGCATGCCTCAAGACACAATTTCCCTGCGTACTGGTAAGCCCAAGCCTTACCTCAACCCGATTTCTCATCCGGTTGTGATCTCGCCATCTCCATCTAGTAGATATTTGTCAGCATGCCCATATAAAAAAGATCCCAAAGTATTTTTGTATTGTTACATTAAATAAAAAACCCTTTTCCCCTTAATATATAAGCAATATAATTTTTAGGTTTTCATGAATATTTAATACCGCAATATGAATGAACGTGATATTATATTTCGTTCTAGTGAATTCTCCCATGCCTTGCTCATTATTATCACAATTATATTGATGATGACAATGATGTACTTGATCACTACAACAACAATGATGATTTTGATTTATTGTGTGATGATGATGACGATGTTGATGTCAATGATGATTATGCATGTGGTAGCACTTCTAGATCCGGATTGATCCTAATGGCACCTAAATGTCTATAATGACGTCTAAATGACTCTACTATCACCGAAATGACTGTAACGACATGTAAACGACCCTAACAGTCACATGACATGAATCCTAATGGCGATGAGTGATTATGAACACTAATGGCATATGAGTTACCATAATGACAATGATGACAATGATTTTGTTGATGATGTACTTGATGATGAAAATGACGATGACAACGAGGATGATGATGAAGATGATAACTACAAGAAAAAAGGCCTCTGGTGATGGTCATGCTTGTGGCGGACCTTAAACGATCATCACCAAAGTCACTTATGGTGATGGGATAAGAAAAAATGTCACTATAAGTGATTTTGGTGATAGTTATTTAAATCATGTCACCAATTCACTTTTTTTTTATGATCATGTCTGTGATGGACCTTAAACAGTCATCACCAAGGTCACTTATGGTGACAGGCTATGAAAAATCATCACCCTAAGTTATTTTGGTGACATTTCTTTAAATCTTCTCATGAAATCCTTTTTGGTGACAACCATGCTTGTTTAGCTTCATTAGGTTAATGGTAATCATCAGGAGGAGGAAGAAAAAGAGGACTGTGGGATTTTTCCATCCCTACGCAAACGATTGTGGTGTCGTTGAATGGGTTCTCTGGTGCGCTTTCAAGTCAATTCAGGAAGATGCGGCCCTCATATAAGATGTGTCATTTACATTAGTGATGATGCCACTCCAAAGATCTTGGAAGCTCGGGTGCTAGGCAGATTCGGCGTAAAGTTGTTGTTTCCTCCTCAAGTAAGCTCTTTCAAGTTGATAAATTCTCACTAGTTTGCACAATCAATGGTATTTTCTTTACATAGTAATGCACCGCCCCCAAACCCTCAAATGAGCCAGGAAGTTCAATAGGTGATATGTTCAACCTCATAACCAAATCTTGAAAATACACCATTTTAAAGTATTGATTAAATTCTGATTAGATATGAATTCCAATTTTGTTTCTAAGAAACGATGTCCTACATACCTGGTTGGTAGTAAGTCTAAAAGGACGTTAATATATATTTTACACACACATTTATCACTCTATTGTAGACCTAATGTACTAGAAACTTGACCAAGAAAATTATGTGTTGTTATGTTCCAGTTCCCATTCCCATTTTGACACTGCATTGATGCATTTAACTAATCAAATATATCTGAATAATATACTCTGGGAGGCTGTGGATTCACATTTCTTGTCCAAAAATCCCTATTGTCCCATTTCTCATTCCACTTCCTCTAGTTCCCATCTTGTCTTGACACTACAATGATACTACCCAACACAGGTCCAACCCTAGACATCATCTTCATGAGAGAAACCTCCAAATTTAGGTCATTGTTGAGGTGTATTAGGGTATCACCTGTGACCTCTTTTAGTGCTGAAATATTTCCAAGAAACATGTTTGGATGCTCTAATCTTTGTGGGAAGACTTCCCTCAATCATCATAGAATCACCAATCTTGATGGCACATCAAGTTGTGACAATTTGCTGCAAGAAAAAAACCCATGGAACAGGCTCAACAACCATCTTTTTGATGGAGAACCCTCATGAATTATCGCTTCATGTAGCATAGAATCAAATGGCTTGCCATTAGTATTGAGCACATTAACATGCAATCCCTTCATGATTTCTAGATTAAAGTTATACATTCGATTTTAATATTATAAGTACCACTATCATAGTAGCACTCAAGTCTTAGTAGAGACACCCTATGAAATTTCTTCCAGATATAAGTAGAATGGTTCCAATGGCAAAGCCTATTTAGAAATCATATCATCTCTATGATTTAGATCTCAAAAAATGCATTTGAAATTGATCTACTAAAAAAGTCTAGATGTGTCATTGATAAGAGAAACCAAATCCTAGATATTTTCATTTTAGATAGTTTCATGGTTCTACATCCACTTAATCACTAGAATTGAGTCACCAAACATTTGAAGTCTATGGATTCCTTTATTCAAGGTGATCATCATCAAAGGATGCAAGGCCATCAATTCACTGAAGCTATTGGTACTATGACATAGACATGCTTTAAACTTGAAAAATTGAGAATTGTATATGAATAATAAACCCCCATTCCAATAGAACTACTTCTCTCCATAACACACTCCATCAAAAAGACCAGGGAGTGGAATTGTCCACATATAGGGGGACAATATGACATGGAGATTTGGGATAAAATGACATCTGCATTGGCATATTTGACATGTTTGTTCTTTCATCAAATGGGTTTCACCCCGAAACACAAGGCCTTGTTTTTGGTGACTAGGCAATAAGTCCATTTATGAGGCATACTTGTTTTAGCTATATGTGCTTTGATTCCTAATCCTTCCTTTGTAGTTGTTCTTGATTATTATTGTTTCTTTTTCTCTTGGGAAGTGATTTCGGGAATATGTTCAAAGATACTAATTTTTTTTCTCAAGGTTCAATTCCATGGGAACGTGAGTAAGAATTTGAGGTTTAGTGTAAGTCCTTAGTGAATACTCTAGCCTCTATGAGTCCCATATGATTGTTACCTTATTGAAGCTACAATCTACCCATTGACATTTTATAGAAGAATTATAATGCACTTTTTATGCTCCAACAGTTGCTTCCTTCATAGTGGAATGCATTTTCATAACAAAATGAAAGAAATGTGATTTTCATATTAGTGGAAGGATGTGCAAAAAAAATTTTGTAATTGAAGCCACAAATTGATATTTTCAAGGCTTTTACTTATAAGGTAATTCAACTAAATTTTTTATCCCAATAATCTTGCCTTTTGAACTACTACTTATTTTTCAACAAACAATGGCGATACTATTTATTTATCAACAAACAATGGCAAGTAACAAGGATAGGTTGCAGTGACTCATTCATAAGGCTTTCATACCATATGCTTTATGTGTGGGTGCAATTATAGAATATTAGTAATTAAATAATGTGTAGTTGCATGTTAAATGGCTTCGTAACATGTCCTTAAAGTTCATTGAGAAAATTCACATAGTGTTAATAAAGTAGGTTTTGTTTTACATGACAAGACAAGAAGATTACATTTCAAGGCATCAATATTCCAAGTCCAACATGTACATTTCACAATTTCTAACATTCACATTGCACTAGAAACATAGGTTTTGTTTTTGTGTGAAATGATAGGAAATCTATACTCATGATATCAATATTTCAATTCTTGTGATGTCTTATTTTGGAGTGTAGGGGATCATAGCTCATTGATGGCTGCACCCAGTAATAAATTCAGGTCTTACCCATATTGGCTCATGTTCGTTATTCCAATAGATAACAAGTATTCATATTATAACAAATTTCAACAATAAAAGGCATTAATACTTTAACAAATTTAAGCAATAACAAGTGGACATATTTTACACATCAATGAAGGTTTTGGCATTTTCTATACATGTGTGTAAAAATAGAAAAACCCCATTATGTGAAACAAAACTTCAAAAGGATATCTGATTTCTAGTCAAATAAATGTAATTTCATAAATTTCGTCATCTATACACTTATTTTTTCCAATTTGATAAAATATATTTCAATGTTCTTATACTAAGGACAAAGGAAATAAAAACTCAAAGAGGCATATATTTATCATATCCATTAGATCCACCACTGGTAAAAGTATTATGTTTCCCTTGGATTTTCTAGTAAGGATGTTATTTTACGTATTGAAAATTTATTCACAACAAAGCATAGACAAAAGTAACAAAAATACACAAGCAACCTACTCATATTTAAAATACACAAGAAATCTCCTTTTCAAAAACCCCTTATTAAATATTTTCTAAAGTCCCCTAAGAAAAAAAAGATGCGAAATTATTACTCATTTATTCTTTATTTATACAATTTCAAATAGTTCAATTTCTAAATGCGGACCCCTGTTTTTTCTGGTGGACGGAATTTTTTTGTGTTTTATTTTTCGGTCAAACAATTGTTGCTAATTTTAATGGTTTGATAACGGAAAATAATTATTCGGGTGAATAACTTCGGATACTTGAAAACCTCACAGTTTTCAGGCTTTTCCATTTTTTGAAGGAAAAAACAATCCGCTACATTGCAAATCGACTGTTGGAACTGATACCATAGTTTCG
Organism: Larix kaempferi; assembly: GCA_027924585.1. Taxonomy (NCBI): domain Eukaryota; kingdom Viridiplantae; phylum Streptophyta; class Pinopsida; order Pinales; family Pinaceae; genus Larix; species Larix kaempferi. The sequence continues at coordinate 534,964 of BSBM01000068.1, read as the reverse complement.
TCATTGAATCTACTTTATGTAGGTATAGACTTCGTTTTGTTTAGGTGAGATCTAATAATTTTAATTATTTTTTTTGTTAAGATATGTCCATTTTGGTTTCATTGCTTTCAAAATGCAGTGAAATGAAAAATCCATAACTTGGAAAATACACAATAAAAAAAATTGAAAAAAATATGGGGTTGTTCATTGGTGTGTCTACTTCAAAAGGGTAATCTTAGATTTTTTAATTTTATAGTAAATTGGGAGAAATGGACCCTGACAAAATAGACATGTTGAAATTCAACAAGCTTTCTACATTGATCCAATTCAAAAAATCATAATAATTAGTATATAGATCCATTGATTATGAAATTATAACCATGCCTTAATATATTTTGTGTAGATTGTCATAGCATATTTTGTTTTTACAAAACAAAAGTTTGACAATGATTTCATGCCCATCAAAAAACATGACTATTTATTAGTCATTTCATTTTATAAGAACATACTGTCAAAAAATTTCCAAATCGATATATCAAATATCAATAAAATAACTTGAAAAATTAATGAATAGAAAGCTATCATAATTCTCTAAAAGTTTTCTTGTTACTGAAAAATAAAATTCTGAACACAAATATCACTTTTGTTCGCCCAAAGTTGAAAAACATGAAAAAAACAGATTTATTTTCTCATAAGACCCCCAAAATAGACACCCATATTCATGGACTCACCCTGTGATTGAAGTAAAATATATGAATTTTGTAGTTGAAGATATGGTATAGATGTTAAAATATAGTTAAAGAAGGATTCCATTGAGAAGAATTCTAGAAAACGTATTCCAAGAAAGAAGTTGATTGAAAAGTGGATAAGAAGTCAAGGTGGAATATTGCAAAAGAATGCAAACATATTGAGAACGCTGAAATGTATGAAAATGCATTAGAAATGATGTTTGTAAGAAAATGAATGGGTCACTTAATAGCTTATTCAAAAAAAAGTCAACATAATTGTAATCCAAAATAGTCCAAATACCATTTTCCATATTTTAAAACTTTGAACACCAATGAAAGATTATGTCCTATACAAGGATTTGTTAAAATTCTTTTCAACCCCAAAGTTTCCTTCATTGAATTCACCTATTATTAGTGGATGGGTGTTTGTAAAACATATGCCTGAAGTATTTAGGTAAGACTTGGGAGAAAGCATGAAGAATGGAGATTTTTTTTCCTTAATCATTAGATGAGGTAACAATAGTATAAACTAGTTCATGGGTTTTTATGAATGTTTATATAATTTAAAATCATGTAAGAATTGTGCATTTATTTTTCTTTGTGTAAAATGAAGGAAAATGATTTTAAAAAAAATTATATTCTATTGTGATGAATGCTCTATGAAAGGTTAATGAATTGGATGGACTCAACATTACAAGACATTTGTTTTTTGCTTTTTTTTGTTGAAAAAATGTTAATTGTAATGGTCTTTGTTTGTTTTTTTGTTGTTGAGAAAATGTTAATTGTAATGGTATTTGTGTTTGATTGATGGGTGTACATTGCATGTCACATAGAGCACATTACTATTCAAAATTCTTAGCAAGCAAAGATTAGTTAACAAGGTAGAAATGAATAGTTAATCTCCCAAAGATAGGTTAGCAAAGTAGTAAATGTATAGTAAAGAAAAGATTGGTTAGCATTTACTTACACTATTTGTCGGTGTTATTCTCCCCACTTTTGATTTGGGATGGAGGTTGATCTCCATGGATCCTAGATTACACGAGGATGAGATAAGTGTATTGTCTAGATTGATTTTATGGTCGTCGCTCCAAATTTGAAATAAACAACTATTATATATATATATATATATAATAAATGGTAGTTGATGCATGGTTAGCAAGCAGTTCATGGTACACAACACATTTAACTAAAATAATTTGGTTGATAACAGCTAGTGAGGCATAGACATCAGGCGATTACAACTACACATGAACACGTAACATATTTACTTTGTTCCTTGTACTTAACTTGTTACAGCCTATCGGCGTTCACGTGCCACAAGATAAGTGGTTGTGCTAGTGTATAGTAAGTCTCTTATGAGTAGAATTAAAATAGATTAGCATCTATGGTACGGGTGTGTGCAAGAAGATGAGGGTCACTTTAGATGCAATGCTACTTTTTTCAAATCTCGTTCCTGATACTTAAAACATAACGCGTTTATGATATTTACCCCCTGCCATGGTAAGACCCGAGCCTAACATGTCATTGGACATGTAGGCTAGGTAACAATATCGCGTACGCGTTATGTAGTTAAAAAACGCGTACGCGTTATGTATTTACAAATCGCGTACGCGATATGTAAAACTAAAAATGGATTTAAAAACACAGTCGGCCGATTGCCGACCACCCGCGACACTCACGCATCAGAAACGCGAATAGAGGCGAAATTGACCCTAGACGAGGACGCTTTGTGGCCCACTCAACTATCCGTGTTGCTCGATTCAGCTGGAGAGGAGACAAATTCACCGGTGCATTCTCATCTAGTCAGGTAATTTATTCACCCAAATCATTTTTTTGTGATTTTTTAATCCAAATTACTATTTTTTTGATTGTTTAACCTAGTTTTGTAATATTGATCAAATTGGGAATAACCCAATTTGTAATTAAATTCACACCTCAAAATGAAACCCTTTTCACAAAACTCAAAACTTCATAATCAAACCAAAAATTGAAAAAATTAAAACTCCCCCCTTTCTAAGTCACCCGACACGAGGACACGGGACACGAGTGTCCCCACCAGGCTTCAAATTTGAAGCCTTCAAGCCACTTCAAATTTTACCCACACGTCATAGAAGGCCACTTCAAATTTTACCATGCAAAAAAAATTTAATTTCATGGTAAGCCCTTCAATAATTAAATTAACCACTACTGTTTAAAATTGCAACAGAAGGGTAGCTTCAAATTTCACCCATCAACAATTTTTAGTGGGAAATTGGGAATGCGGCTACTAGCTAGGTGACTTGGGAGTGGGACTCGCTTACTCTCCAATATCCACGTGTTCGATCATCCATGGATCATGGACCATTGGGCCTCTAATAATATCATTGAGCAACTTACGTGGACGGGCTTACACTGAGTAGCCCATGGCTTGAACGCTTCGAAGTTCTCGTGTTTGTAGCGAGCGCTTACGTGTTTAACACATTTAATGGCATCAACAAAATTATTAAAATCTAATGTTAATGGGCGCTCTACATAGAAATTGGAATGTCAACATTTGTGAGTACAATAAATATGTGGATGATTTTGGCCTACTACAACTTTAATATATTGAGTGGATTGATAACCTTCACAATTATATAAGAGATTGTAGCTATGACTAGGAGGAGAGTTAACAATGCAACAAAATCAAGTAATCGAATTTTGTGCATAAAATGAACATAAGACTCCCACCAAATTTCACTGAATCTACGTCTTAACAAAAGAACTCATCGTTTCATGGGATTCCACCCCATCAATCCTTTTAACAGTAATGGCCATAACAGTTGCTACAACCCTAGCGCGAGAAAAATCAATCGAGCTACGCATGACAATACTTGAAACCAGACTTTTTGAACTCCCTATTACGTCATAGGAATCAATACTACTTTCTCCACAACATCTGGCACCCTCAATATCTTCCATCACCGCAATTTACATTTGATAAAAAACTTGTTCCCAAATAGTAATTACCCCATTCTTTGCTCTAAAAAGGCCTCGGTTAACCTAGAATCCAATCCATACAACATGAACACATCCATATATACACATAGAATAAATATTAATAAATTTCTCATAGCCCTTCAATAGTGTTCAATATCTCATAGCCCTTCATAGTGAAATGGGACCCCACCCTTCAAATTTGATCCCTGGTCCCCACTAGACACGGTGACCCCCGGAATTATGACACGTAGGACACGGTGACCCCCGGAATTAATATATTTTTAAAATATATTAAAATTTAAAAATATAGACATATAGATCATCCAATAAAATTTAACATTTACAATTACAAATATTCAATAGAAATTACATTTACAATTACAAATATGAAATATTCAATAGAAATTAGATCATTCACAAATCACAACACATTTGTCATTCACAATCACAAAACACAATGAGACATTGAGACACATAGATGCAAACTCATCACTGCCTTGATCCTCCTCCTCCATGCCTGAATCAACAAACTCATCACTGCCTTGATCCTCCTCCTCCTCGTCTCTGCCAATCTGACTAACTTACTTTTTAATTGTCAAATGTTTAATTTTAAGTTTTAAATGTATGTAAGTAAATGCCATTAAATTGCTTATGTGAGTTTGATTTAATACATGTTCAATTTTGAAGAGACGTCATTATATACCATGTATATGTTTCTAATGATTTTCGTATTAATGTCTTTATTGCAGTTGCGGCTATGGATGCCAATGCCGAAATATTGATTGAGCTTGCCCAATTGAGGGGCATAAGTGAAGCTTTTAGTGGTGGCGACAAGATTCGCCGTTCACTTGCATCAACCTTGGATGCAATTGTGGACACAATTACACAATCTACGAATGTCCTGTATGATATTGCATCTTACAGAGAAAGAAAAAGACAACAATATGCTGATGGACTAGATTACAATGCAGTAAAAAAGCTAAAAATATCCAAAGAGGTTGTATTTGCATTGTTTAGGGACCCTCGGACGGGGGAAATCCCTAATGCAAGCAAGCCGCATATCTCCATTGAGTGGTGCACGTTTCAACCATTTGTTGATAACTGGATGGACAGATGGTACATGGTTTTTGATATGCCACCACACAACAACAGGGAAATTCCCTTATATTTCCTTCGAAAGATGTATGCAGAGTTCGTGTTGCATAAACACGTTAACTATTTTGACATCTTACAGTTCCAGGGGATCGGTGGGGGGATGCCCCAAAACCGACCCAATGCCAGGCTTCGAGACCAGGATCGCCCTATCCCTGCACCTCGCAGGCAGTTGCCTGGGCCAGATGTCCCACCAGCACATCGCATTATTCCGCAGACACGGGATGCATTTTTGAGTTTGGCACGGACGGTTCTTCGCCATGGCAGGATGGTTCAACATATGGGTGAGGAAGGGACATCTGTCCCTGGTGTGGTACATACACCAGCTCGTCACCATGCAGGACCATCAGCTACTGCAGGACCATCAGGACCATCCACTTCTGCAGGACCATCAGGACCATCCACTAGTGGAGGACCATCAGCTATTCCCCATCCTAGTACTGATCCTCACGAGTGCACGTCATGTGGTCGTCCCTGCTATGGTATTGCATCAGATGTTGCCTTCAGTGGCTTTTTGAGAGAGGTATCTTGATGGTTAATTGTAATAAATTCTTCATTTATTTTCGTCTTTGTACACATATATATAGTTTGAGCTAATATATTAATTTTGTGAACTTGCAGTTGATGATGATTACCGGCAGTGACGCCCCAGAGCCGGATGTTCCAGACTCGACAGGGGGGCATGATGCTACCCATTCGGCAGGCCCATCTTATATACCACCTATTGCCGTATCTCACACCGAGGTAAACATTTTAAAATTTCAGTTTTTTAATACTTGTTAATTTGTTAATTTCCACATACTTTACATTTTAGTTCATTAATGCTATATACGGTCTAATATTTACAATTATTAAACTTGCAGATGGCAGATCCTTCACAGGGGCAAGGTAATGTGGAGGTAGTGCCCATGGTCATACCGTCCCCTGAAACGTCTGGGCTCCAGGTAAACAATTAAAAATGACATTTTTTAAATACATGTTTGTTTGTTGAATCATGCATGTCTAACTACATGAACACTTGCTGACTGTAGGCACCATCCGACACATCTGGCCCATTGCCTGTATTTGCATCTCCCTCCAGGCCATTCGTGAACAAGGGTCGTGTGTATGTGAGGCATTCTACTCCGAGAAAGACTCCAGCTGCCCACGACCATGGGCTTACTCACACCACGGTAATGTATATCCTTCGATGATATTTGTTGTTTAACTTGAAATCCAGTGCATAAATCGTTTTTGTTAATGTTTGAATTGCATGTTTACTGCAACAGGAACCCGAGTTGTCTGCTGAGAACCTTGCATCGATGGTTGATGCAGCAGTTAGTGCCGCATCTGCAGTGGCGACTGATCACACACAGGTATGTAACTATTTCAACATTATCTTTACATAGTTTATTATTGTTGGACCTATTGTTTATTCATGCATTTCTAACTATTTCAACATTTTTTCATTGTAGCCACCACCAGCAGGAGCAGTGCCTGGCCCCCCTGGTTCAACCATCCTGGATGTTCAACCGACGGCTCCATCTGCTACACAAGCAACACAATCTCCTTTGTCAGTTGAGGTGAGATGTCCTTCAGTGACCAAGTGTTTCATGCACTTTCCATGCACCAGTTGATAATTGTTGAGATAATGTATTAGTGTACATAGTTAGTTGAATTTAACAATTGATATTTAATTTGCAGGATCCAGGGATGCACATTGATCCTAGGGATGTGCCTAGAGGATCAACGTCGGGAAAGAACAAGAGAAAGCTTGAGTTTTGATACTTTTGGATAGTTTTGGACACATGTGCTTTTGGATACTTTTGTATATATATGTACTTTTCGATACATTCAGTTTTGGAGACATGTACATTGACTTTATTGTGCATGTACTTTTGGAGACATGTACATTGACTTCATTGGATACATGTACTTTTCGATACTTTTGGATATACATGTACTTTTGGAGACATGCACTTTTGGAGACTTTTGGATATACATGTACTTTTGGAGACATGCACTTTTGGATATATATGTACTTTTGGATACATGTACTTGTGTCATTCTAATGTGTTGATTTGTGTGGATTATCTTTTACTCATGAATGCACTATGTCAAAAGAACAAACTATTATATTCAAAGGTTTCAACGAATTCACTACATGCATGCACTAATTGGTATCTAATTAAAATTTGTGATTTTGGATGATCATTACAAGTTATGTCAAAGTTCTTGCTCGTGTAATTTAATCAAACTAAATGCAATACAATGTTTTCAAGGTTTCAATGAACTCACTCATGCACACCCATTGCCATCAACTACCAATGAAAGTCTAACATTATGAGGTTCTTCTTAAAAAATGGGTAATATTTCCTTGATGATCGTAAATTGAGAACCATTTGTAGCCACTCATATAATACCATCTTCACTTATCTTTGTACATGATAATCCATATAATGTGCTATGTTTTTTAACCTAAACAATCATCAAAAACCTAGAATTATAGGGATATGACAAAGAACCTTATGGGGCACCTTATATATTAACCTTGTGTATACATTAGGATCTTTGTCATACCATTGTTTGAAATGTCATTCAATACCTTCAATTTTATCAACATCAAATTAGTAGACAAAGTGACCCATCTTTGATCTCTTGTATAGGCCTTTGTGTGCCTTATCAATAAGATGTACATCATGAATATTATCATAGGTCTCATACATAGGTGCATCCTCATCCATGCAAACAAAGGTGTCATGGATCAACCTATTATCCCTTTATTCTCAATAATATTAGTATCATTATCTTCCATAGGATCAAATTCAACTCCATCACCCCCCATTATTACTACTCTAAATTACAGCCTTAGGAGTTTTGATCATGTGTTTTTGTCTCTTTAGGAGTTTTGAAATATTATACTCTTTCAAAAATAATATGGAAGTTCAAATATTTAAAAGTGGCTTAAATTATAAAATGGGCGGAAATTCACCAAGTGTCCCTGAACGGCATTTTCATGCGACTTGCAACTCGACATAACTCGGAAACCGGACGTCGGACCGACGAACCGTCGACTCCGTTGGTCTCCTGGCGTGCGATTACCTCTAGGGGACCCTCTCCCTCGTCTCCCCATGGCCCAGTGGCTTCATTGTGCATTCATTTCGTAAACTAGGGTTTTGCTCAGTGTAATTGCATGCAATCTCGCATTGGTGGGTCAACTCTGCAAAAACCTCCCCCGAGCCAGTGTTGGCAGTGTTCCCACGTCGGCATTGCCCACACACACTTGCGGGAGCCAACGGCACTCAATCTTCTTGCTCCATTTGCTTTTTGGCTCCCGGACGGAAATTCACCAAGTGTCCCTGAACGGCATTTTCATGCGACTTGCAACTCGACATAACTCGGAAACCGGACGTCGCACCGACGAACCGTCGAATCCGTTGGTCTCCTGGCGTGCGATTACCTCTAGGGGGCCCTCTCCCTCGTCTCCCCATGGCCCAGTGGCTTCATTGTGCATTCATTTCGTAAACTAGGGTTTTGCTCAGTGTAATTGCATGCAATCTCGCATTGGTGGGTCAACTCTGCAAAAACCTCCCCCGAGCCAGTGTTGGCAGTGTTCCCACGTCGGCATTGCCCACACACACTTGCGGGAGCCAACGGCACACAATCTTCTTGCTCCGTTTGCTTTTTGGCTCCCGGACGGAAATTCACCAAGTGTCCCTGAACGGCATTTTCATGCGACTTGCAACTCGACATAACTCAGAAACCGGACGTCGAACCGACGAACCGTCGACTCCGTTGGTCTCCTGGCGTGCGATTACCTCTAGGGGGCCCTCTCCCTCGTCTCCCCATGGCCCAGTGGCTTCATTGTGCATTCATTTCGTAAACTAGGGTTTTGCTCAGTGTAATTGCATGCAATCTCGCATTGGTCGGTAAACTCTGCAAAAACCTCCCCCGAGCCAGTGTTGGCAGTGTTCCCACGTCGGCATTGCCCACACACACTTGCGGGAGCCAACGGCACGCAATCTTCCTGCTCCGTTTGCTTTTTGGCTCCCGGACGGAAATTCACCAAGTGTCCCTGAACGGCATTTTCATGCGACTTGCAACTCGACATAACTCGGAAACCGGACGTCGGACCGACGAACCGTCGACTCCGTTGGTCTCCTGGCGTGCGATTACCTCTAGGGGACCCTCTCCCTCGTCTCCCCATGGCCCAGTGGCTTCATTGTGCATTCATTTCGTAAACTAGGGTTTTGCTCAGTGTAATTGCATGCAATCTCGCATTGGTGGGTCAACTCTGCAAAAACCTCCCCCGAGCCAGTGTTGGCAGTGTTCCCACGTCGGCATTGCCCACACACACTTGCGGGAGCCAACGGCACGCAATCTTCCTGCTCCGTTTGCTTTTTGGCTCCCGGACGGAAATTCACCAAGTGTCCCTGAACGGCATTTTCATGCGACTTGCAACTCGACATAACTCGGAAACCGGACGTCGCACCGACGAACCGTCGACTCCGTTGGTCTCCTGGCGTGCGATTACCTCTAGGGGGCCCTCTCCCTCGTCTCCCCATGGCCCAGTGGCTTCATTGTGCATTCATTTCGTAAACTAGGGTTTTGCTCAGTGTAATTGCATGCAATCTCGCATTGGTGGGTTAAACTTGCTCACCTTGCAAACATCATCCATCAAACAGAAATTTGATGGAGTTGAAATCAATGGATTGCTTGTCAAAATAGGCATTCATAAGTTTGCGTAATTGAATACTCCTCTTAATCCCTAAAAAATACTTCATTCCCATCCTGCAGATCCCAAACAATGTCAAAGGTAAGAAGGATTTCCATATAATCCAAATATATGTTTTTTTTCAAATATATTTTACATGGAAACATAGCAAAATGGAATCTAATATTTCGTTTGCATTCAGAAGAAAAGATTGGCAAGGCCAACATTGGCTTCCTTTTGGATTAATATCTCCATTTATAATTCCATAGATTTATACAGTTGTCTTAATCCTAACTGTATACATTGCATGAGAATAAACACCATCAATCTCATTTTTGAGAATAAAATGAACATATATGCAATGGTTTCCCTGAAAGATAATTAATGGGGCACTCACTATTTGTTGGCATGTTCCTTAAAGGCGAACCAAACCCTCATGTCTCACTAATAGATGACAATGGTGATCAACTTGTAATCAGTTTGATGGTTATTAAAGGATAATATCTAACACTGGATGACCAAACATGGAAGAAGGTTGGTTATGTATTTCAAGATTAGACTAGGTGAATCTATATACCACTTTACAAACTTAGTTTTCGATACAAACCTCAAACTACAAACAATGCCAAGGAAGCACCCATCAAAGGTATGATACTTCAAGCCTCATTGTGAACATGAAAAGTTAATGGAGATCATTAGTAATAGACATGATCCAAATGGTCTACTTAGATGACCATAGGTAAGTAGATAAGTAAGATTTCCTAACATGGTCACTCTTGTGTTATATTCCAAGGTATATGGGTTGTTTGTTATTTTTGTTAATTTTTCAATTCATTTATGTAGATTACTCATATTAAATTGTTTATAATGAATTAGTCTAATAATGGTGTCCTTGTATGTGTCCAGATTATCCAAAGAATCATAAGCACATGAAATCCCATCAATAAGAACAATGGTCTTTTTCAACACCACCACAGAAAAAATCAGAAAAATGAAATGACCTACTTCAAAAATTATTTTATTACTTATTGTGCATGGTCCATCAAACAAAAGGTAAACAAACACAATTATATGGCCTACAATGTAGGTCTTTTGATGCTCTATTTCACAAGGTTTTAACAAACACACTTGTTGTGATCATCATTAAAGTCTACAATTTCTTTCAATGAATGTGCCAAATTGACCTAACAATATAGGAAATTGAAAACCACATCCATTGAAAGGAATAATTCAGTTTTTTTTGTCATGAATTAATTTACTATCATGGATTTATGGCTCCCGGCAGTGTTCCCACGTCGGCATTGCCCACACACACTTGCAGGAGCCAACGGCACGCAATCTTCCTGCTTCGTTTGCTTTTTGGCTCCCGGACGGAAATTCACCAAGTGTCCCTGAACGGCATTTTCATGCGACTTGCAACTCGACATAACTCGGAAACCGGACGTCGGACAGACGAACCGTCGACTCCGTTGGTCTCCTAGCGTGCGATTACCTCTAGGGGGCCCTCTCCCTCGTCTCCCCATGGCCCAGTGGCTTCATTGTGCATTCATTTCGTAAACTAGGGTTTTGCTCAGTGTGGGAGTGTGCAATTTTTGCACACAGGGGTCAACTTTGGAAAATCATCCACCGGGCAAGTATGGCTAGTGTTCCTAGCCCGAACCTGTCTAGACACACCTGCAGGACTCCCCAGAACCCGGTTTTGTTGCATGGTTGGAGTTCTATGCCCCCGGTAGGTATCCAGCAGGTGTCCCTGAAGGCCTTCTGGTAGTGAGACGGGACGAGCCATAGAATGAAGACCGTGGCTCGGATCGACGAACCGTCGACTCCGTTGGATTCAGCACACCGGGATAGTGCCAGGGATGCCCCTCCCCTCCTACCCGGTGGCCCATGTGTCACCTTGCAGGTCCATCTTGGAAACTAGGGTTTTGCTCAGTGTGGGAGTGTGCAATTTTTGCACACGGGGGTCAACTTTGGAAAATCATCCACCGGGCAAGTATGGCTAGTGTTCCTAGCCCGAACCTGTCTAGACACACCTGCAGGTCTCCCCGGAACCCGGTTTTGTTGCATGGTTGGAGTTCTATGCCCCCGGTAGGTATCCAGCAGGTGTCCCTGAAGGCCTTCTGGTAGTGAGACGGGACGAGCCATAGAATGAAGACCGTGGCTCGGATCGACGAACTGTCGACTCCGTTGGATTCAGCACACCGGGATAGTGCCAGGGGTGCCCCTCCCCTCCTACCCGGTGGCCCATGTGTCACCTTGCAGGTCCATCTTTGAAACTAGGGTTTTGCTCAGTGTGGGAGTGTGCAATTTTTGCACACGGGGGTCAACTTTGGAAAATCATCCACCGGGCGGGTATGGCTAGTGTTCCTAGCCCGAACCTGCCTAGACACTTTGGAAACTAGGGTTTTGCAGGTCCATGATGATGATGGCTTGGTCTAAGGTGGTGCTCTCAACTAGCTAATTCATTATGAAATATTTAACAAGACATGAATTAAATTTAATATAAGTGTATTGTTTAATATAGTGAGCATGAATTGAATTAATTTTGTTGGGTGAAGCCAATAACCAACATGATGAACATAATATAATTTTAGGGTTTACTGATCATATGTAAAAAATGGATTAAAAAACACAATTATTATAATTTTAGTTTAATGTTTATCCACTTTAATCCATATATTTTTTAGTTTAATTTAATTTAGTTTAATTTTAGTTTAATTTTAGTTTAGTTTAATGTTTATCCACTTTAATCCATATATTTTTTAGTTTTGACTATGAATACACAATAATTATTATATATATATGTGTGTGTTTTTGTGTGGATAACTTAGAGATGTATAATAAAAATGGGTAAAAGGTGGTTGTCACTAGAGACTTTCATAGTTGTATAGTGAAAATGTAATAGCTATTAAAATTTGGATTAGAAAATTATTAAAGAAGATAAATTCTATAGAAATGGGTAAAAGGTGGTTGTCGCTAGATTAAGAGAGACTTTCATAGTTGAATTACTCAAGGAACCAATTCGATTGTCTAGTGATTCATAAGGATTTAGTTGGGCTTAACATAGAGCTTAAATGCCCTTAAAGTTAGCTAAGCAACCTCTCAAACATGATTAATATATGGTTTACTGATCATATGAACATAATATAATTTTAATCCATCTCTTGTAAATTTGGCATATCAAGAACGCAAAATTGACATATTCATATGAAACATACATGTGAAAATTGAACATATATCAATATTCAATTACAAATAGTGAAAATAGTATAGTATTAAAAGTATGTAACGTACCTCATCATGCTAGATCCCACCTATTATCATACAACCAAGCCCTCCGGATCATCTCTTATACTGATGGTCTCCATTAGTCTCTCGTGCTCTGTATCCGGTAAGAAGTAGCGTACCTTCGATGTATTTCGACTAGGCATTGTTCGTACCTGAAGGTTTGTGCCAATGATTAAGTTGGTAAAGTGATATACACTTGCACCTGGTTTGTAATCCCTGTAAACATATCCACCCTTCTTTCTTCCATTGTTGTCCCGTGTCAAGTATTCACCTTTAACAACCATAGAACCAGTTGGAAAGTGGTTGTTTTCATCGTCAGTCATGGACACAATGAGGGTTTGCTTTCCATCTATACAGCGTGCCAACCAGTATTCATCACCCCATTCAGTATCTTTTGAGGCAACCACTGCGTATATGTGCCCTGCATTATATGATTGTAGGTATATGATCAAAATATTTTTCGTGCGATACAAGTCCATTAATGTGCATTTGAAGACTACGTAAACAAACAAAAAATGTTAAGGAAATGCATCATACCGGGTTGTACAAGGTCTGATACATGATCAAAATCTGCAGAAATAGATGATTGGTCTTCTTCCAACGGAGTTAACTCAACAATTGCACGCTGATCAAGTGGAAGTGATATGCGATCCCATCCATCAACCCAATCCAATGATTCACACCCATCCCAGTCACCATCACAACAAGGCGGGCAAAAACAAGCAAGTTTTCTGGTCCAAATTTCAAATACTGGGTTATCAGAGCTTCGAACCAAATGAAAGCCACGAGTCCCAGGCACAGTCTTGCATTCCCATGCATGTGAACGATCTATGTCTACCACCTCCCAAAAAAATCTCTCCACATGTCTCTTTCTTGTGGATTCTACTCGCATAGTTGATTCCTCTCCCATTCCTAACGTGCACCACCTGACTGTAGATTGAGCATTTAGAATAGTAGATTCTGTAGATACTTTCAATTCCTCTCTTCGTAGGGATGTTTTGACACATGCTCCGGCTCCATCATGCTCTCCTTTACCATGCCCAGTCTCAAAATAGTTCCACATATGTGGCACTTTGTAGTTTTTATGCAATGAACACAACCACTGAAATATGCGTGCATTTTTGAACTGACCAGCACACCCATCAGACCAAATCCAGTGTCGGTCCATCTGTATGTTCCTTCCCTTCAAGTGATCATAGAACATGATGAAGCAATGACGTACATAGTGGAAGTCGTGGCACCTATCATCACTTATGTAGAAGTGATATTCCTTCAGAATTTCTCTTTGCTCTTCAGTGCTATTTGGGCCATGCCTGTATGTGATATGGACCATCAAGGAAACCTGCTCAGAGTGATAATACTGACTTTGGATCTCATTTTGAGGTTGCAGAGTGTAGTTCTCGGCAAAATCAACAACTGAAAGTATAGTACCAAGGGGAAATGTATCTCTGCATATTCTAAACTTCTCATCCTGCCATCGTGCCACGTGGACATGCTGAACATATTGATGTGTCTTTTCAATAAATTCCTTGATGAAGTCACTAACTTGTACCTGGTGACACAAAATGATCTCAATGTCAGTTTTTTGTTGTAAGTAAGGATTGAAATGTAACCGTTACAACATAATTTTATAGATATAAATGCATACCTGAGATGTCACCAATTGTATTTTTTTGCTTTCTTTCCCTGGGACTATTTCATAGTTGATATATTTGAAACTTTTCATGTCTGTAACCATTTTCCCAAATTCACTGTCTCCATTCTCGTGCATACATTGGCTCAATAATGCCATTCCAGCACAGTTGGAGCATGTTCCATCCAAACAAGATTTTGCATAGTATGTTTGCCCCTCGGGCCTATTGCACATGATGCTATGAATGAATTCTCTTGATGAAGTCGGTGGTATTGTCATGGAGCAATCCTGCACAATGTTAGTATGCAACACACGACGAATGTACAAAAATGTTTCATAGTAATATTCATATTCTACATGGTATCTACAACAACAAGTGTTACGAAGAGTATTTATTCTAACATACCATGGCTTACATTTCTCAAAAGATCTTTGCCCCAAGTTCAATTGTCTATGCTCAATCTTAAATTTTTCGTAAAGCTCTGTCTGTGTTATATCAAGAAGATGCTTAGTATGTGGCTCACGATCCTTTGAACCCCTTCTTAGTTTTAGTACATCCTTTCGGTTTGAAGAAGGCCTTGTGTGATCATGCCAAAAACTATGCACTAGTCCCTTTACTGCATCAACTAGCTTCATGTCACGACGTGGCAACCGACCAACAAAGGCCCAAAAATCTGTCTGATCGGTTGTGTCAAGATGTTCTCTTCTAATAGAATACCTACGGAGGGTTTTTACATTCAAATTAACTAGTTTCGATGTAGGCCTGAGAATACGAAGGGCCCTGGTGTTCTTATCTGCAATTGATTGTGACAACACACGACGAGCAGCATTGCGGTCCTTTGAACGTGTGTTCTTACCAATTTTACCAAATGCATCTACTAGGCTTTTAACTATATGAGAACTTGGTTCAGAATTCTTTATCATCTTTATCCCTAACTTTTTCCTAACAACATTCATGCTCCTAGATTTTAACAATGATAAAAATAATCTACATTTATCTCCATCACATTTAGAAACAAAATATTTATCAAGTATCTGTTGAGTTTGATAAGCAATACTACGTTTAGATAGCGTACCTTCAATGGAATTCATAAGTCTTTCATCAACTTGTATACGCTTCGGAGTTCTTCGACGTGTGCTTGCTAATGGAGGTAAGGGGGTTGGAATTGTACCATGTAGCGCATCACCAAGACGCTCTGGCGTTTCAGTAGTAGCTTGGTGTCCTTCATTCTCTTCCTGGTAGTTGGATGGTGGAAGTCCAACATCCTCATCCATGGTCTGTGGAAGTCCAACATCCCCTTGTGGAAGTCCAACATCCTCATCGATGGTGTGGATAACATTCTCTTCTTCAACAGTAGGCAAAATGTCCAACGCCTCTCTGACTTCATCGCTTGTATAACCACATCCGGATAGCAAATTGTGTGTTTCTTCGTGAGCTTCATCTTGAGATGGTAACTTATCACTTTGACTTGAAGTGGGAATTGAAACATCCCCTAATGAGCACCTACGTTTTGCTTCTTGATTACTTCCATGGGGTGCTTGTTCAACAACTATTGTGGAAATTGAAGGTCCCTCTTGTCGTGGATTAATAGGATGAACCATGGTATCCTCTACAATTGGATTTGGATTAGTTTCCAAAGAAAGCCTCCGATTCATCATGTATATTCTTTTCTTTTCTTTCTCTTCTTCAATGACTTCTTGAGGTCTCTTCTTCCTTGTGGATTTGTTTACTCGGTTACGTGCATTCCCCATCACCACAATGATCAATTCAATATAGTTTGTTTTTGTTGCTCCTCAATTACAAGCTCTTCAATAATAAGCAAATGGAAGTTCTTCCTTGTTGGTCTTGAAGCTTGATATCTTACCTTGTGTGCTCCTCAAATATAGGCAAAATGAATCTTTCAAAGGCCTTATCTTTGATGTTCTTCAATTGGAGATTCTTCAAGCTTGCTAATTATTTTCTTCAAATATGGCCATATAACCCAACACCACAGTGAGCAACCATGAAAGATGTCCTCAATGCTGCACCTGCATAAAAAAAAATGATGGAGTTGGTGTAGAATGTGAAAATTTTCAGACGCGGGCTCGTGCTGTTTGAAAAATCGCGGGATTGTTGCTTTCGTTCGGACAGAGTGAAGTTGCTCTCGGACAGCAACAGTCCATTATTTCTGGAGTTCCAAAACGCGTACGTGTTATATAAATATAAAACGCGTGCGCGATATGTAGTTAAAAAACGAGAACGCGATATAGTCAAGCACAATAAATAGGTTAGGTGCACGGCTAGGGCAACGAACAAAATCAAAGAAAACTAATAATTTATATGATTGCATACAAAACAAATGTTTTGTATGGTTTAATACCCCCTAGCTCTCTCCCAATAATCCCTAGATACCCCCTATCTCTTTCTAAATATGTGTCCCTCATTCTCCCTACATGTTTCTTTCATGTTTCTTTCTCTCCCTTCAGCCATGTCTCTACCACCCCACTCTCCATCTCTCCACCTTCTCTTTATCTTCGTCATTATCCCTCCCTATAGCACTCTCTCCCTTCTTCTCCCTTAATCACTAACCCTCTACGCCTTTATCCCTCCCCCCTGCCCTCTCTGTCTTACCTTGTTCCTAGAGCCCCTCCCCCATAAAGGCCTTTAGACCCTCTTCTAAATATTAATCCCTAAGTGCATAAGTGCATAAGTGCACAAGATGATGAGGAGGAGGAGGGTGATGACAATGAAGATGATCATGATGTAGATGAAGATGATAAAGATGATGAGGAGGAGGAGGGTGATGACAATGAAGATGATCATGATGCAGATGAAGATGATAAAGATGATAATGTTGATGAAGATGATGGTGATGATGATGAAGATGTTGATGTTGATGATGATGGTGATGATGATGGTGATGAAGATGATGGTGACATGATGGAGATGTTGATCTGATGAGGAAGATGATGATGATGATGGTGATGATGGTGATGATGATGAAGATCATGTTGATGAGGACGATGATGGAGATGAAGATGATGATGATGAAGAAGATGATGATGATGGAGATGTTGTGTTGATGGGGAACCTAGAGATGACAATGATGATGAAGATGGTGATGGTGATGGTGATGGTGATGGTGATGACGATGAAGATTTTGATGATGATGCTGATGGCGATGATGATGAAGATGTTGACGATGATGGTGATGGTGATGTTGAGATGATGATCATGATGATGTTCAGAAGATCATGATGGTGATGATGGTGATGATGATGGAGAAAATGACAATGATGGATATGTTGATGAGGAACCTGCAGATGCCAATGATGATGATGATGGAGATGTTGATGAGGAACCTACAGATGCCAATGATGATGGTGATGACGATGAAGATGTTGATGATGATGGTGCTGGTAATGATGATGATGATGATGATGACGAAGATGATGGTGACATGATGGAGATGTTGATCTGATGAGGAAGATGATGATGATGATGATGGTGATGATGATGAAGATGTTGATGACGATGATGATGGTGATGAAGATGATGATGATGAAGAAGATGATGATGATGGAGATGTGTTGATGGGGAACCTAGAGATGACAATGATGATGAAGATGGTGACGGTGATGACGATGAAGATTTTGATGATGATGCTGATGGCGATGATGATGAAGATGTTGACGATGATGGTGATGGTGATGTTTAGATGATGATCATGATGATGTTCAGAAGATCATGATGGTGATGATGATGGAGAAAATGACGATGATGGATATGTTGATGAGGAACCTGCAGATGCCAATGATGACGATGATGGAGATGTTGATGAGGAACCTACAGATGCCAATGATGATGGTGATGACGATGAAGATGTTGATGATGATGGTGTTGGTAATGATGATGATGATGATGATGATGATGATGAAGATGAAGATGATGGTGACATGATGGAGATGTTGATCTGATGAGGAAGATGATGATGATGATGGTGGTGATGATGATGAAGATGTTGATGACGATGATGATGGTGATGAAGATGATGATGATGAAGAAGATGACGATGATGATGGTGATGAAGATGATGATGATGAAGAAGATGACGATGATGGAGATGTGTTGATGGGGAACCTAGAGATGACAATGATGATGAAGATGGTGATGGTGATGACGATGAAGATTTTGATGATGATGCTGATGCTGATGATGATGCTGATGATGATGATGATGATGATGAAGATGTTGACGATGATGGTGATGGTGATGTTCAGATGGTGATGATGATGATGATGATGATGATGATGGAGATGTTGATGAGGAAGGGGGAGATGACAATGATGATGAAGATGTTTATGGTCATGAAGATGATGATGATGGTGATGGTGATGATGATGGAGATGATGGAGATGATGGAGATGGCGATGAAGATGATGATGATGATGATGATGGTGAAGATGATGAAGAAGATGATGATGATGGAGATGTTGACCTGATGACGATGAAGATGATGATTATGGTGATGATGATGAAGATGTTGATGCTGATGATGATGGTGATGAAGATGATGATGATGGAGAAGATGATAATGATGGAGATGTTGATGAGGAACCTACAAATGCCAATGATGATGATGATGATGATGGTGATGACAATGAAGATGTTGATGATGATGGTGATGGTAATGATGATGAAGATGATGATGATGATGGTGATGGTGATGGTGATGTTTAGATGATGATGTTCAGAAGATGATGGTGACATGATGGATATGTTGATCTGATTCAAGGAAGATAATGATGATGATGATGATGGTGATGATGATGAAGATGTTGATGATGATGATGATGGTGATGAAGATGATGATGATGAAGAAGATGATGATGATGGAGATGTTGATGTTGATGGGGAACCTAGAGATGACAATGATGATGAATATGGTGATGGTGATGGTGATGGTGATGACGATGAAGATTTTGATGATGATGGTGATGGTGATGATGATGAAGATGTTGATGATGATGGTGATGGTGATGTTTAGATGATGATCATGATGATGATAATGATGATGGAGATTTTGATTTGATGAGGAATATGATGATGATGATGATGATGGTGATGATGATGAAGATGTTGATGATGACGATGATGGTCATGAAGATGATGATGATGAAGAATATGATGCTGATGGAGAATATGATGCTCACAACTCCCTCTAGTCTCTCTCTCCCCAACCATCAATCTCTCTCTCTCTCTCTCTCTCTGTCTCTCTCTCTGTCTCTCTCTCTCTCTCAAACACACACACATACACACACATTATGTCACTTTCCATTCTCAAACCCATACCCCCTCCATCCATATCTATCTCCAACTTTCTCCCTCCATCCCTCACCCTACCTTCTCTCCCTCCCTCTCTCATCGCCTGTCTCTCACCTTCTATCCCTCCCTCATCTTTCCCTCAACCTATCCCAATCTCTCCATCACTCCCTCTCTCTCCATCGCCACCACTCTCTGCATGTCTCCCACCAACACTTTCTGTCCCTCCCTTCCTATCTCTTATTTCGTTCTATCCCCATCTATCTCTCACTCCCTCCAAATCCATTCCTCCCCATTGTCCCTCTCCCTCCCTCGCTCTATGTCTCTCCCCCCCTTGTATTCTTTATTTCTCTCTCACATCCCCCTTGTCACTCAAGTCTCACTTTCAACTTCTAACCCTATACCTCTTCAGAACCTATTCTACTCCTAATAGTGCTCTCAAGCTCCACTTCCCTTCACCCCCTGTAGCCCATCATGTTCTCATTCCCTTCATCTCTCCCCACTCAAGCTTCCAACATCCTTCTAAGCCCTTGACCCTTTCCCACCCCTATTAAATATTAACCATAGATTCCCTTGACCCTTCCCCACCCCTTCTCAAATATTAAACAAAATTTCCCTTGACTTCTACACCCCCTCTTTCTCAAGTATTAAACATGTATTTTATGATTTGAATAACGCGAGCGCGTTTTGTAACTATATAACGCGTACGTGTTATGTAGTTATATAACGCGTACGCGTTAATTATTGATATAACGCGCACGCGTTATTTAGTTATATAACGCGTACGCGTTATTTAAATCTAAAAGCGCAGCAATATTTTTGAATTTAAACAGGCCGAGTCACATGCTCACATGTCAACAATAATCCTATGTGTATGCTTTGGAGTTTGCTTCGGTAATTCCAAACCTGTGCTATGTTAATGAAAAACCAAAGCTAATTGGGTATTTCTTCCAGTTTCTGGAGAAGCCTGTGCTTAGCCACTCGTTACAATATGCTACACAGAGTTATTTTTGACGAAATCTTAGACACAAATAGCATTTTTTCTGCAGATTCCAAATATGTAACTTTTATTTTGAAATATTAATTTTTCCTATTTTCTTTCAATTTCTTTTCTGTCCTACCTCCTTAACTCGTGAAACACATTGTTAGTGTTTCTTCCATAACTTTTTCAATTCTCAATCATTTCAAAAAAAAATTGTATGGTGCACAAGAGGACACTAACCTCCACGTTCTATGAAAAACCCATTTCAAGATTTTTGCATTAAGACCTTCAAAGGCTCTACCCACAAAAGATGTACTATTTTTGAGGTTTGATCACTTAGACAATTATAAAAAAATTATAAAATTACTAATTTAATTTTCGAAAAATAATGGCGCACAAGTGCTATGTGTTCTCTACATGCATGCCGATTTTTGTAGCTTGATTCCATCATTTAGGCCCTCAAAGGCTCTACCCACAAAAACATATACCTTATCATTTGCCTGAAAAATAAAAAGTGTCTGTTAGGAAAACTGAAACTTGACATAGCTATGCAAATTTTCAATACATAAAAGTTATATATTCAGAAACGTGATTCAATTTCCTACATTTCATCTTTTTTACTCAATGCAAGATATTTTCCGTAAGTAAATCAAAAAATCCAAGTAAGTTGAGGGATGCCTGCTTTTTCAGTTTTCTATTGCATCTAACGTGCCAAAAGTGACCCTCATTAGCTTGCACTGACCCGTACAATAAATCATTTCCAAGAGGATCAATCATGTAGAAAATTGTTTGTATTGGTTTCCTTTCCCAAATAGAGTATATTGTTTATATTTGTGCTTCTTCTTAGTGAATTTCATGTGTTTTATTAGGCTTACTTATGTATTTATATTTAGGTGGAGGTTGCGATTGCAATACATATGTTGAAACTTGAATTTATTTTAGACTCAAAACTATGATGTCATGAATTGGCATCACCTTCCCTTAAAATTTTCAAATTAGGATATAATAACATTTTTTACTATAGCTTGTCTCCAATGCACTTGCATATTTATATTTTATTTTCTTTGTTTTTTTTCACTTTTAAAATTTTTTTGCAAAGAATTTTTGCATTCTTAATTATCCATAAATATTCCTTATTCTCAATTTTCACTCAACACAAAATCTCATATCATAAATATTGGTTTATTACAAATTATTTAATTAAAAAATTGCACTTAATTACTTTTTCAATAATGAATTATTTGCAAAACTAGTATACTTTTCTTTGAAAAATTCAATGATTCCACCTACTTTAAAATAGATATAGATATTGAATATCTCTCTTTGAGTTTTTCAACTATATGCTTAATGATGGAACTCTATATGTATTTGGTATTATAACTTTGATTCAATCTTGACTATCACGTTATAATCTTTTTTCTATTGAAAAAAGTTATAGAATATAATATTTGCCTCTTTTTATAAACTATAAAATAAATATCTCATATTTAAGTTATTAGTTAAGTAAAGTTTTTGAAATAAGATATCAATTCAAAAAGTAATAGATTTTTTTAATTTGTTAGGTTACCATTTTAAAGGATAATGTGAAATGGTAAAAATTATAATAATTAAATACTAACCTAGAGTGATCTTCACTCTAGATCTATTATGCTCTGAAAGGGATCAAACCTCTTCAGCTGAAAACATTTCCTCAAAGGTTTCCACTTTAAAAATGGTTTGCACATCTCCTCTTGGCCCATGATAGATCCCTAGTTAAGATTGATCTAAAATGGCATTTTATTAAAATAAAAAATAAATACAAACACAAAGAAATGTCAAACTTTTTTTGGAGTGTAATTTGTGTATAATTTAACATGGATCTAAGAGCGCATTAAGAAAGAGATAACATTTATATGTAAATATCATATTTATAATATTTGTATTATTATGAAGATGTGGTATATCAAATCTCTCTATATAACATTTTTTATAGTATTAGATATATATATCAAATCTCTCTAAATAACATTTTTTTTATACTGGATATATATATATATATATATGAAATATTTCTCTTCTTCTGTTTATATCTATGTTTTTACGGAGTTGTCTAAAAATTCGACAATTTGGCCTAATTTGGTTTGACCTAGATGGGGGATTTTCATTGGAATCTGTGTTTTTTATTTTGCAAAATCTGTTGTTTAATGGCCATTTTGATGGTAGAAATGAATTCAACAACATCAAAAACCCTTCGAGTACCCAAAATTTTAGATTTTGAGATTTGTAATCAAGATTTTTAAAATTTTATATAGAATTTTTTCAAAATAGTGCCCAAAAAATCAATTTTTTCCATAGTTACTAACCAATAATTACACCGATGGGTGTTTAGATATTATCTGAGATTTTGAACTTCCTTGAGTGGATCAACAAGATTAACCTGAGTGTAACAAGTGTATAGTGGGGATTCATTTCATGGTCGTCGTATCTTGTTATGCTCAAATGCATCTTGATTAAGATTTAAATAATCTTCAGTTAGATATTATCTGAGATTTTAGACTTCCTTGAGTGGATCAACAGGATTAACTTGAGTGTAACAGGTGTATAGTGGGGATTCATTTCATGGTCATCCTATCTTGTTATGCTCAAATGCATCTTTATTAAGATTTAAATAAGATTCAATTAAGTGGTGGTTAAGTATTTGTTTTATGTTTATATTAATTAGTTTAATTTTTATGTTAGTTTAATGTTTATATGTGTTCACCAGCCACTTTACTTATGGTTGTGCTAGTATTATTATTACTATTATGTGGATATGCGTTTAGATATTATCTGAGAATTTGGACTTCCTAGAGGGGATCAACAATATTAAACCGAAGTGTACACTCAGGACTCATTTCATGGTTGTCATATCTTGTTATGCTTAAATGCATCTTGATTAAGATTTAAATAAGCTTCAATTAAATGATGATTAAAAAAATGGTTATAATTATTAAATAGTATTTGTTTCATTTTTATACTAGCACATCCATAAGTAAAGTGGCCGATGAAGGTGATTCTCTCATAAACAATTAGCTTTGTTGTTGGGAACAATGGGATGAAGGATGGCTCTGTGTAGGGTTTCGGAGGAATTTTTCCATGGGTTTCTGCAGGATTGGGATGAAAATACTGGTTGATGATGTGTTTATTGAGCAACGACAACTTGGAGTCAATTTGGTTCATTTGAACCAACCCAGTACTAGCCAAGTATAAAAAAAGTGGGAAGTATGGGCTTCCATTTGCTGCTTTCTACTCGCCTCTTTTAGCTTGTGGTTTTCAGTACTTATTTTGTGGGGACTATTTATTTTTGGTATTTGTCACCCATATTGTTTTATTTCCTAGGTTTTCCTATGTTTTGGGTGGGCTCCAGGTGGTTTGTCAGATTTGACACTTTGCAGATCAGGATTTTCCAATATTTGGTGTCATCATACTTTCCTCTTTTCGTTGCAGGTCCTTTTGTCATTTACTTATTGTATTGTCCTTTGTCTGGACACGTTTCCTTTGTTTGGCTTGCACTGACAGCTACTAGTGTTTGGGGTTTCGATGGGACAACAAACTGGGACCTTGGGCTATGATTCCCCTTTTGCTGGTCTTGGTGGTCGTTTACCTTACACTACTTTGGAGCGAGGCAGCTCCACTCCCTCCGGCTCTGTCGATATTTAACATCTGGACTATAACCCTAACCCTAATATTCTTTGGCCCAAATGCTTCAGAGGGTCGAAAGCTTAGAAACGAAGACAGGTCAAAGCACTGAAGGTTAGGGAGGGTTTGGACAACTTCCATATTCCACAGGAAACTAACTTGGAGCGCATTGAAATTCTGTCATCTAGAGCCATTGTAGGTAGATTGGAGTTTACGGCAAGAGATCAGAAGGAATTGGTTGAATGGGTCAGGAAACATTGGATGCCCATTGTGGGGGATTTTCCAAGGGTTCTGCAACTTTTAAATGGTTGGCTCATGTTCATATTCTATAAGCCTGAGCATGTTCGGATTATATTGAAACATTTCTGGTGCTTTAAGGAGGGTTCTTTCTGCCTGAAATGATGGCACTTGGCTTTTGATCCCTTAAGGGGAAAAACAAAGTTTCCAACATCTGTGGCTACTTATCCCGGGTCTGCCGATAGAATTATGGACGGAAAACATTTTAATGGGTATTGCCAATTCTGTTGGGCATTTTGTTACACTAGATAATTGTTCTCTTTGTGTATTTGATCGCCGGTCTGCAAAAGTTATGGTAGAATTCAAAATGGCTCAGGGAGTTCCGGAGGAGATTGAACTGTTGTGGGGTTCTTGGGTTTGGAGGCATCAGCTTGATTATTTTAAGGTTCCATTCCGGTGTGATTTTTGTCAGCAGATGGGACATATTCGTGCTCACTGTCCAGAGCTCCTGTTATCAGTACATCCGATGCAGTCCCCTACTCCTGCCGCTTCTCATGATACCAATTTGTTGGACTAGCTCATGGGTCCTAAGGAATGGCTGCTACATCTTGGTAAGTCATCACCACCTAATATTTCCCCTTTTCCTGACATATTAGCTGCTGAATTATATGCTATTCAGGATGCTGAGGCTATTTTGGATAAGAGAATTGCATCTGGTGATATAGTCCTAAAATTGGATATGCCCGAGGGGCTTACATCCATTAATTGATGTGAATCCCTTTCTGTTAAATTGAAGGCTTGTCGGGATTTATTTGGGGAGGGTTCTATGCCAGTGGTTGACAATTTGGCTACTAATAACCTATCTAATGTGGGATGATTTGATGGTACTTTTGGGGGGTTCATTCTGGGGGGATATGCTTAACCAGAAGGTTACTAAGTGTGGTCTTTATACCTATGAACACTCTGTGTTACTGGGGGAAGCAGGATATAAGTCTTTTGACAATGTTTGTGTAATCGCCCCGCTTCCAATTTTTTCCAAAAACCCTTCTACAAACCCATTGGTTCAGTCGGTTAACTCTGCCAGATTCCAAAATGTGACTATTAGGAAAGCTAGGAAGAATGGGCGGAAGGTGTTGGCTCTTGGTGGTGGTGTGGGACAGAACATATACCTGTTTCTGAGAGGATTTATTTAGTGGAGGGGGGTATTGGTACTTCTAATCTATCTGGGGGCCTTAGAGTTGTTTCCCCCATGACGTTGTTCCTTAATGTCAATTTTTTCACTAAAAATTAGTGGTTTGGGGAGGGCTGTGCGAGTTAGAGCCCTTACAAACCTAATTTCTACTACTTGCCCGGGTATTCTTCTATTACAGGAAACTATGTGTGAGGATGTGTTTGCGATCTCCAAAATTGCAGGTATTCTCAGTGGCTGGGAGGTATCAGTTGTTAGTTCGAATGGATTGTCGGGTGGACTATTAGTAGCCTAGGACCCTAGATACTATTCCTTCTTGGTGTATTAAACCTCTTGGGGTATACTGATGAAGGGATTGTGTAGATACGATGATTTAGAGTTATCGATACTAAACTGTTATGCTCCCTATAGGGATAGAGAAAATTTCTGGCTTGGATTGCAATCTTCTGGTATTTTGAATCTGGATAACATCATTGTGGCAGTGGACTTAAATTTCACTAGACTGGCACAGAAAATTTGGGGTTCCAACGCAAATATGGATGTATTGGCAAATTTCTTTTCTAAGTTCCTAGTTAATAATGATTTGATTGATGTCTGCACAGGTGTCTTCACTCCTACTTGGTTCAATGGCAGAGGAGGACTTGAAGGCATTCACAAAATATTAGATAAATTTCTTGTTAAAGCCCCCTTTTTGGAGTCTTGCAATCAGTATAGATCATGGGTTGGAGAGATAAATATTTCAGACCACTGGCCTATCTTTTTGCAGTTGGACAAATGTGCACTCCAACATAATTATCCCTTTAAATTTGACTATACTTGGTTGTCCAATGAAGAATTTGTATTTTTTGTCAATGATGTCTGGTTAAATTCCAATGTTGCTCAGGATTGAAATCCAGTGGATCTATTCTGTTCGAAGTTGAAGGAGTTGAAAGGGAAAGTCACGAAGTGGATACATCAAAGGAAACAG
Organism: Larix kaempferi; assembly: GCA_027924585.1. Lineage (NCBI taxonomy): Eukaryota > Viridiplantae > Streptophyta > Pinopsida > Pinales > Pinaceae > Larix > Larix kaempferi. Next base: position 508,199 of record BSBM01000068.1, on the reverse strand, counting down.
TTGGACAAGCGGACTTTGATGGATGTGGAAACTCAATTGCAGTTTATATATTCATATAATTTGGAGGCTCCTTTAGATAGTAATTGTTTTGAGCTACTTAATAAATTAGAAGCTGAGAAAGAGAGTATATATTTAAAAGAAGAGAAGGAGTGGTGCCTGAAGAGTCGGGCACTGTGGGTGAATTTCGGCAATAAGAATACAAGATTTTTTTCACACCTATGCTTCAGCTAGGAGAAATAACAATACTATTTGGAAAATGGCCGACGAGAAGGGGATTGTGCTCACATGTGAGAAGGATCTTCGGATTTTGGCAAAGAAATACTTTAGTAATATCTATGTTGATGATAAAGGCAGTGAATTATTATCACAACTTCAGGTGGCCAGACTTTACCCTAAATTTTTGAAGCTGGGGAGGGGAACTGTACATGGAGGTTACCTTGGAGGAAGTGGAAAGGACCCTTAAATTATTTGCTAAGGAGAAGAGTCCAGGGCTAGATGGATGGGCAGTTGAGCTATTTCTGCATTTCTTTGATATCATGGGAGATGATATATTGAGGATGGTGGAGTATACTAGGAAACAGGGTTACATCTCGGGTGCTTTAAATTCAACTTTTATCACACTTATTCCAAAAGTTAATGACCCTAAGACCTTTGGTGACTTCAGACCTATTGCTTTATGCAACCTTGCATATAAGATGGTTTCCAAGATTATTGTTGGTCGTCTCAAGCCTGTTTTTTCAAAATATATATCTCCTGAACAATTTGGATTTTTACAAGATCGTCAAATCCATGATGTTGTTGGTATTACATAGGAATTACTACATACGATTAAGTGCAAGAAACAAAAAGCAATCCTACTTAAAATGGATTTAGAGAAGGCATACGACAGAGTCAGTTGGGATTTTGTAAGGATTGTTTTGATACAAATTGGCATTCCAACTCTTGCACTTAATTGGATCATGGCCTGTGTGAATACTATGAGAATTGTTGTACTTGTCAATGGTGCTCCCACATCATTTTTAAGTTGTTCCAGAGGCATTCGAAAGGGTTGTTCTATGTCTCCTCTATTATTTCTATTGGTGATCAAAGGGCTAAGCCGGTTGATCATACAAGCTAAACAGGAAGGAAAGATTAAAGGTTTGAAGATTTCCAAGGACTTATATCTCTCACATGTTCTATTTGTGGATGATGTATTAATTGTTGGGAGTGATTTGGTGGATGAATGGAGGATGTATAAGGGAATTATTTACCTTTTCTGTAGAGCTTCTGGTATGCGGGTTAGCTTGAAAAAGTCTTGTCTTTATGAAAATATGATAAGTGAGGAAAGATTGTTGGATATCCAAACTCTGTTTCCTTATAAGTGTTGTAAGATCACTGAGGGATTCACCTATCTTGGCTTTCATCTCACGCCGAATGGCTATCTTATTAAAGACTGGCAATGGTTGTTAAAAAAGTTTGAATCTAGGGTATCACACTGGACATATCGGCTGTTGTCGATTGGGGGTAAACTCACATTGGTCAAGTCTGTGCTTATTGGAACCCCGGTTTACTGGTTCTCATTACTACTGGTTCCTTGTTCAATGATTAACTCTTTAAGAACACTTCTTTTTAACTTCTTATGGACTAGTGGTTTGAAAAAATCTAGTTTGTCTATGATTGGATGGGAAAGGATTTCATTACCTTTCATTTCTGGGGGATGGGGGATATTGGACTTATCAGCTTTCAGTGAAGCACTGCGGTTAAAAATATTTTGGAGGGCTATATTTGGAAACTCACTCTGGTCTAAGGTCATCTATCAGAAATATATTAAATCCAAGATCTCTCACTAGTTGATAAAGCCTCGAAAGAAGGTGTGTGGGGTCTCCCCTATATGGAATGGATTTTTAAAAGTATATTGCTAGCTTGCATTTGAATTTTGTTGGAAAGTTGGGAACAGGAATGAAGTGGCTATCGGAGTTGACCCCATACTGGTATTAAAAGAAGCTTATAAATTATCAACTAATTTATTATATATACTAAAGGGGGCAGGGTTGATCACTCTGGATTCTATTGTTAAAAACAGTCAGAATGAATACTGGTATAATGTTGAGGATCTACATATGCCCCATGGCAAGTGAATGGGATACCTATCTTCAATCTTTAAATGTAGCAAGCGTCCATTTATGCCCTGAAGAGGATGCGGTGGTATGGGCTGGGAATGATACTACATGCAGAGTGACTGCTAGTACTGCTTACATTTGTATTATTAAGTAGAGAGGCATATTCTCCAATCACTGGTGGTATAAGGTAATCTGGCATTGGTATATTCCACTTAAACTCAAATGTTTTATTTGGTTTGTGCTACATGATTGGTTAAAAACTTGGGATAAACTTGCTATTATTGGTTGGATGGGCCCTAGTCAATGCACACTTTGTAAGTGTTGTTCTGAATTTGCACTTCATCTCTTTTTGGAATGTTCTTTCACGCGTAGTCTGTGGGAGAAATTTTATCATATTTTGGGTATATCTGTGAAGTGGGGTGGTAGCAATGTGGAATCTTGTTTGAAAATGTGGATTAAGAATTGTAAAATACATTCTACTCTACCTGTCTTTATCTGCTGGTCTATGTGGTGGGCAAGAAATAATGCTATTTTTGAGGATCTCCATCCATGTCTGGATAATGCTTATAATTCAGCATTGTGTCGCTATTTAAAATTTTAGAATGATAAGGAACTTCCTATTCTACGTAATATTGGGAATTTCCATCTTATTATTAATGATCCTGCACTATTATTTGATGGGGCAGCAAATATGAGAAACTGTGGAGCAGGTGGGGTTATTTTCATTAATTTGGATCACTATTTCACTCTTCGTCTAAAATGTGGCAAAGCCAACAAATATGAAGGCGGAGCTTTTGGCATTATGGTGTGACACCCATGTGGCGAATCTCTTTGGACTAGTGAAGGTAAAGATCTTTAGCGATTCTAGAGTTACTATCAAATGGGCGAGGGGTGAATTTGATCTGAAGGTATTGAATTTGGTTTACTGGTGCAACAGAATTAAGTGTGAACTTAGTAATTTCAGTTCTTTAACCTTGGAACATATATACAGAGAATTTAATTCTCAGGCTGATCAGCTGTCAAAAGTGGCATTGGAGGGTGAGGATGAATACTTATATTGGGATGAATATTGTGAGAACCAGCTAATAGACTCAGGCACTATGTATTTTCTAGACTAGTTTCCCTAGGATCTCCTTTTTGGCTTATGGATGATGTAATTATTTTTCTTTTGTTATTTTGGGGGGTTTAACTGAACTTTAAGTTTGAGGGAGGATTTGGGAAAGACAGCATTTGAATGTTGATATCATGTACTATTTGATTCAGTATTGAATAACAATAGTATGCTTTTTTTCGCGGGAAAAAAAGTGGCCGATGAACACCATAGGTGTAGCCAACCACTTAATTTTGTGGAGATGGTTGGTTGTTAAACAAATGCTAAACATTAAATTAGTTAATATAAACATAAACCAAATATTATTTAATAAACATATTCATTTTGTTAACCACCACTTAACTTAGCTTATTTAAATCTTAATCAAGATGCATTTAAGCATAACAAAATACGCCGACCATGAAATAAATCCCCATTGTACACTTGTTACATTGAGGTTAATCTTGTTGATCCACTCATGGAAGTCCAAAATATCAAATAATATCTAAACACCTATCAGTGTAATTAATTATTTAATGTTTATGTTAGTTTAATGTTTATATTAATTAGTTTAATGTTTAGCCTTTGTTTAACATCACAAGCAATTTTTTTCAATTACGTCTATTCACATTTTTTATTTTAGAATTTGGGGTGGACTACTATCTGCGTTTTTCTAGGATTGTACAAGGATGAGACAAGTGTACTTGATTATTCTATGGCAGTCGTTCAAACTTTGAAATTAACAATTATAAAAAAAAAAATTAATTTAAAAGTGAATGCATGGATAACTGGTAACTCATAACTTATTGTGGCACTTAACTTGTGTCCTATCATTGTCCACCAGCCACAAATTAAGTGATTATGCTAGTATAACATTAAATTAATAAAGATGTAATAAAAACAAATAATATTGACAGTTAAGAATACAATTGATAGAAATGTTGCTGATTCTTTTTTTTTAATTCTTTTAGAGATTGAGAACTTATAAGCAATCAATTTTCTAAACACAAAAACTGTGTTTAGAGAGAAGAGTAGATTTAGTTGGAATAAGCTAATAGAGAGAAGAATAGATTTCGTTATTAAAATTGCACTATATAAAAATAGATTCAACACCCTCCAAAACCCTTTGAACATCAAGATTATACAACTTCAACCATATATATCTACAATTTTAACCAATCCAACTTGATTTCTGCAAAGAAATTAAAAAAAATTGCAAAACGTATACCCACTGATTTACCATTAGAATTGGAATAGCACACTGCCGCGCGTCCATTATTTTACAATAAATGATTGTCACGGCCATCGGGAAAAACCAAACTGTACAAAGCCTCGTATAATATTGAACTGCAAATTTTTTCAGATCAGAATAGAATAAAATACTCACCATACAATGAACTGATCAAGAGCTGTTCATCTCTCCCCATCTCTTAATTTTCATGAATATCCTGTAGCCAATATTTTTATCCTTTTCCCTGATGCTTTCAAGCGTCGGTTTCCAGCAATGGCCTCTGGACTTCACTAACCGTTCATAATCTTTCTGCAATTCAGGAGTATTGCAGAGCCTAGATTCATCACCTGCGGAATCCTTTCTTACCGAATCCCTGTTTTCGATTATAAGCGTTGCAACAAACTCTGGGCAGACTCTGATCCGAAGCCCTCCGCCAGCATGGCTTTTCTGTATGTCAAACGGCTTGCAGAGAAGAGAAGCGCGTTCGATACTGCGAAGCGGAGCTGATAGGGAAGCATTGGAATTATTCGGCGGAGCTTTTGGTGGCGGCGGCGGCGATATTAAGGAAGCCAGCGATACGAGAGATAAGGGAGACTGAAAGATGTGTTGGGGCAAAAGAAAGTACTTGTTGCCCAGCTTCAGTTGGTCTTGCAGAAAGAGCGGGCGTCTTGTACCCAATGCAAAATTAATCGGAGTGACAGACTGAATATTGAGGGAATTCTTGAAGGATCTAGGCGGCGGTGAGGGGTTTATGAAGGATTTGAAGGGTGCCATCTGAGCAAACTAGCTCAATAGTTTCCTGGTTATTGCCAGCCGTCACGCAGGACGTATGGTTTCCCATATTTTACAAAGAATGAACGCGAATGGCGTTTCTATATATAAATTGTAAAAGCTGTAGCCATGGAATAGAGGGGACAGACGTGAAGTAAATGGATATTTAAAAGAGTATTCCACGTTATCGAGTCGACCATTTCTGGTATTCTATTCAATTATCCCTCCCAACTAGCACCTTTTGCCTGGCGTTGGCTTGACCAGACTGAATTCTCTCTTAGTTTTTTATTTTAACCCATAGCGTGGGCATCCACGGAGCTTCACATCCAAGAACATCAATCTTGAAAATTCAATGAATGGAGAAGGGAATGGCATCATCACCCTTCAAATTCAATGTATGTAGAAGGGAAGGGAATCCAAAACGCCCTGCTTTTTCGGTGTTTTTGGGTGAAAAATGGTTAAAATTCTCATTGGAAATTGCTATTTTCCAATTTTGGTAATTTTAGCAATTGGAGTAGGCTACGGGTTCCACCATTTGGTCCGGAAGACGGTCGTCGTCGCTTTTTTCCGGTCAAACCATCGAATCCGGCCGATCACCAGAAACCGCCAAATACCTCGATGGCGACGACGACAACCAGAAAGGAGGGGTCCACCGCGAAAGGTGCGAGAACAGACCAAAAGCACTCAGCTCATGGACGCTTCATGTAGTCTTCAGAGTTGCCTTGCATGCATCCCTGATCCCACCCTTGCTCGAGCTCGAGCCAGAATACTCTGTTTTGCATTCGACACCCTGCTGCACGAACAGAGACTACACAGAATCACCCTGTGCTTCTTCCATGAGTCTGTGCTTAATAGATGCCTCCGCTCTTCTAGGTTCCTTTTAGGAAAGCTTTGTCACAACTTCTTTTGTTGTTGTGCTTTTGTTTACTGGTGCATTTGATGTTTCACTCCTCTTGATCTTGGCTTTTCATTCTTTTTTTCTTGGGCTTTATTATATCAAGGATGAGCCTCAGGTTGAAGTTTCTAACACTTCTCAATCAAATCCCTAGTGAACTTGCAATGATTGCTGAAATTTTTATCACTACTTCTTTGGGAAACTTTGGCTTTCTCATTGTTTTTATGTTATGTTCCCTTTGCAAATAGATGAGAGTCAACTTACCTAGAGAAGACATGAGTGAATGCATGGAGCTCAAAGCTCCGAGATGGCTGTAAGGCGACAATAAGAGGGGCACTGGTATCCATGAGTCTGTAGATTTTGATTATGATGCTCTCAACTAGAGGAACTTTGTGGCAATTTCCTTCGTCTTCAACACCAAAAATTTTGAATGTGTTATATTTTAGTATTTTGGGAGGTCAATACTATATGAATGGAGTGTGAGGGAATATTCAAAGTAGTTTGATATTGATGAAAGTGGAATAACGATGTAGTGATGGACAAAAAGGCATGGGGATAAAGAACCCCAACATTGGCCTTTCCCATATTACAGTTTACTGGAGATGCCTATAATATGGCGGATTCTGGTGATCGACTCGATTCGATGGTTTGGCTGGAAAGGAGCGACGATGACTGGCTTCCGGGCCAAATCATCGAACCCGTAGCCTACTCCTTAATAAACTACCTAGATGGCCGAAATTGCGATCTGAGCACTTCAAATAGCTATTTTGATTGGAATTGTTCTGCCGGATTCCGGTCCCAATTTTGGTAATTTCAGTAATTGAGATTGCTTGCTCTAAACTAATTAATCAATTTTAAAACTACCCAAATCACCGAAATTACAATCTGAACACTTCAACTTGCTATTTTGACCAAAATTGCTCTGCCATTCCAGGGTCAAGGGCTTTTTAGTTACCGTTTATAACGCTGCATCCTCACCCTTCATTGCTTTGAATATAAAATTCCAAGCTCTTTGGGCATGTTTACCAGTCTGGTCTTGCGGAGACAGCAGCGCGTGCAAGGAATACTTGTATTCCACCACGTATTTTAGAGTCCCACTTATCACATTGACACGTGGTAAAAAATTGGGACAAATATGCCAAACACAACGAAAGGAAAAGACGTACGCTAATTTCGTTGTAATCTTTTCTTTATTATTTTTGGATTCCGTTTAATTTTATAATTTTATTTTTTTATATGAAGAGTGGACGTCCAAATTGGTTTCAGTGCACTGAACAAAGTGATATACTACGCATAATTTTTATTTTTATTTTTGCTAATAAGATTTTGAATGGCGTGATAACTGACACTGCTTTTTGACACTGCTTTTTGATGGCGATCGAAAATTTTCAAGCGAAGCACAGTTTCATTTTTTTCGTTATTTTTTTGGAATTTCAATGATTTGGATCATCTTAAAATAGACCCAAACCCTTAGAAACACAATTCCATAACATAGTTCCCCAATAAATAAAGTAAAACTAGAGAACAAATCACCAAAAAAGAAAAGCAATTTAAGTGCCAATTATCCCACACCATTTTAAAGTGCTTATGATAAATTAAAAACTTGTTTTTTAATAAGTAAGAATTTGTCGTATCCACAATATTCAAAACTCAATTAGGAAGTCTAAGGCTTGCAAGTTGTAGCTTAGACCCATAAACTGTTTATAGTGGTAATCTCTTCTACTTTGAACCTTGTTCTCCTTTTTACTTATAGCCGGTATTATCGTTATCGTCTTCATTAATAATTTTGACAATTATTTAAATTTGTTTTATATTTTATTTAAAAATAAAATAGTGATGATAATAATAATTAATATCACTAAAATTAGTAGTAAAAATTTCCTAAAATATATTTCAATAAGATTAACAAAAATATTTTATATCCTTCTAAATATCTTTATAATTATTTAAAAATAAAGTTCTCCGTTTTAAAATAAATTTATAAATAGAAAAATCATACAATACAAAAATAATTTATATCCTTCTAAATACCTTTATAATTATTTAAAAATAAAGTCCTCCATTTTAAAATAAATTTATAAATAGAAAAATCATACCATATTTAAAAATGTCCTTTGCCCTTCAAAACGAAAAACAAATTCTTAAACTATTCAACATATGAATAAGTTAGAACTTTAAAATATTTTGTAATTATTTCTTTCACCGATATTTTTTACTTGTGAGAATTAAAATTGTTGTATATGAAATACGAATAAAACTTTCCACTATGTTAGAGTTTTTAAATTTATTTGTGGTATTTTTATAGTATTATTTTGTAATTGTTTATCATTATTAGATAGAATTATATTGTTTATGATTAATTTTATTATATGGAAAGTCAATTACACAAAATTTTAGCGACGTCAATGGTTTACTCTTTGTTATTATGTATAAATTTAATGTGTGTTAACTCATTTCTTGAACTATGGATACCATAGTCAACATGACCCTATTCACATCAATCTTATGTATTCGTTGACTCTCTTTTTCATTTATATTATTTAATTATTTATAAATAAATATAATAGTGAACATGACTATATTAATATTAGTTTATGACAGGCTTGTATAGAGTTTCATAAAATGTTTTTTTTCAAAAGATATAAAGTTTGAGGTTAAGTTGCTTACAAAATGGAAATACCTCACATTCACAAATTCTTTAATTAGTATTGAAGTATAGTTTTTCTAAACTATGTATAGAAATCCTACTTATTGTTTCTATTTTTTAAAGTGTAAATGAAAACAAGCTATCTAATTATAAAATCATTATGATTAGCCTTCTTTTAACAAAGTTATATGAAATACAACATATGGCTATAAAGTCACAGAGAAATAGCTAAAGGCCACACAGGATTTAAGAGTTATCATTCAATTGTGGATCACCTTGTTACAAGTGTCACAATAATAAAACTAATCTTATGTGTTTCTTTGTTGACTTTGGAAAAGCATTTGAAACAGTAACCAAAAATAACCTTTGGGATAGATTAGAAGAGCTAAAAGTCTCTTTTAAGTTGAAAGTTGTTGCGATAAGGTTGTATGAGAAGGTTATTGTCAATTTAGTAACTATGAGGGTTGGTTAGCAGAAATAAATTATAATGTAGGAGTCAAACAAGGTTGTCCCCTATTCCCTACACATTTTGGTATATATATTGACAAGCTAGAGGTTCGCTTGCAAGACACAGGTTGTGTCGACACAACTTAGGTTGCTATAGTCACCATCCTTCTTCTCTACACTAATGATATTGTTCTTATGGTGAGGAGTCCCTATGATTCTGACAACCAATTAAAATCCCCAAATATTTTTCCTCTAGTATAAGTATGACTATTAACACTAACAAAACAAAGGTTATGATAGTCAAATCCCAGAAGATTGCTTATGCTAATTTCATGTATGACAACAACAACTTGGACAAAATGAATTCATACAAATATATCAGAATTGATCTTCATCACAATCTTAATTGGAACTACAACATTAAGAAAATGATTAATTGACGGTGGAAATATTAGTATGGACTTCAAAACAATTAAAAATCAACAAACCTTTGGTTTTGGGATAAGAAAAAATTCATCTTTGAGACTTTGATCATTCATGTTATATCTTATATGGATGCGAAGTTTTGGGTTGTATCATCTCTAGAGAATTGTGTAGAAGGATATAGCAAATTCAAAATCACTTTATAACATATAATATCAAAATTAAGGAAATACACCCTATCATATCCTCCTTGTTATGCCTGAGAGCTACTACAGCATTCCAACAGTGCCAAACCTAGAGTGAGGGGTCCAAATTTTTTATTGAGAAGACCAAAGTGGGTTATATTGTATGGATATTTGGAGTAGGGGTTGTTGTCTCCCTAGATTGGTCATAGCCAACCTCCTTGGTTTCACTATTATGTACTTGGCTTTGTCGAATAGTTGATTGCCTCTTCGGTGTGTGGAAGTTCGCACCATGTAGGGATTTTTAGCCCATGGGTTGGTGTCGAGGGATTCTGGGGTGACCCACTGGGGCATATGACCGCATTGGATTTTGTTATGCATAGGTGATTGCATTTTGTAAAGGGTTGTTGTTCCTTATCTATCACACCTCCTTCACCCACTTGCACCTAATTTTAACACTAAAAAACACCTCCTCTAGTGTTTTTTCCTATGACATCATCCTTCCACCATTGAGCCTACAAGCTTCGAAAGGGGGTGTTGAGTGACAAGCATCATTTTCGGGTTAGTTGGGGCATGGCGTTCCCATTTGGATCACTATTTCATTAAGTGACGCTTTATTTTAGTTGTTATTTTATGTCTATTTTAGGGCTTATTTCCCAACTTGTGGGGAATTTACCCTAAAAAATAGTATATTTTTAAATTAACTTTATTTTACACTTGTGGGATCAAAATTAAAAAGTAGAAGATGAAATGTATTAATAGACATCCTCACATCATTGTAAAATCAGAAGACAAGGGTTCAAATATGCTTTTATCGCTTTTTCTCTTTTAAGACTCTTTGATGATGCACACAACTCTTGGGCTGTGTTCTTTGGCTTGAAGGTGGATGAATGATGTTCTAGGGATTGTTTTTACACATGCACATGGTTGATTCTAAACTAGTTGGAATGAATCATGCACAAGTGTTACCTAAAAGTTCTTCTTTGTTCACTTCTTGTTGAATGTTGGTAAGTTATGCTCCTAGCTAGGTTAGATGGTGGTTTATGCTACATTTTTTTGAATTGTTAGGGATTTTATCTATATTCTATAACTTGTATGAAGGGAATTTCCTTGCATAGGAGTTATCTATTGTTATTAGGTCCTTGGACTTATTCATTTTCCCTACCTAGGCTCTCCTACTAAACCCTAGAGGTTTCTAGGTGATTCCCTAGCTTGCAAGTGTTTGAAGGACATTTTAAGAGAGGGACGTTGACAAATATAGAAGGCATCTTGATTTTCCCACTTGGATGCACAAAAGTGCCAAAAGACAAATTTGTTGTAGGCTGTCAAAGAAAACTGTTGGTTCACCTATCAAAAAAAGTCAAAGAAAACCTTTTTGTAGTCCTAACTGGGTAGGAAATTCACCTTGTTCAACTAGTTATATTCATCCCTAGGTCGATTATTTTCTGTGGTACTAAAAGGCCTATTTTCAACACTGGTATTTTTCGGTTAAGATGATAAAAAACCTAGCTACAATTGTTGATTACATTTCTGTCCTTTTATTAGTGATTGACAAAAGTTGGAAATTTGTATTGATTATCCTAAACTGCTACCATTGGTTGACATAAATCACAATAATTATATTAACTCATCAAAAAGATTAAGTTGTCTTCTTTACACAATGTTGACTCCATAAAGGCGATGGTGTCTGCTATAAAGGTTGTGGAAGGTATTTGTTTGTTCGTGTTTGTAGGTACCTTAAAAGGGCTCTATTGATGTATATGTAACTTCAGAATGTATTTCATATATGTATATTGTACTCCTATAGAGATGGTATTATTCCTCTATACGGAAGTGGTTGTATTCCTATAGAGATGTTATTATTCCTCTATACGGAAGTGTCGTCATTTATATTGTAAGTGTCGTAACTTATACTTGATGGGTTATTAGACCACCCTATTGGGGGTCGGCCTAGTCAACATTATGTTATGTGGTTAAGTTAAGGCCGACCTAGTAAAGGTGATTAGGCAAGTCAAGTTAAGTATAAATAGAGATCGGGAGATCTCTATTTGATCATTCTATTCTCTCTCACACTCTCGGGAGAGTGGCGCACTTGTGGAGGAGGAGAAGCTGCTGCTAGGAGATGTCTATCTCTTATGCTTGGGTTGTATCATTGCTCTATCTATCTCTAAGGAAGTTATTGGGGTTTTTCACCTTTATTGTTTTCCCCAAGTAAACTCTGTGTCTCTTGTGTGCTTGCATTATTGTGTCCATGATTGATATGCTGTACATGTTGTTCTCTCAGTTAAGATCCTAGATCAGATTGAAGTAAATTCTGAAAAATTAACATGGTATCAGAGCTACCCTGAAAGAAGGCATGGTATGGCATGTATGACACTTGTTGCACTTGCGATGCTAGGGATTGATATAGCAAAAACCAGTCATCATAGAACTTTTGCTATAAATAAATTTTGGCGAGGTTTCAGGGTCTGAAAATCATACAGGGAGAAGCTAAGATCCCCACATACCTTGTGTCCAAAGGAAAACCTCTAATTCGTTTTACCTTTTGATTTATGATCTGTACAATATAGGGTTTCTGCCTCTTCCAGATCTCAGTCATAAACAGGTGACCTTGAAAAAAAGGTCATAACTTGGGCTAGGAAGCTCCAAATGAAATTTCGTCAAATGTGACAGGTAGTGCATGGGCTGTACTTTCTCAGGTAACGTTTTTAGAGGCCGAAATAGAACCAGTGACACGTGGCATGCGATACAAGTTAGCTCTCCTGTTTTATCCCATAAACAGGTCACATTGCGATACTTGGCATAACTCTCTCTCAGAGAATCCATTTGAGGTCAGACCTATGGGGTTGGAAAGATGACAAGTTGGGATATCACACGAAACGTTTTCAGACCCTGTGGATCGAAAAGATCGGAGTTACACTAGAAACAATCAGGTACATGTTTCTGTCAAAAAAAAATTATTTTTGAGCACCTTCATTCATGGCTTCCGAAATTTAGGGTTTCGAAGAAAGTTGGAATTTTTGTAATCGGAGACTACGGCTGAATGCTACTCATCAAAATCGAAATTTAGAGACCAATATCAGAAATTTTGGTTTGGCAGAAGGTCGGGCTTGATCAGACCCTAGTTCGGGACTTTGATCGGAAAAGTGGAAAATTAGGGCTTCTGCAAAAATGGAAATTTTTGAAATCTGTGACCACAGCTAGAAGCTCCTCAGAAAAATAGAAGCTTAGAGTTTTGGATCGAACCTTTTGATTGGGCAGAAGGGTGGGCTTTATCAAACCCTATTTCGAGGTCATGTCTAGTGAATTCGGAAGTTTCAAAGGCAAATTTGAGGGGTGAAACTTTGCAGTTTTGAAATTATGAGTATACCAGCTTGATCAACTCATCAAGGCGCATATTTCTATCCTTTCGGAAGTTTAAAATTCAAAGTTTGAATTTTTAGGGTTTCTCTGACAAACCCTAATCCAATTCCAGATCCAGTTCCTGCAAATCAAAGGGATTGGGTTAATCCTAGAAGAGAATGGATTGGTCACCTGCATAAGTGAAGAAGTTCATGTTTTCAGAGGGAGATGAGGCTAAGGCCTTACATAAGAAGATTACAAGAAATCTCGACAGGTATGACTCATCCAGGTATGTTTGGAGATTTGTTCATGATTAAGTTTATGGTATGTTTGTCTTCATGTTATTATGGTTAGTACAATCTTGATTAAATTTAGACTTGTCGTATCACCTTAATAAAATTATGAATGCATGATAGAAGATATTCATTGATTAAGGTGTTGACACTTATGATTGTACTAATCCATTATGGTGTTGTATGAGGTTTATGTTGTCCGCTAACATGAAAGGTACACCAAGAAAGACAAATCATGTTCTAGTTCAAGAACATATGATCATGATGACATGAGGACAAAGATTCATCCATTGTCATGAATCACTTAGAAGATTTATTTGCGAGGTATGTATAACATGGTTCTATAATGGTTAACCTATGAGATATGCAGGTTACTAGCACAAGTCATTGAAGAGAACAAGAAGACATCATGTGGGTATGTTAGACATAACTAGCTAACATACCAATCTAGGTATGTTTTTCCTATATCAAGTTAGAATCCTACCTTGTGTTAGGATCCCTGATATAAGTACACATGGTATGATTGATTATGTTTATTCATAAAGTTAGAAATGTAAGTAATCAAGGGTTTATGCATTTTATGTCTCTTATCTTGATTGATGATTTACCTAACCAGAAAAGTCCTATGATCAAATAAGAATATGCATGAGTAAAAGAAGACTTCCCTGAAACCTTGAATACTAATGTTTATTATCCGTGTTTGAAATGATCATGACTATACATGTTTAAGATTATTGTGTTTTGATAGTATTAAGATTATACTAATGAATGTGTGATTATGTATGAGACCTCGAGGATAACACAATGATGATACTAATAAGCATGCATAGTGATGGATATAAGTTCAAGGACAGGTAATCCAAGAAGCAAAGATCAAGAGGGAGAACACTCCAGTTGTTCCTGCAAGGAAGCAAAGATCAAGAGGGAGCACACTCCAGTTGTTCCTGCAAGGAAGCAAAGATCAAGAAGGAGCACACTTCAGTAGTTTCTACAAGGATGCAGATATTCAGAGGGAGTTGACCACTTCTCACAATCCACATCAAAATGGAGTTGCAGAAAAGAAGCAAAGACTGAGAGGGAGTCAACCCAACAAACAAACAAAGATAAGTATTTGAATTATCATTCCTTGCATATTTTATTGTTTTAATAATACTATTCAATAATGTATATACTCATGTTCCTAGAATTAGGTTGTGTATTATGCATATTAGAATAGTTGCATTGATGAACAGTATACTACTAATATACATGGGTAAGTGGCCTATGGCACTGTACAACATTCCATTGCTACTTATCTAGAATGAAATCTCTTTGTTGACATGTTGGGAGTTGTGCACACTCTTAACAATGTTCTGGTAGAGATTGGAAGGCATCTAGAAAGTTACGGGATATGCATAAATGTTGTATTGGCTAAGATAATTGCATGACTGTATGACATATTTATTTATGTGTAAGAATTTGTTCTGAAAACTATGAGATGTTTTATAATCATGCAATTTAACTTGTTGTGTAGGAAAGATCGTATACCATCACCTACAAAAGGACTACAACATTTGTTCAGCAACAAAGTTATCTATTGAAAATATTGAAGATATTGAAGTTCCCAGGATCTGGGAAGAATGCTATGATCGAGGAGTACCAGTAGATCATGAAGATGTTTGGGATGCAGTCCCAAGACATGAAGGGGAGTCTGTAGTGGATTCCAAGAGGATCGACAAGATCAAGCATGCTACAGGTGGTAGCATAGAGACTTTTGCTCCTATAGCCAGATACACTTCCATTAGATCCATACTTGCTCTGGCTGCAGTGATGAAATGGAAGATACACCAGATGAATTTCAAGACAACTTTCTTGAATGGTTTAGTTGAAGAAGAAGTGTATGTGAAGCATCCACTTGGTTCTGAGACACGTGACAGGGAGTCATATATGTGCAGAAGATGGTATGCTAGGATAGACAACTTTCTATCCAGTTTGGGCCTTACCAAGAGTAAAGCGGATTCCAACCTTTACTACAAGGTTGAAGAAGGCAATCCAGTGATACTACTTTTGTATATGGATGATCTGTTTATTACAGGTGAAGATAGATTGATTGCTGACACGCAACGGAAGCTTGATGCCAAGTTCGAGATGAAGAACTTGGGGATGATGCACTATTTGTTTTTGGCATGGAGGTGTGGTAGGGTGCAGATGGAATATTCCTTTGACAAGGGAAGTATGCAGTAAATATCCTGAAGAGGTTCGGGATGATGGACTGCAAGGACATGGCCACACCTATAGCATCGAACCTGAAGCTTCTGTGTGATGCTTCATCTGAGCCAGTTGATGTCACTATGTATCGTAAGATGAATGGGTCCTTGATGTACTTGATGAACATGAGACCATATATTTGCTTTGCGGTGAACACATTGAGCCAGTTCCTGATGGATCTGAGGAGTGTTCACCTAGTTGCTGTAAAGCATATTCTGAGGTACCTGAAGGGTATAGTGGACTATGGGCTCAAGTATGATGCAAATCAAAATTTTAACCTGCAGGGTTATGTTGATTCAGATTGGGCAGGTAGTGCTGCAGATAGGAAGAGCACTTCTGGGTGCTGCTTCAGTATGGGATCAGGTGTGATCTCTTGGTTTAGCAGGAAGCAGTCCTGCGTAGCACTGAGTACAGTCGAAGCAAAGTATGTTGCATCCTGTTCGGCTAGTTGTGAGGCAGTATGGATTCGGAAGCTACTGTCTGAGTTATTTGATCTACCGCTAGAGGCTACTGGTATCTTTTGTGACAACCAAAGTTGTGTGAAGCTGTCTGAGAATCCAGTGTTCCATGACAGGTTGAAACACATAGAGATCAAATATCACTATATTAGGGATATGGTGTAGAGAGGAGCAGTGAAGCTCCTGTATGTTACGACAAATGAGCAGATTGTAGATGTACTGATGAAGCCACTAGCCAGAGTGAAGTTCGAGTACTTCAGAGAGAGGCTTGGTGTTCTTCAGATTGATGACACTTCGACGAAGAAGTGACGGACACATTTGTAGGAGCCATTCCGAGCATGGTTATAGGAGGATCCTTCCATTGCTGTGGATGTAAGCATTGGATGATGAGCATCAGGATGATGTTCGAGTTTCTACTCTGTATGATCAGTTGGATCATTTACATTTGTATGTATGTATGCATCATGTTGGATGTTGGATATGATCAGTTGGATCATTTATGTATGTACGCATCATGTTGGTGTAATGTCCCCATTTTGACCCCTTTGCATTAAATCGTAAATGACGTAAATATTGTTATTTAATCATGGCGAGGAGCTCAAGGCCAAGGCCCCACCATTGATTTAGCATTTTATGTATCAGAAATTAGAAATAGATGCCTATGGTTCTTGTGCTAGATAGGCACAATGTAAATAAGACATCATGTAAATACGAATTTTAATGAAAATACCCACAACTAGCTATGCAATGCAACAAATAGATGGGGGCATGATTCTACAAGGAATAGGGAGGGAAATTATTCAAACCCTTGAGCCAGTGGTGTTAATCCATGTGTCAATGAGAAAACCCATAAACCACCAACTACCCATTTTGGGTTATGGGCCCAATCATTTAATTCTTCCAGAAATTGGTTGAGGTAGTTAATGCCTTGGGAATGAAGAGGTATGGCAGCCAATTTCATGTATGGGCAATCCATCAACCTGGGAAATCGTATTTTGTCTCCTTGGGAAAGAAAACACCCACGAAATGGTGCCCAAAGCCATTCTAAAACCCATAGTCTTTCCTCTCTCACGCAGTCTGAACTACTAGGTCTTTCCCCATCACGTTTTTCACCATTTTTCCTGCATTTTCTATGCCTGGGAGCTCGTTTTTGCATTGTACAATAGTTGGGAGAGAAGGGCCACGATTTGGGACTGTGATGGAGTTTGCTTTTGCCCCAAAATGCCCATGGACGTTTTTATGAAAACAATTTCTGCTCTCCAGGGTTGTCCCCAATTGCCATTTCATTTTTGGGCTTTCCCATGTTTTTCTGAATTGGTAGAAACCTCCTCTTTGGGCCTCCCACTGAAGAAACGTTTTTCCTCATGCCCAGCAATTGTGGTGTTGCTATTATGTGCATCGCTGTTTTGGTTTGAACCTGTGAGCAAAAGTTTTGGAGTGGTAGTGGACAGAATTGGCTTGATAAACCTAGTGGGGAGAATAACCTCTCAAGAAGATCAAGAGGGCTGGCTACTCTTCTATGCACACCTGGGACACTCTAGAATTGGAAGGTATGGCCTGAGGGACTATGAATTGATGAAGGGAATACTTACTTGAGTGGGGTGTGTAGGCATTGTGGGTGCCAAGCTAAATAGATCTTGTAGAGGTATCCATGGCTCTGTGCTTGAGCTCACTAGCTTAGCCACTCTTCCTTTCCATTTCCTAGCAGTTTGATAAACCCAATTGTAGATTGGCTTGGCTCATTTTGGTGTATGCTTGGCTATGTGTGAGTCTGTTGTTCCCTGGTTCCTTGTAGTAATCATGCCCAGCTCAGGGGTGGCAGTTGTATCAAGAGTTGATAAGCACAACTGGCCTATGGTTGGGTGGAACGTTGCAGATGCATAGCTGGTTGCTTGGGACTACTTGTTAAGATAAGTATTCTCTTGTGTTAACTTTTCAATTATTATTTGATAAATATCTTGAATATATGATGGATGTGTTATTGATATTATTTCCGCTGTGTTTTTCTTATAATCATACATTCCATATGTCTTTTATATTATGTGAATGCTTATGTAAAAGTTCATGGGGCTAGATGCCCGGTTCTAGCATCACGCTCCTCTCTATCATGCTGGTAGGACGGGAGGGGACATTACATTTTGGTATCAGAGCTACTGGTTGCAGCATTGGGCCTTTATGGGGATACCTATCATAGTTGTGGAGCTAAGTATGCTTCCTACTCAGCACTAATAGATAAGAAAATTTTCAAAATTTTTCTAAGTTTCTATGAGTTCTACCGGAAATTGCGGAAGGAATTCTCTTCCGAAATTGCAGAAGGAATTCTCTTCCGAAACTGTGGAAGGATGCCGCGAGTTGCTCCGCAACGTGGAAGAATTCGGCGAACTGCTCCGAAAAAGAAGAAAATTTTTCTAAGTGTTCGGCGTCGAAAGGAAATTTTCGGAAGGAATTCTCTTCCGAAATTGCGGAAGGAATTATCTTCCGAAACTACGGAAGGATTCCGCAAGTCATCCTGCAATTGCGGAAGAGTTCGATGAATCGTTCCGCAACTGCGAAAGAGTTTGGCGAATCGTCCCACAACTGCGGAAGACTTCGGCAAACCGCCCTGAAACTACAGAAGACTTCGGCGAATCATCCCACAACTGCGGAAGACTTCGACGAATCCTCCCGCAACTGCGAAAGACTTCGGTGAATCATCCCGCAACTGTGGAAGACTTCGGCAAACCGCCCCGAAACTATGGAAGAGTTCGGCAAATCGTCCCACAATTGCGGAAGAGTTCGACGAATCGTTTCGAGATTGCGGAAGCATTCGGCGAACCGCCCCGCAATTGCGGAAGCATTCGGCAAACTGCCCCGCAATTGCGGAAGCATTCGACAAATTGCTCTGAAACTTCAGAAGCATTCGACGAATGGCTCTGCAACTGCAGAAGCATTTGGCGAATTGCTCCGCAACTGCGGAAGCATTCGACGAATTGCTCCAAAACTACGGAAGCATTCGGCGAATTGCTCCGAAACTGCGGAAATATTTACAAAAAAAAAAAAAACAAGGGCGCTGCCCTCGACCTGCCCTGCAGTGGCGCAGGGAAGCCATAAGGGGGCAAGCCCCCTTGAACCCCATCGCCCCCCCCCCCTCATATGTCGTTGATAGTGAGAAAATTCTATGATCTGACAAATTGTCAATATGACATTTTCCCACGTGCATGAAAGTAAGTTATGAATTCTAAGAATATAATGCAGCTAACAATTGTGTGGATAAACACACTATTGCAGAATCATAGTTACATCAGGGCAGCACTCTAGATAGTACAGTTGGAAAGTTTTGGATCTCGGTTGGGCCAAGAAAATGAACATCATGGATGATGCACAGGATCCCTATGAGCCTGAGATAGATGCCATGGGGGAGAACATACATGTTGAAAATGCTGAAACAGAATCTAATGGGAGAAGAAATCAAGAGACTCTTCCAGGTATTGTAGCCACCATGAGAAGCCTAAGGGTGGAGTTGCAAAGTTGTAGAGAAGACAATGAAAGGATGATTAAAGCTCAGGAAGAACAAAATCAGTTGAATGCAGCCATGCTGCAAAGTTTAACAGACATCCAAAGGCAAATAAACTCTGGGCACCAGACATCAAATCCAGAAAGGGGTGGGAGTAGCTCTAGAAGGAATTCCCGTAAGAGGGCTAGTAGCTCAAGAAGAGTTTCTACAGACCGAACTTATACTCCAGAAATCTCTTCTAATGATTCATCTGACTCTGAAGAATCCATCGAGGGTTCAAGCTCTTCATCCCGCAGGAGTAATAGGAAGAAGCCCTACAAGAACAATTCACATGGGGAATTTAAGAAGGCAAAACCTCCTACATTTGATGGAGAGGTAAATTCTGGTCAAGAAGCTGAAGCTTGGCTTCTTGGGATGAGAAAATATTTCCAAGTCCAAGATTACTCAAGAAATATGAAGGAAAGGGTAGCCATCTTCAACTTGAATGGAAGAGCATCTATATGGTGGGAAAACATCAGGCAAGTGAAGAAGATCAATGAAAGCAATATCGTGTGGAAGCAGTTCAAGAAATACTTCAAGAAGAAGTACCTCTCTGATAGGTACTATGATGATAAGATCAAAGAGTTCCATGAGCTGAGATTGGGACAATTGACCATGGAAGAATATGCAAACAAGTTCTTGGAGCTGCTGAGATATGTCAGGTACATTCGAGATGATGCGGTGAAAATTCAGCGTTTCCTAAGTGGACTGCCCCAGTCATATAAAGACAGAATTGAGTTCGATGAACCTCGAACTCTAGAGGAGGCCATAAGAAAGGCCAAGTATTGCTTTGATCAAAACAGAAGCAAACCAGAATTCCATAAGGCATGGAAGGATAGCAAAAATGAAAAGTTTGATCAAAGGAAGAAGGGGTTCAAGCCTCCTCAATTCTGGAATTAGCAAAGGAAACCATCATAGGTTGTGACTAAGCCAACTAGGATGATGGGAGACAAGCCAAGAGATGCAAAGGAGCCAAGAGAACCACTTCAATGTTGGGGTTGTGGAGGAGACCACATGCTTAGGAACTGTCCACATCGGAATGGGAATGCAAATCAAGTTCACAACATCCAAGGAGCTGAAACTATGGGTTAAGTGAGAAGGACAATCCCTAGAATCTATGCAACTCTAGACGACCACCAGGTAGATCATCAGTCAACTGTGGTTGAAGTTGAAGGTAAGATTGCTAAGCAATCTGTTTCTATTTTGATTGATCCTGGATCTACTCACAGTTATGTCACTCCTAGAATTGTTGAGATTTGTGCTTTCAAGAAATTAAAGCATAGTAAATCATGGTTAGTTCAACTAGCCACCGGAACCAAGAGAAAAGTTAGTGAAATAGTAGAGAAATGTCCATCAGAGATGGATGGGCTATTCACCTATGCAGATCTGAATATTTTGCCACTTGGTTCCTATGATATTCTCATTGGAATGGATTGGTTAGAAGCACACAGGGTTAAACTTGACTGCTACAATAAGACATTTGAATGCATGGACAAAGAAGGAAACCCAAGGGTTATAAAAGACATTCCAATGGTGACTTCTGTTAGACAGGTTTCAGCCATGCAGCTGAAGAAGTTCTGTAGGAAAGGATGTCAATTGTATGCAGCCCACATTTTAGAGGCAGCAGAGGATGAAACTCTTAAATTGGAGGACTATCATGTATTGCAAGAATTCAGGGATGTTTTTCCTGATGAGATTCTAGGACTCCCTCCAAAGAGAGACATTGGATTTACAATTGAACTTGTGCCAGGAGCAGCACCAGTGTCTAAGACACCCTACAGGATGAGTACACCAGAATTGCTAGAATTGAAAATGCAACAGCAAGAGTTGCTGGAAAAGAAATATATTAGGCCAAGTGTGTCCCCGTGGGGAGCACCTATTCTATTTGTGAAAAAGAAAGATGGAACACTCAGGTTATGTATTGACTACAGGCAGTTGAACAAAGTCACTGTGAAGAACAAATACCCATTGCCCCGAATTGATGATCTTTTTGACCAAGTGAGAGGAGCAAAGGTATTTTCAAAGATTGACTTGAGGTTTGGTTACCATCAGGTAAGAATCAAAGAAGAAGATATTCATAAGACAGCCTTTAGAACGAGGTATGGACACTATGAGTTTGTAGTGGTACCATTCGGTCTCACAAATGCACCAGCTACATTCATGTGTCTCATGAATAATGTTTTTAGCAAGTATTTGGACAAGTTTGTTCTTGTATTCCTAGACGACATTCTCATCTATTCTAAGAATGAAGAAGAGCATGAAGAACATTTGAGAATGACATTGCAATTGCTAAGGGAGCATAAGCTATATGCAAAGTTGAGCAAATGTGACTTTTATAAAGATAGAATTCATTATTTGGGTCACATCATCTCCGACGAAGGAATATCTGTAGACCCTGAGAAGATTGAAGCCATTATGAATTGGCCAACTCCAAGGAATGTGACTGATGTGAGATCTTTTATGGGCCTTGCTGGTTACTACAGGAGGCTTATCGAAGGATTCTCCAAGGTTGCAAACCCGATCACTTCTTTTCAAAAGAAGGGGATAAAGTTTGAATGGTCACCAAGATGTGAGGAAAGTTTTCAATGGTTGAAGAATCTTCTTACAAGTGCACCAATTTTGAAAATTGTAGACCCAGAAAAAGACTTTGTGGTGTGTACCGATGCATGTAATCAAGGACTTGGAGGAGTTCTTATGCAAGACAACCACATGATATGCTATGAGTCAAGAAAGTTGAAGGAGCATGAGAAGAACTATGCTACTCATGATATATAACTTGCAGCCATAGTACATGCTTTAAAGATGTGGAGGCATTACTTAATGGGAAGAAAATTTGAGTTAAGGACAGACCATTGTGGTCTGAAATACTTGTTTGATCAACCAACTTTAAATGCTAGGCAAGCTAGATGGTTGGAATTTTTGTGTGAATTTGATTTTGAAATCAAACACATAAAAGGGAAAGAAAACAAGGTGGCTGATGCACTCAGCAGGAAGGTACATGAAATGCATGTGGCAGCACTTAGTACTTGCCAACTAGATTTGAAGCAGTAGATTGTTAACCATATTGTTGAGGATGAAGTGTACGTGCAGATAAAGGGAAAACTGCAGTAGAAAGACCTTGGCAAGAAGTATGAAGGCTATCATTTGGAAGAAGACGGACTTCTTACTTATAAAATAGAGTCTATATTCCAAATGTGGCAGATTTGAGGAGAATTGTTATGGATGAAATCCATAAAGCTCCATAATCTGGTCACCCAAGATATCAGAAAATAATTGCTACAGCAAGAAAATATTATTTCTGGCCAGGCATGAAGAAGGACATCGCTGAATACATTTCTAAGTGCATGGAATGTTAGCAGGTGAAGAGTGAACACCAACATCCAGCAGGTTTATTGCTCCCAGTGCCAATTCTAGAATGGAAATGGGAAGTAATATCCATGGACTTTATTACAAGATTGCCAATGACTGTGAGACAACATGATTCCATCATGGTTGTGGTGGACAAGTTAACAAAGGCAGCACATTTTATACTGGTTAAGTCCACACATAAAGCCGATGCCATTGCAAATATTTTCATGAAGGAAATTTTCAGATTACATGGGTTTCCTAAGGCAATAATTTATGACAGGGATACCAAGTTCACTTTCAATTTTTGGAAAGGTCTCTTTGCAGATTTGGGTACAAAGCTAAGCTTTAGTACCGCATACCATCCTCAAACAGATAGGCAAATAGAAAGAGTAAATCGGGTGCTTGAAGACATGCTCCGCATGTATGTAATGGACAAACCATCCAAGTGGGAGGATTATCTACACTTGGTAGAATTTGCATATAACAATGGGAAACAAGCATCATTGGGAATGAGTCCTTATGAGGCTCTGTATGGCAGAAGGTGTAGGACACCAGTGACTTGGGACAATCCAATGAACAGAATTGTACTTGGGCCATAATTGCTTAAGGAAATGGAGCAAGAAGTTGCCAAGATCAGACATAATTTAAAAACAGCCCAGGATAGACAGAAAAGCTATGTATATAAACATAGAGTGCATAGGGAATTCAATGTTGGGGATCATGTGTATCTTAGAGTGAGATCAAGGAAGAGTTCCTTGAAGCTTGGGAGTTGTGCCAAGCTATCACCTAGATATTGTGGGCCATTTGAAGTGCTTGAAAGAATAGGGCCAGTTGCATATAGACTTGCATTGCCTGCTAGCACTAAAGCTCATAATGTTTTCCATGTCTCTTTACTTAAGAAATATGTACATGATCCTAACCATGTGATTAATTGGGATGTGATCCAGGTGGAACCCGAGGGAGAATTCCAAACCGATCCATTACGCATCCTAGACAAGAAGGTAACATTTCTCTAGAACCGAGCCATCGGACAGGTAAAGGTGCAATGGAAGCACTACGGTCCCGATGAGGCTACATGGGAGCTGGAGGATGCCATGAGGGTGGCATATCCATTTTTGTTCAATTTTGATGAGCACTGAGGACAGTGCTAATATAAGGGGAGGGGAATGTAATGTCCCCATTTTGACCCCTTTGCATTAAATCGTAAATGATGTAAATATTGTTATTTAATCATGGTGGGGAGCTCATGGCCAAGGCCCCACCATTGATTTAGCATTTTATGTATCGGCAATTAGAAATAGATGCCTATGGTTCTTGTGCTAGATAGGCACAATGTAAATAAGACATCATGTAAATACGAATTTTAATGAAAATACCCACAACTAGCTATGCAATGCAACAAAGAGATGGGGGCATGATTCTACAAGGAATAGGGAGGGAAATTATTCAAACCCTTGAGCCAATATTGTTAATCCATGTGTCAATGAGAAAACCCATAAACCACCAACTACCCATTTTGGGTTATGGACCCAATCATTTAATTCTTCCAGAAATTGGTTGAGGTAGTTAATGCCTTGGGAATGAAGAGCTATGGCAGCCAATTTCGTGTATGGGCAAGCCATCAACCTGGGAAATCGTAATTTTTTCTCCTTGGGCAAGAAAACACCCACGAAATGGTGCCCAAAGCCATTCTAAAACCCATAGTCTTTCCTCTCTCACGCAGTCTGAACTACTAGGTCTTTCCCCATCATGTTTTTCACCATTTTTCCTGCATTTTCCATGCCTGGGAGCTCGTTTTTTCATTGTACAACAGTTGGGAGAGAAGGGCCACGATTTGGGACTGAGATGGAGGTCGTTTTTGTCCCAAAATGCCCATGGACATTTTTCTGAAAACGATTTCTGCTCTCCAGGGTTGTTCCCCAATTGCCATTTCATTTTTGGGCTTTCCCACGTTTTTTTGAATTGGTAGAAACCTCCTCTTTGGGCATCCCACTGAAGAAACGTTTTTCCTCATGCCCAGCAATTGTGGTGTTGCTATTATGTGTATCCCTGTTTTGGTTTGAACCTGTGAACAAAATTTTTGGAGTGGTAGTGGACAGAATTGGCTTGATAAACCTAGTGGGGAGAATAACCTTTCAAAAAGATCAAGAGGGCTGGCTACTCTTCTATGCACATCTAGGACACTCTAGAATTGGAAGGTATGGCCTGAGGGACTGTGAATTGGTGAAGGGAATACTTCCTTGAGTGGGGTGTGTAGGCATTGTGGGTGCCAAGTTAAATAGATCTTGTAGAGGTATCCATGGCTCTGTGCTTGAGCTCACTAGCTTAGCCACTCTTCCTTTCCATTTCCCAGCAGCTTGATAAAACCAATTGTAGATTGGCTTGGCTCATCTTGGTGTATGCTTGGTTATGTGTGAGTCTGTTGTTCCCTGGTTCCTTGTAGCAATCATGCCCAGCTCGGGGGGTGGCAGTTGTATCAAGAGGTTGATAAGCACAACTGGCCTATGGTTGGGTGGAATGTTGCAGATGCATAGTTGGTTGCTTGGGACTACTTGTTAATATAAGTATTCTCTTATGTTAACTTTGCAATTATTATTTGATGAATATCTTGAATGTATGATGGATGTGTTATTGATATTATTTTTGCTGTGTTTTTCTTATAATCATACATTCCATATGTCTTTTATATTATGTGAATGCTTATGTAAAAGTTCATGGGGCTAGATGCCCGGTTTTAGCATCATGCTCCTCTCTATCATGATGGTATGATGGGAGGGGACATTACAGTTGGATGCTAGATATGATCAGGTAGATCATGTACGATGATGGATACATTGTGTGGATCATGTAACTTTGTATGATCAGGTAGATCATGTATGTTGATGGATACATTGTGTGGATCATGTATCTTTGTATGATCAGGTAGATCATGTATGTTGATGGATACATTGTGTAGATCATGTATCTATGTATGTATTAGGTAGATACATTGTATATTTTGATATGTATCAGGTAGATACTTGGTATTCATCAGTTAGATGCATTGTATGATCAGGATGATCATGGATGACGAGCTTCTCCAGATGACATGCATCAGGACGATGCAGTGATGATGATCAGAATGATCATGTGTACATTAAGATGATGTATGGTGAGTATCAGGTTGATACTATGTGGTCGTGGAACAGGTTGTGCAGATAAGCATATAATTTGTGCCGTGGGAGGTTTGCAGATAGTCTTTCAAGGTTTTCCCTATGGCATGTAATTTGTGCCCTGAGATATTTGGAAAATGCTCTTTCGAGGTTTTGTGGGAGGACATATAATTTGTGCCCTGGGAGGTTTGCAGATAGTCTTTCAAGGTTTTTCCTATGGCATGTAATTTGTGCCCTAGGATATTTGGCAAATGCTCTTTCGAGGTTTTGTCCTATGGCATGTAAGTGGACCTGGGAGATTTGGACAGGATGAAAAAGGCCTCAGATGCTCTTTCGAGGCATTGCCATGACCACATGTAATATGATCCTGGGGGATATAGACAGGATGAAAAAGGCCTCAGATGCTTCAGCCAGGTTTTGTGGTGGACCACATGTAATGTGCTCCTGCGAGATCCGATAGGTAGAGCTGTGTGCTCGTAACAACCTGGGATGCTTCAGCCAGGTTTTATGGTGAGATCACATGTAATGTGCTCCTGGGAGATCCGATAGGTAGAGTTGTGTGCTCGTAACAGCCTAGGATGCTTCAGCCAAGTTTTGTGATGGGTCACATGTAATGTGCTCCTAGGAGATCCGATAGGTAGACCTGTGTGCTCATAACAGCCTCGGATGTTATCACCAGGTTTTGTGACATAAGTAATAAGTCCTGAGAATTCCACAGTATGGCCAGTGATGATGAAGACTTGTAGATGGTGGGCCTACATCTAGTACGAAAAAGGACTGGCTCTGTAGAACTTCCTATGACGAGTAGATTCAGATATTGATTGAGATAGTAGCAGCAGTGACAATGATGATGATTCGATGACGATGATCTAGAGAAGAAGACTTATGCTAGATGATTTGTGTTGAGAAATACCTTCCTAGTTAAGAGGGAGTGTTGATGTATATGTAACTTTGAAATGTATTTCATATATGTATATTGTACTCCTATAGAGATGGTATTATTCCTCTATACTGAAGTGGTTGTATTCCTATAGAGATGTTATTATTCCTCTATATGGAAGTGTCATCATTTATATTGTAAGTGTCGTAACTTGTACTTGATGGGTTATTAGACCACCTTGTTGGGGTCGACCCTGTATAAATCATGTGGGTCAAAGGGTTATTAGACCACCCTATTGGGGGTCAGCCATGTGGGTCAAAGGGTTATTAGAAGGGATCAAAATTGAACATGTCACAGCACGTCAAAGGGCTCTCAGCACGTCCCAGAAGTGTTGTAAAAAAAATGGACGTAAAAAAAAAAGAAGATTTTTAATTTTGAAGTTTTACAAATAAATGTAATAATTATGTTAAAATTTCATTAGAAGTGCTATGTTTAAAATTGCCCATCAAAATTTTTACAGCACAGGCATGGGCACCGGCCAAAATTGAACATGTCACGGCACTCAAAGGGCTCTCAGCACGTCCCAGAAGTGTTGTTGTAAATAAAATGGATGTAAAAAAAAAAGATTTGGCATGGTCCGGCACCGACTCTCGGAGACTCCGACTCTCCACTGATTGATTGATTAGTGATTATTTAGTGAGTCCAGACTCCCAAGTCGGAAATGGCATTGATTGATTATTTAGTAGGCACTAGAGCCTCAATATTTAACAAATTTATTTTACGTCCATGTAGCTAAAATCTTAACTTTTTTATAGTTGTATTAGACGAATCGCCGTGCCGATCTCTAGTCCACTGTCCGATTAACTCCGCATTTAATTGCGGTTCAGAGAGTGGTTCAAAAAATTTATGATTCATGAACCATGACAGAACTTCCCAATGCCCATTGCCAAAGTCCCCAGGCTCAGCGGCGGCCAAATTCCAAATTCAATGTATTATGTCATTAGAATTTGGGCAAGTTGGGACTGCGAGAACCGTCACCGAGAACATTCAAGCTTCAACCTGGGTCATTCTAATTTCTCCACCAGTCAACAATGGTGAATGGTGCGAAAAGCAAGCCCCAATTCCAATTTCCCATCCTGTGTGCTGGTTTGAAACTTTGAAATGTGAGCAAGCCCCAATTCATTTCTGGTGGTATTTTATGCTTCTCATCTTGCTGGATGTGGGTGTAGTGAACGCAGAGGCGAGAGGCCGCGTTGTTGACAAGTGCTGGTGTCCAGTGGTCGTTTGGCTTTCTGCGGTGTTCCAAATTCCAATTGTTATTGTTGAAGACAACGTTCTGTCACCTGTGGCTTCTATGATCTTTTGCTAGCTCTTTCTTTCAAGGTATGTTTCTTTATTCCATTTTCAATTCCCATTGTTTGTACTGGCACGGTGTGTATTGTCTCGAGTAGCTATTAAAAAAACTGTCGAGAACAGAGAAATTAGAATGACAGCGTCTGTACTAACTACTATCTCGAACAGGATTATAAAACTACAATCATTGAGCTATTTTAAGTACATAGGGTTGAAACCGTAAGTGCATAGGGTTGAAACTGGAAGTTGAAGCTATATTAGGTACTTAGGTCACTAGTTGTACGTCCACAGAATATAGTCTTAGTCTCTGTGCTTCGAAATAGAGCCCCATCTTGGAGAAGAAATGAGTTTACCAGGTGTTGCTGGCAGTGGCTGCATGGTCAACATAATATAGTCTCTATGCTCCAAAATTCACCCCTGCCGAACCCACCGTGGAAAAATTCAAAAATGCACAGTGCCCTCAGTATGTCAAACCCCATCAAAATGATTTTGGGTAGCGTTTTGGGTATATCCAAATCAGAATCCCTTGGTAGCGTTTTCACATTTGGATTGATGGTATATATGCCCTATAAAGCTAACATTGTTGAGAATTTTATATTAAAATTTATATTGTTAACCAGTCCTAAAATTATCACTTAGAAAATCAGTTTAGGCAAATGATTTTGCCTCTTTTTTATCTTTATTTTCATTGGGCTTTTTGTATTGCATCGCTTTTAACTCAGTATTAGAACTAGATGATTGAAACTTTGCAAGGTTATCTGAAATTCATTCCATTATTAAGAATAATTAATAGTTACCGGAATGGAATGAATAAGTCATTCCATTGAATACAGATTACTTTGTTTCTATCTAGCTCAGTAATCAATGCACCATTGGAAAGAACTTGGTTTTCAACAGAGTAGAAGAATTCATATCCTAAAGAAAAACATGCCCACGAAATTCGGAACTCTTCTCTTTAAGAAAATGATTTATTGCTCCGTAGGAAAGCTTAAACAATAACAAACATATGCGCAAACCAAATTCTGTTCGAAGTCACATAATTTCAGGTCATGGATTCATTTGGAGTTACTGGAACTCACCAATTGTCGATTGAGACCATGCAATCTGTGAATCCATGGGAAATGGATTCATGCCCATCCTTATTGTCAAGGCTTGTTGCAGCAAGAAAATAAGAATGGAGATGGGCACTCAGTACAATCAAAAAGTAAATTATGTTATAAAGAGGCAATAAAACTAAATTAGTCTCCAAATATTCTATTACTAGGTTTGTTTCCGGTGATGCCAAGAAACAGAGTAATCTGTATTCAATGTTTTAGTAAATATAAAAAATTAAAATGTTATATTTCAAATCAATTTATAATTGAAAATTGATTTAAAATGTAATATTTTAGTTTAACATATTTTTTAATGAAGTGCATGATTAATTTATTATTGTCAATTGAAAAGAAATTTTTTTTAAAGCTTTTCATCTTCGAAGTGTGCAGAAATATATACCCTTCAAATTTAAATTAAGACCAGCCCTTCAAATTTGATCACTGGTTATTAGACCACCCTATTGGGGGTCGTCCTAGTCAACATTATGTTATGTGGTTAAGTTAAGGCCGACCTAGTAAAGGTGATTAGGCAAGTCAAGTCAAGTATAAATAGAGATCGGGAGATCTCTATTTGATCATTCTATTCTCTCTCACACTCTAGGGAGAGTGGCACACTTGTGGAGGAGGAGAAGCTACTGCTAGGAGATGTCTATCTCTTATGCTTGGGTTGTATCATTGCTCTATCTATCTCTGAGGAAGTTATTGGGGTTTTTCACTTTTATGGTTTTCCCCAAGTAAACTCTGTGTCTCTTGTGTGCTTGCATTATTGTGTCCATGATTGATATGCTATACATGTTGTTCTCTCAGTTAAGATCCTAGATCAGATTGAAGTAAATTCTGAAAAATTAATAGTCTCTCCCTTAGGTTAGGAGTTACCCAAAGTAGTTGAAGCACTAGGATGAGGTGACATTTGGGCCTAGATATCTCCCATGTGCTTACCATTCACTAGCATGCAAACCAAAGTATGTTGCTAAATCAAGGATGCTAGTTTGAATGGTAGCATTTTTTGGCGTCATTATCGGGAAATTCAAGGAAATTGAGGTGGTTTGATCTTGGTCATATTTTTAATATCCTTGGCAAGAACTATATTCAGTAAGAATTTGAAGTAAGTCCTTCATTTGACATTTTAAAATATATTTTTATTAAGTACAAACCCTATAGGTCTTATCTGGAGACTCGATTCAAGAAGGATTCCTAATTGTATCCATTGATATTTCAAAGACATATTACACCATCTCTGGTACATTCTTATTTAGTACTTTGGTGATATTTGTTTGGTCTAATATGACAAGTATCTCCTGGAAAATCCCACCAAAGAAAATCAAAAGAGGTACACAACAAGAGCTCATCCCAAAGGTAACTCTCTTCATATTCCTAATCTTGAGTTTATTCTAAATAAAATAAAGACATGTTCTCTAGCATGTGTGGTAAGTGGTCTCTTATCCTTTGAAGCTTTAGTTGATATCCAAAAACTATTTGGTTTCACTACTACATTAAATATGACATTCGCTCCTTTTAATTTCATGAATGTTCTAGGTTATCCTCATGATATGCCAAAACTAAAGGACTTTCCTATATTTACGGGTCAACATGCAATTTTTGCTACTCATCGCTAGGATGAAATTGAACATTTTCTATTGGTTAGGGATGTTAATCATCTTGATGTGAAATTTAAATTATTTGCTATAAGATTAAAATATGATGCTAAAGATTGGTTTTCATCATCACCTGACCAAAGCATATCTACTTTAGATTATCTAAAGAACTAGTTCTTTGAAAAATGGCAAGAAAAGAAAGATCATGTTTTATTGAATAATGCATTGATGACTATAAAAAGAAGTGAAAATGAGACTATTGATGAGTTTGATTGAAAGTTTGAAAACATAATAAAGAAATTTATGGAAGACTGCAAGCCACCAGCTCCATTAATTCTCTCATACTATTTGAATGCTTTTCCAAGGGATTTTATTTTTCACTTAAGCCTAGATAGGCCCCAAGATCTGGAAACTGTAAAGAAGAAGGTAAAATTCTTATATGACAGTTGAAAAGTTGCTGGCAGGCCTTATACTTCAAGACATTCAAGGGAAAAACCTGAACCAAAGAACAAAGTAGTGGCAACCTCTAATGATACTCAAGATTAGTTCAACTTATTGCTTTAATAAATGAAACAACTCAAAGTAGACATGAGTCAACAAAATACTTCCCTGCAAAACATAATTGCTCAATTGGAAAGGAATAAAAAACCCAGGTTTCCTCCATAAAATTTCAACAAAGGGCCTCTGTCGAATCCATGTCCTCGTACATCATTAAAACCTACCAATATGGTAAGTGAATTTACTTATTATTGCAGGGCTTGTCGAGCTTTACATGATGAGTGTCCATGTGCAAACTACATGGATTACATCAAGAAAAAATCATCTTAAGGAGGAGGACCTTGAGGTATGCAATAATTTATTTGAGAATAGATTGTAATTCAATTTGTCTAACAAGAATATGCAGGAAGTGAATAAAAACTCCATCGAGGCTGATAAAGCCACCAAGTTATTTAGGAAAATTCCTTCTCAAGAAGAGATTTAGAAAATATATGAGAATAGGTATAAGGGAAAGACCTACCAAAGTCAAAGGAACACTCTACCATCCATTCTAGAACAACCCAAGGAAAATTCTCTTCCTCAACCATAGGTAAGTATAGGTAAGTTGTTATCTCTCCAGGTGTCTTCCTAGGTTGTACTCGGAAGAGCCTGGTAACTTGAACTTATCTTGAAGGATGGGGTAAATGTGGATCAAGTTGGATGACTGAGATTAAAACTCATACGCAAAAAACATACAGGGATACATTCAAATAGAAAAGGCTTTAGCCACCGGTGTTCAGGAAGTTTCTAAAAGATAGACAACAGAACTCTTATCGTGCTAGCAGACTCATACATACAACATATATATATAAATGGCAAATCACGACAAGCAAAAGGGCACTAATTATCCAGTTCTCAATACGAAGATAGGATTACAACTATCTAGCATAGACAAATGAAAAATCAGGAAATAGACATTTCACTGCAAATACAAAAGATACAAAAATGGAAGCTGAACACACATATGGCAAAAGAAGCTTATATAAGTGATGTGTAACCAGAAGTCTGATAATACAAATTTAAGCAAAGTTTCTCCAAAATTGGACCCTTCTTGCTCTCAATCTCTAGGCTTTTATAGCCTTTACAACACCTTCCCCCTAGCTCCCAAGAAGCTGGATTCGAAATCCTAAAGACAGAAGATGAAAACCGTTTCTTAACAAACCAGGAAAAATCATTTTTAACTTGGCCAAACTGCTGAAACATGGGGCTCAGAGATGGATTCGATTCTCCCAATATGTGACACCTGTAGGAAAACTGAGAGAGTTTATTGTTCTCTGACATGTTAGGAAGAAAAACCTCTGAGCGTGTTGTAGAATGATCCACCAGTTGCTCAGAATCATCATTTGAAAATGATGACTCTGCACAGTAAAACGCCATTAATTGCTGAAACTGCTGAAAAATGGGGCTCAGAGATGGGTTCAGCTCTCCAACTTTGTGACACCTGTGTATAAACCAAAATAGGTTATTGTCCAGTGACTCGTTTTGAGAAAAAACCTCCTTGATATTATTAAAATTCACTTTCATTTACCTGATACCTTCATTTCAAAAACATGTGTTAAACAGACAGATTTTGGGATTTGAAAATTGGGGCTCAATGACAGATTCGATTCTCTCAATATGAAACACCTGTAGGAAAACAGAGAGAGTTTATTGTTCTCTAACATGTCAGGAACAAAAACCTCTGAGCGTTTTTCAAAATAATTCTCCAGTTGCTTAGAATCGTCATTTGCAGATGATGACTTTTCACAGTAAAAACGCCAATTTTGGAGTAAAAACTTCTTGCCTCCATCTTAATAGTTTTCAGGTTTTCGATAGCTGCAGCAAAATTTGACAAGCTCAACAGCCTTCAAGGCGATGACAAGGCGTTTAAACTCTTCTTTGGACAGCTAGACAGTGTCTTCACCAAAAAAAAGAAAATCCATTTGATCTTTTCCCTTCTTTGTCTCCTTGAAGCTAAAACAGAAAGAAGATACATATGCCTTTAATTATTATCTTTAAATAAAAAGCATCTTCTTTCCATTTGGAAGTAAAAAAAACCGTGATCTAGGAGAAAATAATGCCTCTCTGCCTTGTTCTACACTTTCGGTGGCTAAGGAGCCAAAATTCTTAACCTGTAAGCTAACAAAAGCTCTGCTTTTGGTGGCTAATGAACAATTGAAATGTCTGTCTAAGCTACCGAAAGCTCTGCTTGAAAAATAGCTTTTGAAATCTGCAAAACTCTGCTTTCGATAACTGTGAACAATTTTTGCTTTTGACTTGTAAGCTGCCAAAATAGTGTTGACAATGCCTCCGCTTTCGGTAGCTTCGAACAATTTTGCCTTTGAAATGTAAGCTGCCAGAAACTTACCTTTCGGTGGCTAATGAACACCATCGTATTCGCCCAAGCCACCGAAAACTGCCCCCTGACTCAGGCTGTATGTCCTTTCACTTTCGGTAGCTAGGAGAGCCTCGAAAAATTTTAAGTTGCCAAAAGTAGGGCTTTCGGTAGCTTAGGGACCGTTTTAAATAAGCGCTTAGCTACCAAAATCTGTCTTTTGAAATTTTTGAAATGAAAACTCAATCTAATGTTTTTCAAACTTTATTACATGCATAAAGATATAAAAAATGAGCCTTAAGAAATTTAGAAATGAATTTTCAAAAGACCTCCTATCATCTAAAATTGATCAACTCGACAAAATTATTTGGGGAGATAACATCTGGCTCCTACTCGGGGATGAAAGACTCCCTGTGAGGTTTCAAGAACCACAGATCTGATGCCTTTTCTGGATAAACAAAATACAGAACCTAGTCTAGTGTTCCATTGGTCATGGAGTCATTTAAACTGCCACAAAAACTCTACAAACTATCCACAAATGTTCAACTGTAAACCTGCTAGCAATGCCTTGCATCCATTGGGCTATGGAGTCTCAAATGCTGCTTTCAAAACCTGATCCAAATCCTGCAACCATGCTCATCATTTGAAGCCAACTACCCTTGCCAATAGTGTCTTATATCCATTGGGCATGGAGTCTTTATTGCAAAACTGAAACCTAATACTAAATGCAAGCCTTACGCATATGCAAACTTGAAATGCTCAGCCATGAGCTTATTCATCTATGCTACCCTACTCTAGCTAACTGCACTACTTCTTATCAAGTGACATCATGCTTCCAATGAAGCCATGTCAGAAAATGATTTGTTGAACTTTCTCTTGATTTTGACCCGAAAAATAATGGAATGCAAAGCCAATAGAAAAGTGGTTTGGATAGATGATAAAGCCAACTTTCATCTGACAAAAATACTTTGACACAAATGCTATTCACAGATTCCAAGTAGCTTGCAATAGGGTCATTAAAATCATAAAGGAATACCTCTTTAAAATGTTGTTCCAACTGACTGTAGTGCAGCTGCTGATGGTTGTCTTCATTGATCTCAATGTTGAATGTGGACTGTTCTTGTTCTGTTGAAAGAAAATGCAAGCTTAACTGCTGATCCGATCCTTTCTGCTTCCCTTCACCATATCTCTGTAATATGATTCCATCATGGTGATATGATGGCTTATCATAGCTAACAAATTTTTCTCCAACAATAATATCTTTGCAGGATATATCAAAACTAGAAAGATCTTCATTGGACTTATGAACAACAGACCCACAACTGTCATCGGTCATAACATACATACATTTTTTATCAACTCTTTGATGAAGAGTAGAACTAGATAAGATTTCATTAGTCAACAAACCCTCATAAAATTTAAAATCTTCCTCCTCATCACTGTGTTTGTCAAATATGGGGATATTCGGATCAAATTCTAATCACAGAAATGAAGATTTTTGCATAGAATAATCAGTAGTATGATCTTGAAACAGATTTGGAAAAATATCACCTTCTTTTATGATATCTCCTTCGTAAGGGATTTCAATTTTCTGTTCATGAGGCGTTATAACCGGAAGAGAAGACCTGGAATCTTCATCCAGATTAAACTCATCATATTCAATGTCTTCGGCAAACATGGAAGGGTTGATTACAACATGATGCTGTTCCTTTATGGGCAAAGAAAAAGTCTCATCAAAACTTGATTCATCTTTACAAAACAAATGGAAAGCATAATGAAAACTTGCCAATGAGTGAATGCTTGAAGCTGGAAGAGATCTGCACCAATCAAGGGCTGCTCCCTTCAATGAATATCTGAAAAGCTTGATCTTGACATCTTCATGCACAATTTGATGTTCATGAACAAACTTGTGAAAATCCAGCAGATGCTCAGCTGGAACCTCCCAATCATTTCCTTTGAACGTAGGAAGAATACCTTCCCATTCACCTCTGCTAAGCATTGGGTTTGGATAACTAGCTATATCTAAGAATTCACAAAAGGTAAACCTTTGAGCCAGAATGGCTTCCATACTTGGATTCCCAGTGTAGTCACCCTTCAATCTTTGGACAGTGGAGTCACCATGGTGGTTGTAGGTGTGGAAATAGTAGGAGAAGATGACATTGGTGTGGGTGGTAGCTGAGGAGGTATGGGTTGTGATAAAGGTGGTAAATCTACCCCAATAGGAATGAGGTGGAAGGATTCGTTGGTTGTTTAGCTAACTGTACTTTTCCAATCTCTGCATGATATGGGAAAAAGGAAGCTTGATAGAATCGATTAAGTAGTGAAGCCAAATTTTCTTCACCTTGAGCAGAAAGATCTTGCAAGAAATTCTCAAGGGTAGGCAAACTGGTATGAGCTCTTCTCGAAGCCACTTCATTCCAATGGAGTCGCTAGATAGATGATTACAACCAGGATGTGTCCAAGCTTTGTCTATCATCAAAGTGGATCTATGTCATTCTCCCAGGGAACCTGAGCTTCAATCTCCTCTCCTCGGAAACGACGCCAATTTGTTATCTCTCCAGGAGTCTTCCTAGGTTGTACTCAGAAGAGCCTGGTAACTTGAACTTATCTTGAAGGATGGGGTAAATGTGGATCAAGTTGGATGATTGAGATCAAAACTCATACGCTCAAAACATACAGGGATACATTTAAATAGAAAAGGCTTTAGCCACTGGTGTTCAGGAAGTTTGTAAAAGATGGACAACAGAACTCTTATCGTGCTAACAGACTCACACATACAACATATATATATAAATGGAAAATCACGACAAGCAAAAGGGCACTGAATATCCAGTTCTCAATACAAAGATAGGATTACAGCTATCTAGCATAGACAAATGAAAACTCAGGAAATAGACATTTCACTCCAAATATAAAAGATATAAAAATGGAAGTTGAACACACATATGCAAAAGAAGCTTATATAAGTGATGTGTAACCAGAAGTATGGTAATACAAATTTAAGCAAAGTTTCTCCAAAAGAGAACCCTTCTTGCTCTCAAGCTCTAGGATTTTATAGCCTTTACAACACCTTCCCCCTAGCTCCTAAGAAGATGGATTCAAAATCCTAAAGACAGAAGATGAAAATCGTTTCTTAACAAACCAGGAAAAATCATTTTTAACTTTGCCAAATTGCTGAAAAATGGGGCTCAGAGATGGATTTGATTCTCCCAATCTGTGACACCTATAGGAAACCTGAGAGAAATTATTGTTCTCTGACGTGTTAGGAAGAAAAACCTCTAAGCCATTTGCAGAGTGATCGTCCAGTCGCTCAGAATCATCATTTGAAAATGATGACTCTGTACAGTAAAACGCCATTAATTGCTGAAACTGCTGAAAAATGGGGCTCAGAGATGGGTTCAGCTCTCCAACTCTGTGACACCTATGTATAAACAAAACTAGGTTATTTTACATTGACTCATTGTGACCAAAAAACTCTCTCATATTTTTGAAATTCACTTTCATTTACTCGAGACCTTCATTTCAAAAACATGTGTTAAACATGCAGATTCTGGGATTCAAAAATTGGGGCTCAGTGACGGATTTGATTCTCTCAATTTGAAACACCTGTAGGAAACCAGAGAGAGGTTATTGTTCTCTAACATGTCAAGAACAAAAAACTCTGAGCGTTTTTCAAAATGATTCTCCATTTGCTCAGAATCGTCATTTGAAGATGATGACTTTTCACAGTAAAAACGCCAATTTTGCAGTAAAAACTTCTTGCCTCCATCTTAATAGTTTTCAGGTTTTCGATAGCTGCGGAAAACTTTGACAAGCTCAACAACCTTCAAGGTGATGAAAAGGAGTTTAAACTCTTCTTTGGACAACTGGACAGTGTCTTGACCAAAAAAAAGAAAATCCATTTGATCTTTTCCCTTCTTTGTCTCCTCGAAGCTGAAACAGAAAGACAATACATATGCCTTTAATTATTATCTTTAAATAAAAACCATCTTCTTTCCATTTGGAAGTAAAAAAACCGTGATCTGGGAGAAAATAATGCCTCTCTGCCCTGTTCTGCACTTTTGGTGGCTAAGGAGCCAAAATTCTTAACCTGTAAGCTGCCAAAAGCTCTGCTTTCGGTTGCTAATGAACAATTGAAATGTCCTCCTAAGCTACCGAAAGCTCTGCTTGAAAAATAGCTTTCGAAATCTGCAAAACTCTGCTTTTGGTAACTGTGGACAATTTTTGCTTTTGACTTGTAAGCTGCCAAAACAGTGTTGAGAATGCCTCCGCTTTCAGTAGCTTCGAAGAATTTTTCCTTTGAAATGTAAGCTGCCAGAAACTTACCTTTCGGTGGCTATAGAACACCATCGTATTCTCCCAAGCCACCAAAAACTACCCCCTGACTCATGCTGTATGTCCTTTCACTTTCGGTAGCTAGGAGAGCCTCGAAAATTTCGTTTAAGCTGCCGAAAGCAAGGCTTTTGGTAGCTTAGGGACCGTTTTAAATAAGCGCTTAGCTACCAAAATCTGTCTTTTGAAATTTTTGAAATGAAAATTCAATCTAATGCTTTTCAAACTTTATTACATGCATAAAGATATCAA
Organism: Larix kaempferi; assembly: GCA_027924585.1. Classification (NCBI taxonomy): domain Eukaryota; kingdom Viridiplantae; phylum Streptophyta; class Pinopsida; order Pinales; family Pinaceae; genus Larix; species Larix kaempferi. The sequence goes on along the minus strand of BSBM01000068.1, from coordinate 469,685 downwards.
AAATGAGCCTGAATAAATTTAGAAATGAATTTTCAAAAGACCTCCTATCATCTAAAATTGATCAACTCGACAAAATTATTTGGGGAGATAACATCTCGCTCCTACTCGGGGATGAAAGCCTCCTTGTGAGGTTTCAAGAACCACAGATCTAATGCCTTTTCTGGATAAACGGAATACAAAACCTAGTCTAGTTTTTCATTGGTCATGGAGTCATTTAAACTACCACCAAAACTCTACAAACTGTCCACAAATGTTCAATTGTAAACCTGCTAGCAATGCCTTGCATCCATTGGGCTATGGAGTCTTAAATGCTACTTTCAAAACCTGATCCAAACCCTGCAACCATGCTCATCATTTGAATCCAAACTACCCCTGCCAACAGTATCTTATATCCATTGGGCATGGAGTCTTTATTTCAAAATTGAAACCTAATACTAAATGCAAGCCTTACGCATATGCACACTTGAAATGCTCAGCCATGAGCTTATTCATCTATGCTACCCTACTCTAGCTAACTGCACTGCTTCTTATCAAGTGACATCATGCTTCCAATGAAGCCATGTCAGAAACTGATTTGTTGAACCTGCTCTTGATTTTGACCCAAAAAATAATGGAATGCATAGCCAATAGAAAAGTGGTTTGGACAAATGATAAAGCCAACTTTCATCTGACAAAAATACTTTGACACAAATGCTATTCACAGATTCCAAGTATCTTGCAATAGGGTCATTAAAATCATAAAGGAATACCTCTTTAAAATGTTGTTCCAACTGACTGTAGTGCAACTGCTGATGGTTGTCTTCATTGATCTCAATGCTGAATGTGGATTGTTCTTCTTCTGTCGAAAGAAAATGCAAGCTTAACTGCTGATCCGATCCTTTCTGCTTCCCTTCGCCATATCTCTATAATTTGATTTCATCATGATGATATGTTGGCTTATCACAGCTAACAAATGTTTCTCCAACAATAATATCTTTGCAGGATATATCAAAACTAGAAAGATCTTCGTTGGACTTATGAACAACAGACCCACAACTGTCATTGATCATAACATACATACATTTTTTTATCAACTCTTTGATGAAGAGTAGAACTAGATAAGATTTCATTAGTCAACAAACCCTCATAAACTTTAAAATCTTCCTCCTCATCACTATGTTTGTCAAATATGGGGATATTCGGATCAAATTCTAATAACAAAAATGACGATTTTTGCATAGAATAATCAGCAATATGATCTTGAAACAGATTTGGAAAAATATCACCTTCTTTTTTGATATCTCCTTCGTAAGTGATTTCAATTTTCTGTTCATGAGGCATTATAACTGGAAGAGAAGACATGGAATCTTTAGCCAGATTAAACTCATCATATTCAATGTCTTTAGAAAACATGGAAGGGCTTATTACAACATGATGTTGTTCCTTTATGGGCAAAGAAAAAGTCTCCTCGAAACCTGATTCATAAATATCATATATTGGCTGACTGCTACTCAAGTCTACATTATTTGATGTAGAAATATGCTCTTCTCCTTCTGCATACTTATCAAAAATAGGTGAACAGAAAACCTCTGTATCTTGCGAAGAAAGACAAGCAATCTTAAGATCCTTCTCTCCAATCATAGGTGAAAACATATCATAGGCAACCTCTTGAAGAAATTCAGAAAAATTCTCTTCTCTAACTGTTTCTTCATGCAAATCAAAGGCAGCAGGTGCAACAGAGATAAGGTCTGTTTCATCTAGAACTATGTAATTCCCATTAAAATCATTTGTATCATGAAGATCTTCCTTAACAACATAATTTTCATCTTGACAATCAGAAGAAAAGAGTCCTTTCTGCTGAACATGCTTCTCGAATTCATCATAGCAATCTTCAAAGAGGCTTTCAGCTGGAAATTCATCTTTACAAAACTAATGGAAAGCGTAATGAAAACTTGCCAATGAGTGAATGCTTTAAGTTGGAAGAGATCTACACCAATCAAGGGATGCTCCCTTTAATGAATATCTGAAAAGCTTGATCTTGACATCTTCATGCACAGTTTGATGTTCATGAACAAACTTGTGAAAATCCAGCAGATGCTCAGCTGGAACCTCCCAATATTTTCCTTTGAACGTAGGAAGAATACCTTCCCATTCACCTCTGCTAACCTTTGCATTTGGATAACTAGCTATATCTGAGAAGTCACAAAAGGAAAACCTTCAAGCCAGAATGGCTTCCATACTTGGATTCCTAGCGGAGTCACCCTTCAATCTTTGGACAGTGGAGTCGCCATGGTGGTTGTAGGTGTGGAAACAATAGGAGAAGATGACATTGGTGTGGGTGGTAGCTGAGGAGGTATGGGTTGTGATAAAGGTGGTAAATTTACCCCAATAGGAAATTAGGTGGAAGGATTCATTGGCTGTTTAGCTAACTGTACTTTTCCAATCTCTGCATGATATGGGAAAAAGGAACCTTGATAGAATCGGCCAAGTAGTGAAGCCAAATTTTCTTCACCTTAAGCAGAAAGATCTTGCAAGAAATTCTAAAGGGTAGGAAAACTGGTATGAGCTCTTCTCGAAGCCACTTTGTTCCAATGGAGTTGCCAGATAGATGATTACAACCAGGATGTGTCCAAGCTTTGTCTATCATCAAAGCTGGATCTATGTTGTTCTCCTAGGGAAGCTGAGCTTCAATCTGCTCTCCCTAGAAATGGTGCCAATTTGTTATCTCTCCAGGAGTCTTCCTAGGTTGTACTCAGAAGAGCCTGGTAACTTGAACTTATCTTGAAGGATGGGGTAAATGTGGATCAAGTTGGATGACTGAGATCAAAACTCATACGCTCAAAACATACAGGCATACATTCAAATAGACAAGGCTTTAGCCAATGGTGTTCAGGAAGTTTGTAAAAGATAGACAACAGAACTCTTATCGTGCTAGCAGACTCATACATACAACATATATATATCAATGGAAAATCATGACAAGCAAAAGGGAACTGAATATCCAGTTCTCAATACGAAGATAGGATTACAGCCATCTAGCATAGACAAATGAAAACTCAGGAAATAGACATTTCACTGCAAATATAAAAGATATAAAAATGGAAGCTGAACACGCATATGGCAAAAGAAGCTTATATAAGTGATGTGTAGCCAGAAGTCTGATAATACAAATTTAAGCAAAGTTTGTCCAAATCGAACCCTTCTTGCTCTCAAGCTCTAGGATTTTATATCCTTTACAACACCTTCCCCCAAACTCCTAAGAAGCTGGATTTGAAATCCTAAAGACAGAAGATGAAAACTATTTCTTAACAAACCAGGAAAAATCATTTTTAACTTGGCCAAACTACTGAAAAATGGGGCTCAGAGATGGATTCGATTCTCCCAATATGTGACACCTATAGGAAAACTGAGAGATTTTATTGTTCTTTGACGTTTTAAGAAGAAAAAACTCCGAACATTTTGCAGAATGATCCTCCAGTCGCTCAGAATCATCATTTCAAAATGATGACTCTCCGCAGTAAAATGCCATTAATTGTTGAAACTGCTGAAAAATGGAGCTCAGAGATGGGTTCAGCTCTCCAACTATGTGAAACCTGTGTATAAAAAAAAATAGATTATTGTCCATTGACTTTTTTTGAGCAAAAACCTCCCTCATATTATTGAAATTCACCTTCATTTACCCGAGATCTTAATTTCAAAAACATGTGTTAAACAGGAAAATTATGGGATTCAAAAATTGGGGCTCAGTGATGGATTCGATTCTCTCAATCTGCAACACCTGTAGGAAAACGGAGAGAGGTTATTGTTCTTTGACATGTCAAGAAAAACAAAATCCGAGCATTTTTCAAAATGATTCTCCAGTGGATCAGAATCATCATTTGAAGATGATGACTTTTCATAGTAAAAACGCCAATTTTGCAGTAAAAACTTATTGCCTCCATCTTAATAGTTTTCAGGTTTTCGATAGCTGCACCAAACTTTAACAAGCTCAACAGCCTTCAAGGTGATGACAAGGCATTTAAACTCTTCTTTGGATAACTTGACAGTGTCTTGACAAAAAAAAGGAAATCCATTTGATATTTTCCCTTCTTTGTCTCCTCAAGGCAGAAACAGAAAGATGATACATATGCCTTTAATTATTATCTTTAAATAAAAACCATCTTCTTGCCATTTAAAAGTAAAAAAAACCGTGATCTAGGTGAAAATAATGCCTCTCTGCCCTATTCTGTACTTTCGGTGGCTAAGGAGCCAAAATTCTTAACCTGTAAGCGGCCATAAGCTCTGCTTTCGGTGGCTAATGAACAATTGAAATGTCCACCTAAGCTACCGAAAGCTCTGCTTGGAAAATAGCTTTCGAAATCTGCAAAACTCTGCTTTTGGTAATTGTGGACAATTTTTGGTTTTGACTTGTAAGCTGCCAAAACATTGTTGAGAATGCCTCCGCTTTTGGTCGCTTCGAACAATTTTTCCTTTGAAATGTAAGCTGCCATAAACTTACCTTTCGGTGGCTAATGAACACCATCGTATTCGCCCAAGCCATTGAAAACTGCCCCCTGACTCACAATGTATGTCCTTTCACTTTCGGTATCTAGGAGAGCCTCAAAAATTTTGTTTAAGCTGCCGAAAGTAGGGCTTTCAGTGGCTTAGGGACTATTTTAAATAAACGCTTAGGTACCGAAACCTGTCTTTTGAAATTTTTGAAATGAAAACTCAATCTAATGCTTTTCAAACTTTATTACATGCATAAAGATATCAAAAATGAGCCTTAAGAAATTTAGAAATGAATTTTCAAAAGACCTCCTATCATCTAAAATTGATTAACTCGACAAAATTATTTGGGTAGATAACATAATTCTTCAATTAATTTAGATATTGATGAACCTTTGAAGATTGATATTGCAGGTGCTTTGAATGCAATGAAGATACTCATACCATTGGTTGAGTTTGAAAAGATTCCTCATGTAATGAACATGATTGCTAAGACATTGAGTTTCCAGGAAAGGAAGCAGAATGGCGTGCAAGGTGCTTCGACTATAGACAAAAATGAGGATACCCCAGTTATCCTTTCAAATATATTACCATTAGAAAATGTGATGAACCTGCAATAATTAATTAATGCAAATACACGAGATATCAGAAATAATAGAACTTGGAATCACTTTTATATTGATCACGGGCCACTTCGAGGGGGCAACCTCCTTTGAGAAAGCTCAATACAATTAACTTCACGGTACCTTCAATGACCTCAACACACACTTATATACTAAGTCTATGCCCAATACCATGAGTCAAAGCCATGGGACATATAATACTACGGGACGACTTACAAAGCATATGCGTCCAATACTATGGGCTAATATAAACTATGGATCAAAAAATACTACGGGACAACTTACAAAGCATATGCGTCCAACAACAATATACTAACATAGTAAAGAGAAGGGTTGACACGGGTTCCTAACATCCCTTCTCCCTTAGAAAAAGCTTTGTCCTCAAAGCTTTGGTTGGAGAAATTGCTGCAGAATCTGAAGGAGTGGTTCCCCGGTAGCATCCTTGGGTTGCATTTTGGGCCACTGATTCCTTTGGAGTATCAGGGAGGATTGCTTGGAAGGATATAGACGAAGAAGAACCCTATCAGCTACGTGGAAAATGCGCTCAGAACGATGTTGATTGGCTTGTTGTTTCAGGCGAATTCTAGCCATGTGAACATTGTCCTGTAGAATGAGAAGAATCTGATCGCGGTTTCGAAGAACCAAGTCAATTTCCTGAACTGGGGAGCTGCTAAGGGTGTATGGAAGAAGAACTGGCGGTGTCTGTCCATAGACTGCTTCATATGGTGTCCTTTGAGATGTGGTATTGTGCCACCAGAGCGCTACTAGGAAATCCATAGAAATAGTTGGCCAAAGCTGTGTAGGGATGGGCAAGGGTTTGAGCAATCCAGAAAGGAGTGTCGTTTCACCCTTGTTGACCTGGAAAGTATCACAGTCAGCCACCATCTGTTGAATTTTCATTTTCGGTCCCTGCCAAAAGAAGTTACATTGTTCCCGGTCATACATTTTGAAGAACCCACAGTGCCCTGCTGATGAAGAAGCATGGAGTTCATAGAAGAGAGAGCCCTGTTGAACATATTGCAACCAATTTGGAACAAGCCGAGAAAGAGCTATAAGAGAAACTGGGTCATCAATTGTGCGAGAAGGAGCATCTTCCACCATAATATCCTTACCCTTCTTGTAAGTGATCGCATAGGGATAACCCATAAGTTGGATAACCCATTTCAGGTGTGTTGGAGAGGAGACCCATTGTTCCAGAAAATTTTCCAAACTCTGGAGATCAGTCTTGATGTAGAAATAATTCCCTAATAGGTATGGCTGCCGCTTCTGTACTGCATGCAAAATAGCCATTAGTTCCTACTGAGAGATAGATGCGACTAAATTCTGACCAGAAAGGTCTCTTGAAGGCAGCAAGCTCATTGGTTCAGCAAATACACCTGCATATCTATCCAAGGAAGTAGTGGAGACCGTTGATGGGTGCATCTGAATGGAATGGAGCTGAGTGATGAAACCATGTGAATTCTTCTTAAGGATTTTTTCTAGGCGATGTGAACAGAGAGACCCTGGTTGTAAGCCCATTAATTTGTGTTGTGCCCCATTGACTGAAAACTGCATCCAAAGTTCCGCAAAATCCCATAAGATGGGGCCAAGTGTGCATAACCATTGAACGCCCAAAACCACATCACATCTGCCTAAGGATAAGGTGAACATGTCAGAGCGCAAGTTATAATATTCCATAGAGATATGCACATTGTGACACTTCCCCTTGCAAGGTAAGGTGCCCCCATTGGCAACCATGACTTCAAAGTTGCAGCAAGGATGGACAAAACAATCAGCCTGTTTGGCAATCCGAGGGTCAATGAAGTTATGAGTGCTACCAGAATCAATGAGTATGGTAAGAGGGAGCTTCTTGAAGTATCCCCTGACTCACACTGTTTGTGGGGTGGTGACGCCAGTTACAGCATGGAGAGAGATCACAGGTGGGTCGTCCTGAGATGGGGTGTCAACAGGCGGGTGTTGAATGTCGACCTGATAATCTACTGTATCTGGAGCTTCTTCATCAAGTTCTGAGGCAGGCGGAGAATCCACATCCAAGAGATAGAGCTTTTGTTGAACACATCTATGTCTTCGAGTGAATTTCTCATCACAATTATAACAAAGCCCTTTTTCTCGGCATGCCCGCATCTCTGTTTCAGAAAAATGCTTGATAGGAGTTGGTTGAGAAGTAGGCATGATGGGAGGTCGTTGGGAACCCATATTTCTGAAGGGAACAAACGTGGGTTTGGAGCATTGTTGAGCTACGATCTTGTCCTCTGCCAACTTAGCCAACCCTAGGACTTCCATCATTGTGTTGGGACAGAACATTTTGACCTCTGAGCAGATTTCATCCTTGAGACCACTGATAAAACAACTCCTATAGAATTCATCAGACAATCCTTCTGTGTGATTGGCCAGTTTCTCAAATTCTGTCTTATACTCTTTCACTGTGCCAATTTGGTGAAGTTTAATGAGTGCTCTTGTGAAGTCATCAAAAGCACTAGGACCAAATCGTGGCAAAAGGAGTTGGCAAAAATCTGTCCAGTTTGGCTCGGGATGAGCTTTGATGTACCAACGGTACCATTGAAGGGCTTCTTGTTCCAAATGAAAGGATGCAAGTGGAACTTTCTAGACATCAAAAGTATTATGCAGACTGAAATATTGTTCTACTCAATATATCCATCCAGTCGGATCAGTACCATTGAAGTGAGGAAAATCAAGCTTCGGCCCACGAAAATTGCTAGAAGAAGAGAACCCGGTGGCTGCAAAAGATTCTGGCTGTCGGTTATTGTTCATGGCTGAATGTTGAAGATGGAGGTTGAGAAATTTTTCATCCAGATCTTGGAGTTTGGTTTGGATGGATACAAGTGCTTCCTCCATAGTTTTTGCTCCTACACGGGTGACAACCACAACCAAGAGTTTTTTTTTTTTGGAAATTGATAGAAAAACACAAACAAAAGCTTATTTAGTAAAGGAAGATTTGGATTTGGGAAAAACTCGGATGGGTAATTAGGGTTTGACTAGGTTTTGGACACTTTCTGATGGACACGGAAGCAAAAAATGGGGATTTCAGAAGCGGGGTGAAAGAATGAGAAAATTTGGTAAAGAGGGACAAAGAAGCAGAATTAGGAAAGGAACACGGTGGCAAAATTTGAAGGCGTTTGGGTGAAAATTGAAGGAGTTATGGCAAACCCTAAAAATAGACAAATGTGGGATTTTTGGTCTTGGGAAGTGGAGTTTGGGATAGGGTCTTCAGGAATGAAATATGCAGAATGGGATTGCAGGGATGCCAGTGAAGTTTTGGGGAAAACAGAGTTGAAACAAGGGAGATATGGCCGAAAAACAATTTTTTTTTTTTATTTATTCTTTTTTTTCTTCAGAAATGGATCAGCAACAACGACACGGAAGGGATCGAAAATGGCTGGATCTGAAATGGCGACTGGATCTGGAACAACTTTCAGAATAGATCTGAAACAGCTGGATCTAGAGCGGAAGTGATCGGCAACAGTTCAGTTGAAAATAAATATGGACCCCAGGTAAGTGCGGCTTCTTATCGGTTCAAGGGATTCACTCAGCCACCAATGTTGTCTGACGGCTTTCATATTGGGGAAGTACCCCTCACTCCACGGCTCAGGTTAAACTGATAACCACTTTGCCACAAACAACATCTCTTGGTTTACCTCAAGGGTGGGAACTAGTCAATCAGGTAGGGGTCGTTGACCTTTTCGCTGGTAGGTCCTCTCAATGGGCCAGCTACTTTGGGGTTCCTATGGTACTCCTCACAATGAGTTTTAGGGCTTATGCCCAAGTACTTCCCACAGTTAAGCAGATAGGGGCTATCCCCAGATCCGAACTTGCAACAAATGCGAAAAAAAAAAATTGGCAGAAATTCCACCTAAGGAGCCCAAGAAAGTGCTCTGATACCAGATGTGATGAACCTGCAATAATTAATTAATGCAAATACACGAGATATCAGAAATAATAGAACTCAGAATCACTTTTATATTGATCACAGGCCACTTTGAGGGGGCAACTTCCTTTGAGCAAGCTCATTACAATTAACTTCACGGTGCCTTCAATGACCTCAACACACACTTATATACTAAGTCTATGCCTAATACTATGAGTCAAAACCATGGGACATATAATACTACAGGATGACTTACAAAGCATATGCGTCCAATACTATGGGTCAATACTATGGGCTAATATAAACTATGGATCAACAAATACTATGGGACGACTTACAAAGCATATGCATCCAACAACAATATACTAACATAGTAAAGAGAAGGGTTGACATGGGTTCCTAACAGAAAACAATAATCCTCAAAACAAGCCTTTCTTTGTATCATTGTTTGTTGGTAATTTTCTTTTGCATAAGTGTATGTTTGATTTTGTAGCTTCGACTAATGTGATGCCTCTAGTAGTGATGAAAGGTTATAATTGAATATTTTGAGGCCATATAAAAATATATGTGCCATGGATTCCCACGAGGTTAATGTTTGTGGTGTGGCTGCGGATGTTTAGGTGTCTCTTGCAATTCATCCTAGCATCACTTTGCAGATGGATATCATGGTGATTGATATCCTGGATGCCTGGGGAATGCTATTATCTAGAAAATTTGGCTTCAATATGGGAGGAATTATCTAGATGGATCTATATTATGCTATTATTCCCACACCAAAGGGTATTTACATGACATTAAACATAGAGCATAGACAGAAGCATCATGTGGAAGACCCGAGTGAACCAGAAAATTAATTTGTTTGATGTGAGAGTGATATTGGGTGTTATGCAATCTTTTCCACAGATCTTTCTCCAAAAATGGATATTGACAAGTTCTGGACCATGTATTTTGACGAGGCCAAGTCCCAATTGGGTATGGGTGCATGTATTGTATTAAATTCTCCTTGAAATGAGGATCATTGTTTTTCCTTCCGCTTAGAATTTAATGGTACTAACAATGTAGTTGAGTATGAAGCTCTCCTTCATGACCATTACATGGCTAAATATTATGGTATCAAGCTCCTTCATATTATTGGTGGCAGTGACTTAATTGTATTCCAAGTGTTGAGTTGTAGTTTTCATTGATGTCAACTAAGGTCAAAGAGGATGTCATCTAATGTCAAAGATGATCCAGTACTCCTGTGCAAGCTTGAAGAAGTATATGGAAAACACTTTGAAGAAGTATATGCACAAGCAAGAAGAAGAAATGTATGGATGCCGGTCTAAAGAAGTATATCCAGTTTGAAGAAGTACATAAGGAATGCATCCTACAACATGTGGTACATGTGCATACATCAAGGTAAAAGCTAAAGAGTTGGTTGGAAAAAGGTTCGAGTGTTCAAGAAAGTCCAGATTTGGTTGAACAATATTCGGGAGTGCACAAGAATATTGAAATAAGAATTGGTCAAGTAGTTATGCAAGTCTTGAAAGCACGCAAGACTCACCAATCGGAAGAAGTTTTTAGTTGTTGAAGTGCGCACACATACCAGAAAGGGTGTAGTGGTTGAAGTTATCATATGCACAAATTCCATAGACAATGATATATCAAGTGTGCAAGACCCACAAGTATCAGTACATAAAGGGTACAGAACAAAACCAGATGGGTGAAAGTCCCACCAGTCAAAGGATCAAAATATGCACAAGATCCACAAGAGATGGCACTTCATTGGTGCAAAAGATGACAAGTGGTAGAAGCGTAAAGTAAGCACAAACCGTGAAGCAAAGAAGAAGTAAATCCACAACCAACTTGTGGACATACAATTCATGCAGGACTTGTATAAATAAGAAGAAAGTTGGATATTTGAAGTCAGCTTGATGGCAAGGATGAAGAGCTTGTAAGTGGAAAGATGGAAGATACAGATTTATAGTTTTTGGGGAATCAAGGGCTCGTGGAATCAAAACAATATGATTTAGCCGAAGAATTGATTGTGCACAAGCAGAGGATGGAATAGCTAATGGTGTGCATAATGATGTTTTTAATATGTGAGAGTTGCACGAAAACAAAAATGCTGAATTATAGAAGATGCGCAAGTTCCTAGAGACTAAATGACAAAATATGCGCAAGTTCCTGGAGACTAAATGACAAAATATGCGCAAGTTCCTAGAGACTAAATGACAAAATATGCGCAAGTTCCTGGAGACTAAATGACAAAATATGCGCAAGTTCCTAGAGACTAAATGACAAAATATGCGCAAGTTCCTGGAGACTAAATGACAGTATCACAGATAGTAATAGATGATATAAGTCAGAAGCACAAAAGAAGATCTAAATTTTATCTTTTGATGTGTGAAGTGAATAATTTTAACTAATGTACGAAGATTAAGTTAATGTGTGCAAAGTAAGGCAGTCCATCAGATGCACAGAGACAAATTTGCAGCAGAATCAAGGATGTGCATCATGATGAGTATGATTTGAGACAAATGTGTTAAACTGAAAGGATGAATCATATGAAGCACATAAATTTGTATATTTTCTAAAAACTGATGCACCTATAAAGAATAGACACATCTTAGAAGGTGCACAGTTCCATCTGATACTAGTGTGCAAAGTTAGAACAACAAGTTATCAGTTGTTGTGTTGTATCAGTTGAGAGAGTAGATGCACAGTAGCAGAAGGGAATATTGAATCTTGGTGCATACTGCAAGATTAATGGAAGCAGCACACAGTATGTGAAGTGCGCCATCAGTTAAGGTGGAGTGCTGAGTTGGATGTAAAGTCATGTAATGTATGCAGCACAGTGACATCAATACTATAGCATAAATAAGGTGCGCATAGCAAAACAAACATTAGAATATCGGAAGTGTGCGCATATCAGAAGTACAATAGTTCCATATCATACTTTTGTATATCTAGGTGGCAGGACGGGGCAAGGAGCAGGGGGTCGTAACGTCCTTCTAGTTGGTTGGTGATTCCTTTAGGTCGGTGCCTATAAAACTAGGGGGCGAGTGCCTCTTTCTAGTTGGTGCTTCCTCAAATGTAATATTTTCATTATAAAAGAGCATTATGTGGTTTACTCCTGTTTGGGTTTCCACATAAAAATTATGTGTGTTTTGTGTTCTGTATTTTGGTGCATATATGGATGAATGTTTTATTTATGTTGGATGCATAATTAAAGTTCATATTAATTAGTTAAGAAGTTAAAAAATGCTTATAACTACGCTAATAATGATTCACCCCCCTCTTAGTACTAAATAGATTCCAACAATTGGTATCCGAGAGGGTGTCTTCAGTAACAACTTAACAATTGTAAGATAGATCCATGCACAGTTATGGATAAGCAATAAGGTCTCTCCACCAATAGAGCACCAAGTTTTTATGGAACCAACTACACTTTCTAGAAGGTCAGGATGGAAGTATATTTGCAATATATTGGAGCTGATGTATGGCTGTCCATTGTGGATGGTTACAATGTCCCAGTAGTCACACTAGTTGACCCAACTGAGAAAAGAATATATGAATTCAATGCTAGAGTTAGAAATGCACTACTATGTGGGTTAACAGACACTTAATTTTTCAATGGCATGCATTGCTCCTCAACTAAGGAGGTATGGGATAAGCTCAGAGGTATCCATGAAGGTGATGAGAAATTAAAGAAGGAAGAGCTGCAGAACTACTCTGAGTTATATGAATCCTTGAAAATGAAAGATGAAGAGAAAATGTATTCATACTTATTGTGATTTGATGAGCTAGTTAATGCTATCAAAATTCTTGGAGTCACTCTGGAAGAAGAATACGTAGCACAGTAGATACTAATAACTCTATCCTCAAGATTTGATGCAAAGGTATATGTGTTAGAAGATAGAGAAAATATTGCAGGCCTGAAGAAGGACAAGTTTCAAGGGATCTTGAAAACATATGAGATGAGAATCGAGAAATAAAATCCCATCAGGAAAGAAGTGGCCTTTAAAGCCACTAGAAATGCTAAGCATGAGCATGACAAGGACTCTTGCAATGAATCAGATGACAAGGATTCAAACTTCGTAAGGAAGATGAAAAGAGGACGTGGTAAGTATAAAAACAAATTTCATTTCAAATGTTTCAAATGTGGAGGAATAGGCTACTTTGCTTCCAGGTATCCTTACAGGGAAGATGTAGACACCGATAGTGAAGAAGAAGCTAGTTCCCATGAACGAAGACCAATGCACACTCAGAACAAACCAGAGACTAAACAAAAAGTTCCAAAGCATAGGAAGAGTCTTTATAATGAAGAAGACAACAATGTGTTCGAAGAAAGTGACTGCGACGAGAAGCTAAAAGAGGTACTATTCATGGCCTTTATGGAAGAAGAAAGTAGTGATGAAAAGAAGAAGAGATGTCCACCATTCAAGAAGAATACTCCAGTTGCACAAAGCAAACTAGGATCACTAGATAAATAATTTTTCAGTGGGTCCTTCAATACACCTTCAAATCATGTCACATATATTAAAACTGTCAGTCAATCTAAAGAAGAAGAAGCTACAGAGGTTGATTGGGAAGGTGAATTAGTGCATTAGATGATTTGAAGAAGTCAAGAAAGAAGAGTAAACTCTTGCAGGAACAACTATCGAAGTATGAAGAACAGGTCAAGCAAGAAAAAGAGGTTCAAGAATCTCATGACAAACAAGTCAATAAAAGGATGATGGATTACAAAGAACAACTAAACTTTGCAGTTGAAAAGATCAAGATACTTGAAGAAGAAAGATCCATGTTGAAGACTTCTCTAGAAAAATTGCCGCGAAAAGATGAGATGTTGACAAGTCAACTTCAGTTGAAGGACAAAGAGATATCTTTCCTAGAAGATAAATTGATGGAAATAAAGGGAAAGAAAGAGATTCAAGATCACACCACTAGTGATACTCCAATCTACACACATCTAGAAAGTGAAAAGATAATTATTGAAGATGAAGTGAAGAACAAGTTCAAAGGAAGCACATCAATTCTAAACAAAATCCTGAATGATCAGAGATCACCTGGAGACAAGTCAGGTCTTGGTTATGAAAGAACATCTAGTAAGGTCTATGACAGTAAACATTGTTCAAATCAAGTGAAGTCCTTTAGGTATGGAATTTCCTTCAATAATTACAATCTTTTCCATTATACTAACCAAAGAAGGATCAACATAATGAAGTGCGCAAGGTTCAATTGCATTGGTCATATTGAAAAGTACTTCCAAACTATGATATGCTATCCATGTGATGGTTTTTGACATAAGGCTATGTATTCTCGAAGAATATTAAACTATCCTGATGAAAACATGTTCCGCAAAAAAAATCACAATATAAGGATAAATAGGGAAGGCAAGCAAGCACAAAATTGGAATGGAAGTCCGCACTTGAAAACTTGGGTAAGGAAATCTCCTCAAAAATGCACAGAAGAAGCTAACAATCCAAGTACATCCAAAGAAGCAAGCAATTGCTACCCATCTTACTGATCTCCAAAGAGATTGAGTGAGATCCTTGAATTCAACACGATGCATCTTAGGAATTCAAGGAGTAAGTTAGTGAAGATTATGGTTTGAGAATGTATGTCGCAAAGATTGTTAAATGGTGCAAAATGTTATGTATGTATGTGTTGGAACGTCACAGAAAGAATCTTCAATATTTTTTATGAACAAAGATATGTGCATTATTTGCTAAGTTATGTTAAAGTTATGTTGTCGCACAAAAGCACTTGCATATGACAAAATGAAGGAAAAATACAAACATACACCACTGAGAAGTAAACACGAGTCTGCGCAAAGATATATATACACAGGAGTGTAATTTGTATTACATTCAAAATCTTTGCCGTTAAAAAATCCATGAGTCATCCACAAAAATTGAACATCAAAAGAGACTTCATGCCAAGGCCAAAAAGGAAAGTTGAACCAGGAAAAATTTGAGAATCAGTACAGAATCATTCAAAGTTACAATTCAAGTTCAATGTCTGCATTTTGGTCAATCGGTTGCCGTGAGAGATGGAGCTCCAAATCCATTGGAACCAGCTCGTTGCATTCAGAAGTTGGCTACAATGGATAAAACTGCAGAGTTGAAGACAATGCTTGTTTGGAAAAATGCTCAACTTGAATCGAAGACAGTTCATCAAAAATTTGTTGTTGTTTCTGCTCCAAGATATCGGCCGAGTTTATCAAACTAGTCAATTGTTCCACATGGACCTGTTTCACCTACGACTGGGAATAAAGGTTATTTAATTGTGACTCCTCCATTCGGCCTTGCCAAAATCCCATGTCAACTCTTAAACAAGTGAAATCAGATTGATGTGATGGACAACAAGGCACACATTGTCAAGGGAATCATTCATCTTCTTGTAGAAGGAAGCCATGGCTGAGAAAATTGAGAAATCAAAAGGCAATACGACGTAGAGAAAAATGTAAGTAGAGAAAAAGGTGATGAACCAAACATTTCACAAATCTCTTATAGAATTGAATGGCAGTTTTCACATGCATGGAATTAAGTTGAATACATGTGCATTCAAGACTGCACGATTCAAAGAAGGTGATGGATTCGATAAAAGTAAATGCTGGAGTGTAGTGTCCCTAACCCTTAATTAAATTTAAGGGTGCTAATCAAATCCCAAGTTAATTTTAATCACAACGGATATAGATAAATTATGGTTAGGCTAACTAACCATTCACCTAATAATTAAAATTTTTATCTCTAGAACTTGTTTTGTAACTAAAGTTGCGACACTTAATAAATAATTTCCAATGTGCGATCTAAGGTGCATAATCACAACAATCACATGATTATGACATGATAAAAATCATCTTCCATGTGAATAATTACTTCATTCATTTTTGAATGTTTGATAACATAGTTAATAAATAATCCAAGTATTGTTGTCATCCATTATTTGCAAATTAATCTATTTTCCAGTGTTGTTAGTGAGGCTATAAAGTAAGGAAAACCACATATCATGGAACATATGTAAGATGCAATCTATATCCACACAAAAACCATAGAAAACAAAGAACATTGGCTGCAACTACAACCCTCAAAATATGCACCCAATAATTGTCCCCTACAGTCATCTCTTACTAATAAAAATAAGATCGTATGGCTGCCACCCTCCAACCATCAATCACTTTTACATCTAGAATGCATCAATAAACCTCATATCTACAACAAAGTATGTATTTGTAAACAAAACTTGTAAAATCTAATGACAGGTGCGCTCTTCTTGGCCCCGGAAAATTATCGGACCAAAACATGCATATCTTAGTCATCCGGAAATCTTTTTCAACGAAACGAAATACGATCCTTAATGGAAACACTGCTCCAAACACAATGTTACATGTATTATAACTCATAAATGAGCAGAAATGGGTAAACTAGAACCTATGGTTGCGCCCCTCTCAATACCATCGAGCCAAAATTACAATTTCCGATTAAGAGAAAGAAGAATAGAAAGAAGGTGAGACTAGAAACATATTATATGAAATGCATCCTTCCTGCATATAGATCCTGGAATACAATACATGGACATGCAAAAAACCAATTTAGCCACCATTGCACATATACCAAATAAAATAATGTAATAAAAATGAAACATAAAAGATATACTTATCTCAAAATAAGGGCAATTGGCTGCAATAGGTCAAATTTCCTCCCAACCATAGACACAGTCAATCCTTCCTCGCTTGAACAGGTCACCCCCGAGCTGAGGCCACAGATCCATGAGTAGAGGAACACTTAGTCTAGTAACTCTTGGAACTACCTCTTCCGAGAACCACAACGCTTCCCACTACTACTTTCAGGTCTGTCTCCATTACCTATGGGATGTGACTCCCCTCATCAACCCATTTCCTGGATTCCTATGTGATAACCTGTACTAACAGAGTGATATAATGGAAGCAAAGGGAACGACTATACTAGATCTAAGTCTCAACACACTCTCAATACTAACAACATTACCATGATGGAATATAAACAATACTGAGAGGGGGGGGTGAATCAGTATTGTAAACTTTTTCTTTAATTCCAATTATTTTAAGCACACATATTAAACATTTCATTAAACAATAAAATCAAATGGACACGGCATTTTATCGTGGAACCCTAAAGGGAAAACCACAAAGTCATGTCTATTAATCTGCAAAATTTATTTTACACGTTACAATATAATTCGATCGACACCAACAATCAGGATGCACCCACACCCTTAATTCACTAGCACCAACTGGTAGGAGGCTACAACCACCTTGTTTAGTTAGCTACAAATGACAAGGAAAGCACCAACTCCCCTTCTGCAGGAACCAACCTGCCCTAACTCCACCCTTCCACCCTTGAATTAGATTTCTTCATTAACATCTTGGAGTGCTGCTCTTCTGCATCTGCCTCTGAACTTCAATGCATCTGCTTTTGATATTTAATGCACCCTCTTCTTCTGCTTATGATCTTCAATACACACTTAGCAGACACACTTCTCTTAGTCTCTATCTACTACTTCTACATCGAATATCTTTATAAAGAACTAAGAGACCCCTTCATATATACCTTTTCGAAGTGTCCAAAATTAAAGGTCATGTCTCTTTAACCATAAATTTGAAACATCATGCCCTTTCATATTTAATTTGTTTTTATAAACTATCATTGGTATAATATGACAAATGTTATAATAATATAACATAAGTTAAAATACAACCCTTTTTAATAACCTGTCGAACTTCCATTATTTTTAACCGTCCACTAACTTTTGGTTATAAAAATCACTGTCCTACTAATTCCGCTAAACTCTTTCGAAGGTTATCCGCTATTTTGGAGACCTGCTATTTTTATTTCACAACTATTGTGATCCCCATCGCATTCAACCAAAAGGGTTTTACTCTACGGTAATTTAGGATTGTGATACAATAAGAACTCGACACGTATTCAGTCATCACACTGCCGAGGGCCTGTTAATTTGTATATAACTTGGATTGCGACATGGTCTTCAATCCATAGATCACAACAACTCTTTAACCCTTGATCATCGTCAAACTTCCTCTTCCACGTCATTTTCCACATCGGCATCTCGACCATACTTACTGCCAAGTCATCGTTCACATCATCTGCTCATTTAACCTCGTCGATGTCTGCCTCCACAAATTAACTTGTCTTTTCCATGTCACCATCCACGCCATCGGACAGAATTGCCACGCGCAGCAAAAGATAGAGGTCCACATAGGTGTCCCAAGCTCCGGGATGGTGTTCTTCTCATGGAGAACCAGACATCCAAAGCTCCCCACTAACTTTGCATTGCGCATCGAATGAGTTAGTGAAGACCGACGTTTATAAAGCCATACATATTTGTTTCCACAACCAATGTGGGATACACTCAAAACAAGCACTCAATCGTGACCGTTGAATGGCATGATCAAACGGCTCCGAGTCATCTCCTGCGAAGGCTTCTATTACTGCATTTCTATGGGCATTCTCTCATCTCCTCTTCAAAAATGCCTCTTCCTTCTCCACAATACACTCGTCCCCTCCATAATTTCTCTCGGCCTGCTTCCAAGGTCATGGCTTACTCCAAAGTGGGTCTGTCCCTTAAAACTTGTTTCAGTGTTCAAATTCCCATATCGTGGGCATCTCCAAAGCGTCTTCTCCGGGTGTTTTCAAATATTCTATTTTTGGCAAACAAATCTTGACATGAAGCCTGCCGATGATAATTCACCTCATTATGATCAGCAATTCTCTCTAAAGCATCTTCTAACCAACGACCACTAACGTTTTCTATTTGATTATTAATTGCAGGTCTCAACTGAGTAGAATTTGTCCTTCTTCCACTCCCACGTTCTTCACCTCTTTCGATAGTGGTGGCATCTCAATCTTCCAATTCTGTCCATCCAATTTGGGGGTAACTTATCATGACCAAGAATGTTGTCTAAACTGTCTTGTATCCAACGACCACCAACGTTCTCCGGCTCTCTCTAATATGCTTTTATCACTCTGATGTTGACGACCTTTATCTATTGTTAACAGGTAAATATTGATACATTCTGGATTCCCCTCTTTTGTTTGAATTTCCTTTGCAATGTATATAAATGTGTTCATGGTTGCCCTTCTAATTCCCTTCTTATGAATTTTCAAGCTTTAAGTCTTTGTCTTCAAAGTATCCAACACGAAACTGTAAAGTTGCTGTTGAAAATCCAGCCAAATTCTTGTTCTTTGCACATAGACGCTGCACATTACAAGCTGGCATTTTAGCCAATGAAAATAGACCTCCCGCAGTACCCATCAATTTCGCTGCAACTGCACTTCCCGCAATAGTAGAAAAATTGGGTGCAATGTATCCCATCCTACTATTCAACAAAATCCAAAGCCCTCTTCTTTTTGTTTTGTTTGCAAGTTTTCTTCTGATAGAAGCTTCCCACCAGTAGCAGATGCACTGACAGAAATAACCATAATGATTACCGAAGGTAAAAGACCCTCAAGATCAACCAGAGTTAAATCGATCTCATTTCCAATTTTCTTTACAATTCGAGCATGATCAATTGGATGGTGCACAAGAGACTCTAACTTAGGAAACTTCAACCTACATTTGTCATGAATGAAATTGTGAATAATATGAATAATAACAATTTCGATCTCGATATCAACTGGTAAGGATTTGCAATCAAAAATCAGTTGATACTTTGGATCATCCTCCAAGACTATCCCATTTCTAGTAATCTCAGATCCATTTTGCAAGGCTTCTTTCAAATTTCTGCATTTCGAATATCTTTAACATATTTGCTACTAGATTCTGTTTTTTCACATAACTAGGCACACGTTATATTGAAGAGGGATTTGAACAATTCCAAAATCCTCTGTTTATGGAGTAACCTTTGCGTTGTAATCTCAGACAACCAGTTCACCACCATCTGTTTTGTATTCATCGTCAGCCATGGCTATGTAATCTGCTTGCTGCTCTTGTCATCATCTAGTTACCTGCATCTTCAGCCTTTTCCATATTGATTGCCATCAATGACAATCTTCAGCCTTGGCCATATTTCCAACAATCTCCCCCTTTGGCATTGATGGCAATACCAATTCCATTTCTCCCCCTTTGACATCAAGTGCCAAGGGTTGATTACTCCCTCTGGCTTTGATTTCTGACTCCCCCTGAGCTAATGCTTCTGTCTGTGATTTGCACTACTAAAGTGAAGATTTTGTTTGTTCCAACTGTCTCTGCAACATCTTTTTCTTTAACTGGGATGGATTGCCTCAACCTTATCCACATAAATAACAGATTTACCTCAAATATGACCACAACTCTCCTTCAATTCAAATCACAACTCTCCCCCTGACTTGATGCTACTATTGATGCATAAGTTTCATGAGAGGTTTAACTTGGATACGATATCACCCCTAACCTTTGCCTGTCTTTCATAGCAAACACCACAGATCTGTTCTCCCAGTTGTTTTGTTCAACAGGGTGAGTTTTTAACAGGACCACCTCAGCATGAGTGATTTCCATGGAATGATTCTTATTCCAAGAACCTTTTTGAGGTTTTCCCATGCCATATCCTGCTCTTCTTCAGGAAGTCTTCCATCTTCATTCTCTTGGAGAAGTCTTGATCCATATCATTAACTCTGAAGCTATCATCCATGAAATTCTCAATTGTATCATCACTTTGTTTGGATTCTCTATCTTCTTTGGCTATTTGCAGTAACCTTGGATGATTGCAAATCTGATACCAATTCTTGGATATGCATTGAAGAAGCGTTTCCTATGTGTCATTTGTACACATGCACTCTTCTCATTCTCCAGACCGTTCCACCTGTCATTAATGTCCCATTCTTGCTGTTATAGTTGTTTTACCTCTTCTAGTGACATCTCCCTTATCTTCAAATATGCTAAAGGAATTGTCTTTAACTCTTTTGTTCAATGCTTCATAATTATCCATTGAGTGTCTTTTACTACCATGTCATCTCAAACTAACACTATAACAAGTTGTGAAGCTTCATGTAGTGCTTGATAGAACCAATTTATGGATCTACTCCATGAGATTGTGCTATAATCTCATCTTCCTCAATCTGAAGAGGAGAATGGATTACTGATACTAATTGATACCAATTGTAGATTCTAATATCAATTGTAGATCCTTTCTACATCCCCCTTTGAATCACTATGGATTCCACCATAAATAGTTATGTCCTCAATTATTTTGTAAAGACGTAGTAGCTATGCACACCCTATGTTCTTCTTTAAAGGCTGCACAATGTTATGAGATTGAAACTCATCAATATCAATCTATAAACAAACAACATTCTTCTTCTTCCTCTTTCATGAACAGAAAGGTCACCATCATAACAACACCACAGCTAAAATAGGAGTTTTGCTCACAACAGTATTTCACTTTTAAAGCAACAATGTAAGTGTATCATACTGTTCTATATTTCTTGTAGAAACTGCCACTATGATTCCTTTATTTACAATTAGAGTCCAACAACCTCTTTTGTCAACAAGCCAGAGATTATATCAAATTCTGAATTTTCATTCAAGTTTTGAACACCCACTGTACCTGCAGTAACAAGCCATTGTGCTCCATAATCTTGCTCATCTTGTCATATTGCAAAACACATAGTTTTATGATGTCCACAAATAAGAACTCCAATGCTGATCTGTCTTTGTCATCTCCGTACAACCAATTGAACATCTGCACCTTTTGTTCTTCTAAAGTATCATCACTCTTCCTTCAAGATATTTTCAAGATTTTTTTAGTGATTACCAACTGATCCATTCTATGATAGGATTGCTACAAGATGATCTTCCATTCTCTGGGGGTTCTTTTACTGTAAGAATTTCATTTGAATGATGTTTCTCTTCTGTTGACACTCCATCAACTTTAAGGATGGGATTTTCATCATCTTCTTTGTTTTGTACTTCAGTATTTCTTTTCCATACCTTTGTGTATCTTTTTCTAGGTGGTCTTGTTGTGCATCTTCTGGAAATGTGACCATAATTATGAAAATTATAGCATTCAACTGGATAATTTGGAGAGGGGCCACAGGCCTCATGATTTCTCCTAATTTTGTTAAGTCTTCCATATGCTTGACAACTTGATGCTTTATGTCCATAGTTATTGCATGAGTAACAGTAACCCCTGAACATCTGTAAGTATCTTCTAAAACCAGTCTTGTTGTTAGGATTCCTTTGCTTGTGATAGTTCTTTCCATTGTCATTCCTTCTGAAGTCCCTCAAATGAGAATGAAAAATATTCTGATCACATTAGTTTTCCTTCATGTGGTTCTTCTCCTGCATGGTTGTTTCTTTGGAGGTATCATCACAACCCTTATCATCAATCTGAGCAATAGATCTTGATCCTTCAGTCATGCATATCTGGTTATATCCAAGGACAAATATGTTTGAGGGATATCTCTGTAGAATGAGAACTTTATTAAGGGCTTCATATCCTTTTTTGAATTTTTCAACAATCTTCAAGTGATGCTTGAGTACAACAACTTCCTTCTAGGTTTCTTCCATGATGATGGCTGCTTGTTGTCTTGAACTTTGTAGCTCCTCTTTTGAGGACATTAATTGTCTTCTTAAAGTCTCCTTTCTCTTCTTCACTTGCAAGCAATTGGTGTTTGAGCTCTTCAAGCTTTTGTTGCTCCTTATTAAGAGATTGTTCCAAGGATTCCAATCTCTTTTGATCTAGTTGAACTTTGATTCTAAATTCAACTATGATTTTCTCAAGTTCTTTCTTCTTTGAACCTTGTTTCATCCTTTGCTCCACCATGAGATGCTTTAAATGTTTACACCTTTTTTTATATCTTCTCAGATCATCCAGAGCACTCACAAGCTCAGCTTCAAGATTGGCTTCTGCTTCACAGTTTGAGTCTTCTTCAAAAGGATCTTCACTAGAATTGTTGTAGACTAAACTTTGTTCTGATTGACATGCTTCATCTAACTTCTTATTTGTGTAGAGGTCCTTTATTCTGTTCCAAAGTTCCTTTGCAGAGTCACATTTACCTATCTCCTCTTTGACATCATCAGGTAATCCTTTAAGGATTGCATTCATTGCCTTTAAGTTACTTTGCTTGGCTCTCTTTTGGGTTGGAGTCCTTATTCTGTTTGGTGGAAGGTAATCACTGATAACTGCATCCCAAACATCATATCCTAATGCCTTTAGATGATATTCCATTCTTGTCTTCCAAAATATGTAATTCCTTTTTTCTAGTAATGGAGTTTCATTCTCAGAATCACTTTCTAGTCCATCCATGTGTGCTTAATTGGATCTCCCTTTTAGTTTGTTAGACTGATCCTTAAAGGGACTGGCTCTGATACCAATTGATGGAATATAAGCAATACTGAGCGGGGGGGGTGAATCAGTATTGTAAACTTTTTCTTTTAATTCCAATTATTTTAAGCACACATATTAAACATTTCATTAAACAATAAACTCAAATGGACACAGAATTTTATCATGGAACCCTAAAGGGAAAACCACAAAGTCATGTCTATTAATTTGCAAAATTGCTTTTACACGTTACAATAGAATTCGATCGGCACCAACCAATCAGGATGCACTCACACCCTTAATTCACCAACACCAACTGGTAGGAGGTTACAACCCCCTTGTTTAGTCAGCTACAATTGACAAGGAAAGCACCAACTCCCCTTCTGCAGGAACCAACCTGCCCTAGCTCCACCCTTCCACCCTTGAATTAGACTGCTTCATTAACATCTTGGACTGCTGCTCTTCTACATCTGCCTCTGAACTTCAATGCATTTGCTTTTGATCTTTAATGCACCCTCTTCTTCTGCTTTTGATCTTCAATACACACTTAGCAGACACACTTCTCTTAGTCTCTATCTACTACTTCTACATCGAATTTCTTTATAAAGAACTAAGAGACCCCTTCATATATACCTTTTCGAAGTGTCCAAAATTAAAGGTCATGTCTCTTTAACCATACATTTGAAACATCATGCCCTTTCATATTTAATTTGTTTTTATAAACTATCGTTGGTATAATATGACAAATGTTATAATAATATAACATAAGTTAAAATACAACCCCTTTTAATAACTTGTCAGAATTCCATTATTTTAAATGTCCACTAACTTTTGGTTATTGTAAAATTAGTCACATCAGATCTAATGAACAAGTAAATCAATCACAACAGATGAACATAGAAAATATGGTGCAAAACTGTGCAAAACATGCAGCAGTGCTCAATGTCCCATAAAGGGTCAATGAATTACAATAGAATACAAAATGTCAATGAGCAATTCGAATTGACTAAGTAGGCCATTCGAATCACTGAATGGAGTAGCTTGACTCCAACTAGGAGTCCTCATCATCAATCGGTGGTGGTCATCAATGCACAAGAACCAGTCATCCAGGTGTCAATCTGAGTCTAACTGAGTGTGTCATGTGTAACTGAAGTGTGTAGCACTGATTAGGGAAGGAGGCTCAGTGGGGGGCACATGGGAGACTAACTGAAGTCAGAACAAGTCATCTAGTCAAACTGGAGGTCCAACGGAAGTGAAACAGTCAGTCGGGAGTGAAACTAGCCTCAAATCAGGGAGAATCGGAGCTAACTGAATGTAACTGAAGTGGAACTGCAGTGGTAGGTGAACAAGTGCGCCCTTCTCTGGCAGTAGGTGAGAAGTGGGCTCCTTTCAGCCTAGGAGGGATAAAACTCTGTAGTAAGTGGCTCCCGGGTTCTAGAAAGAGGTGGCTACGGTGCTGGAGGCATCAACCTAGTGACTGGGATGCATGCAAAGTGCATGCAAACCCTAGAATTTGCATGCAAACCCTAATTGCATGCAAGATCCTGAAAAAGATGATGTGGATATCCGAACACCCCCCCTCAAGCTAGACTATGATGTGAAAAAAAATAATGTGGGGCCCTGGTAACTAAGACCAAAGGTCACCCCAATACAATAATCCAAAACTAATAACAGTCAATAAACCGAGCAAATGGGGAAAACCTCATGGGAAAAATACCCCCCCTCAAAATAGACTGTAGCACACCAAAAGATTTAACTGCTCCAAAATCAAGTAGATATGTCTGGAGGTATCTTACTCTTGGGATTAAATGGATCATGCTCCAAAAACATGTGCTTGAATTCTCCATCAGTGGATGCAAGCGAATGTGGAGACTTTATGAACTTGCTCTTCATACCGAAAATGGTGAGAACAAATCTGAAAATATGAGGATGAACTTGGAACCTGTGATTCGAACCAAGTGAGGTAGGATAAGCTCCAATAAGATCAAATAGCTCTTGAAACTTGAACTTATTATTAGTAGAAGTTAAATCAGCTCCAAAAATAGATGAATGGTTTCTTGAGATCTCCTTTGAACCAACAAGGGTGAGATCAAAACCAAAATCAGCAAAAAGTGCATGAGAATTGAACTCAAGCGAATGGTAGTGCTCTTCCTCTTCATTAAAACTCTGAGAAACTTTGCAAATGATAGAACATAAGTTTATAGAAGGCATGCAATCAAGGAGGGTGAATGCTTCACCTCCAAAATCAGATTTTACCTCAAAAACTTCAAGTAGATCATTATTCTGCATGACGACAAACTCATGTGAAGGAGAGGATTCAAGAACCTCTTCGGAATCTAGAGTATGAGCTGGTTTATCTTGCTCAGAATTTGAAATAAAAGACATTGAGAGAGTGAGTTTTGAATCTACAGTTTCTTCTTCATCTTGAACAATTGTTGAGGCCAAGACATGATCGGAAAGAACACATAAGGAGATCTCACTGTGCTTGTTCTCCAAAAGGCTAGCATGATCCTCTTCTTCCTGCTTTCCAAATTCTCTGTCAAGTTGGACCCATAGATCACTTGGATTTTTAGCAGTATTACTGAGGTAGCACATACAAGGAGACATAGCAAGACACATTGCTCCAAAAGCTCTGTCACAATCATTGAGCCAATCATTCTCCTCTTCATCGGAATCAAAATCTCTTGTATTACCAATGCACATATCAAAAAGACATTGTCTCTTCAAGAATGCAATCATCTTTGGTTTCCATTCATCATAGTTGAATGGAGTAAGAATATTTTGTGAAGAAGAAGTCTCCATCTTTGCATTAGCAAATGCACATGGAGGAAGTAAGAAACCTGCAAATCACACACAAACAAACACTATGTTTTCATCCTTGCATGCACATGAGCGAATGCACATGAGATTTTGCATGCCATTGCTGAAATATATTGGTGAGCAAAGATTGCTCTCTCTTCATGTAGAACACCTGTAGAAAAGAAATCTTGTCCCTGCCATGGATCTGATACCATGTAAAATTAGTCACAGTAGATCTAATGAACAAGTAAATCAATCACAACAGATGAACATAGAAAATATGGTGCAAAACTGTGCAAAACATGCAGCAGTGCTCAATGTCCCATAAAGGGTGAATGAATTACAATAGAATACAAAATGTCAATGAGCAATTCAAATTGACTAAGTAGGCCATTCGAATCACTGAATGGAGTAGCTTGACTCCAACTAGGAGTCCTCATCATCAAACGGTGGTGGTCATCAATGCACAAGAACCAGTCATCCAGGTGTCAATCTGAGTCTAACTGAGTGTGTCATGTGTAACTGAAGTGTGTAGCACTGATTAAGGGAAGGAGGCTCAGTGGGGGGCGCATGGGAGACTAACTGAAGTCAGAACAAGTCATCTAGTCAAACTGGAGGTCCAACAGAAGTGAAACAGTCAGTCGGGAGTGAAACTAGCCTCAAATCAGGGAGAATCGGAGCTAACTGAATGTAACTGAAGTGGAACTGCAGTGGTAGGTGAACAAGTGCACCCTTCTCTGGCAGTAGGTGAGAAGTGGGCGCCGTTCAACCTAAGAGGGCTAAAACTCTGTAGTAAGTGGCTCCCGGGTGCTAGAAAGAGGTGGCTAAGGTGCTGGAGGCATCAACCTAGTGACTGGGATGCATGCAAAGTGCATGCAAACCCTAGAATTTGCATGCAAACCCTAATTGCATGCAAGATCCTGAAAAAGATGATGTGGATATCCGAACAGTTATAAACATCATTGTCTTGCTAATTCCGCTAAACTCTTTCCAAGGTTATCCACTCTTTTGGAGACCTACTATTTTTATTTCACAACTATCGTGATCCCCATCTCATTCAAACAAAAAGGTTTTACTCTACGATAATTTAGGATTGCGATACAATAAGAACTTGACACATAGTCAGTCATCGCACTGCCGAGGGCCTGTTAATTTGTATATAACTTGGATTGCGACATGGTCTTCAATCCATTGATCACAACAACTCTTTAACCCTTGATCATCGTCAAACTTCCTCTACCATGTCATTTTCCACATCAGCATCTCGACGATACTTACTGCCAAGTCATCGTTCACATCATCTGGTCATTTAACCTCGTCGATGTCTGTCTCCACAAATTAACTTGTCTTTTCCATGTCACCATCCACTCCGTAGGACAGAATTGCTATGCGCAACAAAAGATAGGGGTCCACATAGGCGTCCCAAACTCCGAGCTGGTGTTCTTCTCATGGAGATCCAGACATCCAAAGCTCCCCACTAACTTTAAACTACGCATCGAATGAGTTAGTGAAGACCGGCATTTATAAAGCCATACATATTTGTTTGCACAACCAATGTGGGATACACTCAAAAAAAGCACTCAATCGTGACCATTGACTGGCATGATCACTCCTAAGTATTTTCCTGCGAAGGCTTCTGTTACTGGATTTCTATAGGCATTCTCTCGTCTCCTCTACAAAAACGCCTCTTCCTTCTCCACAATACACTCGTCCCCTCCACAATTGCTTTCAGCCTGCTTCCAAGGTCGTTGCTTACTCCAAAGTGGGTCTGTCCCTTTAAACGTGTTTCAGTGTTCAAATTCCCATATCGTGGGCATTTCCAAAGCGTCTTCTCCGGGCATTTTCAAATCTTCTATTTCTGGCTAACAAATTTTGACGTGAAGCCTGTCGATGATAATTCACCTCATTATGATCAGCAGTTCTCTCTAAAGTGTCTTCTAACCAATGGCCACCAACGTTTTATGTTTGATTATTAATTGCAGGTCTCAACTGAGTCGAATTTGTCCTTCTTCCACTCCCACGTTCTTCACCTCTTTCGATAGTGGTGGCATCTCAATCTTCCAATTCTATCCATCCAATTTGGGGGTAACTTATCACGACCAAGAATGCTGTCTAAACTGTCTTGTATCCAATGGCCACCAACGTTCTTCGGCTCTCTCTGATATGCTTTTATCACTCTGGTGTTGATGGCCTTTATCCATTGTTTACAAGTAAATATTGATACATTCTGGATTCCCCTCTTTCGTTTGAATTTCCTTTGCAATGTATCTAAATGTGTTCATGGTTGCCCTTCTAATTCCCTTCTTATGAATTTTCAAGATTTAAGTCTGTGTCTTCAAAGTATCCAACACGAAACTGTGAAGTTGTTGTTGAAAATCCAGCCAAATTCTTTTTCTTTGCACCTAGACGCTACACATTACAAGCTGGCATTTTTGCCAATGAAAATAGACCTCCTGCAGTACCCATCAATTTCGCTGCAACTGCACTTCCCGCAATAGCAAACAAATTGGGTGCAATGTATCCCATCCTACTGTTCAACAAAATCCAAAGCCCTCTTCTTCTTTTTTTTTTGCAAGTTTTATTCTAATAGAAGCTTCCCACTAGTAGTAGATGCACTGACATAAAAAACAATAATGATTGCCGAAGGTAAAAGACCCTCAAGATCAACCAGAATTAAATCGATCTCATTTCCAATTTTCTTTACAATTCGAGCATAATCAATTGGATGGTGCACAAGAGACTCTAACTCAGGAAACTTCAACCTATATTTGTCATGAATGAAATTGTGAATAATATGAATAATAACAATTTCATTCTCGATATCAACTGGTAAGGCTTTGCAATCAACAATCAGTTGATACTTTGGATCATCCTCCAAGACTATCCCATTTCTAGTAATCTCAGATCCATTTTGCAAGGCTTCTTTCAACTTTCTGCATTTCGAATATCTTTAACATATTTGCTACGAGATTCTGTTTTTTACATAACTAGGCACACGTAATATTGAAGCGGGATTTGAACAATTCCAAAATCCTTTGTTTGTGGAGTAATCTTTGCGCTGTAATCTTAGACAATCAGTTCACCACCATCTGTTTTGTATTCATCGTCATCCATGGCTATGTAATATGCTTACTGCTCTTGTCATCATCTAGTTACCTGCATCTTCAGCCTTCGCCATATTGATTGCCATCAATGACAATCTTCAACCTTGGCCATATTGCCAACATACCAACATGGTGAGATAACACAAGACAAGCGATCCAAAGCTCAAGATTAGCTTCAAGGAGAGAGTACATGTATAAATAGTTTAAGGAGGGAAATTTGAACCCAAGGTGGCCAACTAGAATGGGTTCTGACTATGGTTGGAATTCATCATGGAGACTTAAGTCAAATTAGTGGAGTGGTGGCCTAGTTAGGATATTCCCTTTTCCATATTATCACCATGAGAAGGAGTTACAAAAAACAAAGGAGTGGAGCCATGAAGAGCACAAGGAGGCGCACTAATGCATAAGGGGGGTTACAAAACATGAAGTCTGGAGAATTGTTGGAAGGCGAGTTGGTAGAGTGCTATCGCAGCATCTCCGATGCTGCAACAAGGAAAAAGATGATGCGAATGGCAAGGAGTGGAAGATTAGTTATGTATTTTGGGTCAATTTTACCACAGAATGCGGGTTTTGGGTCATTTGGACCACATATTATGTAATGTTGAGTCAATTATACCACAGAATGCAGGATTTTGGTCGGTTTTTGTACCAAGTTAGTTAGATATTGGGTCACTTGTCCAAATGTTAGTTAGGAAATTGTTAGTAAGTGGACAAGCATTGTAATGGCAGAAGCCTATATATAGATAAGAGTCGTAGGTATTGGGGGAGAAGAAGAGATAGGAGTGGAATTAAGGTGAAAAGAAGCGCATGTTTTTGGTTGTTTCTGCACATCTGTGATATATTGTCGAGACCTGATCTTGAGGAGATATTGTATCTAACGTTTTGCAGTGATAATATGATATGATGAAACTGTTCTGGTGCAACTCTTGGGTTCTTTCTGTTTATTTATGGTAATGCAATGTCTCACTTCATGAATAATGCTATGTTTCCTTGATGCAATGTTGCTTTATTGTTATTACTGCGATGATAATGAATGTTGTGATTGAATAATGCATTATGAACACATGTCAAATGGTTGAGATTCCTATTTAGTGTTGCAATAGAGTTAGTTCATACAGCCGCAACCCTCCTCCTTCCTCGGCGGAAACATGGTTCCATCTGCTCTTCCTGGACGCCTCGGGTGAGACCTCATCTGCTATGCAGGTGTTGCTGGGCGGGATGAAACCTGCTCAGGCCGGTTCCTCGGGAGACTACAGCATGTGTCGACAGTGAAGTGGAACCCCTGTCAAATGGAGTCGCGTTGGTCAAAAAATGGTTCCATTGCCGGGACCGTGTGAAGAGTGAAAGGAGGACATGTTGTGGCTCCCGACGAAGCTGGAGATACAGAGCTGGTTTGATCAGAAGTTGTGGGAGTTTGTTGAAGAAGAAAGCTGGAACACGCAACTAACAGTAGATCACTGGGTGGGAAGGTATATTCATGACGGTCAGCACGAATGGTTTTTCTGTGAATTCCCAGTCATTCTGTACGAGTGGTTATCAAAGATGACCTTCCAAAATAGGAATTTCCAGGGTGGTGAGCCGACGGCTTGGACCCCAGAATTGATCCAGGAGCTGCAGGAAGTCGATAACAAGGCATCGCAGGCTGACGAAGTTTGGCTCGATAGCATATTGGAGGGATATATCAATGAATTTGTGGTTGACACTCAAAAATCCTATAGTGAAGTTGAAAGATATTTCTTCTGCAGACCAAGGGGAAGGTTTCTGCTATCGCTCCAGCTATCAATTAAGATGTTAATCTGTGAAAAGGGTATATTGAAGATGCATCTTGATCAGTAGACAGCCTGGTGGGCGGAGGCCATGGGTATTGCGACTGTTGGGGAACGGTACATGGAACGGTAAGGGGTAGATGGGTGCAGACTATGAGGAGACTGTGAGCGAAGTCGAGGAAGAAAGTGGTCTTACAAGAGGAGGAACGAGGTTTCGACAGGAGAAGGTCCTGTAGCGATCGAACTGCAAAACCGTGAAGGAAGACCACATGGGACGAAGTGACCTCATAGTCTTGATAGGGATGACCAGGCTACGCCTAGGATAGAGGCAGGACCAAACCCCGGCACCAACATACCCACACCTCCGCTCACTGTCTCACAAGTAGCAAGAAATACCACTTCGACACCGCCAAGTTCGTTAATTCCATAGAAGTTAATTGGTAGTCGCACAAGGAGGAAGGAAGCCTAGAATGGTGGGTGATGATGCTAAGTTACCGTTATTCAATGGAAGTGCGACAGACAACCAAGAACAATATTGGTCTGGACTATGAAACAGATCACTGATGCTAATGCTAAGAAAGGACAATTAGCCACAACTCTGCAAGGTCGTGCATTAGATTGGTTCATGAAGTTTGTTCTAATCCCTACGGGAGCCCCAGAGAAGTCACTGGATGAGATTCGGGATGGGTTGATTGCTGAATTTAGACGGCCCAAGTCCGAAGCTCAATACATCACAGAATTGAAGGAAATTAAGCAGTATCCCAATGAGATGGTATGGGATTTCGACCAACGATTCAAGACGCTGATGGTAAAGGTTGGCTTCTATATGAGCATTGTCCAACAGAAAGAGTGGTTCATTGCGGAATTACTCCCGCGCATACGGCTGCTGCTGATGCAGCAAAACATTTCGACGCCCAACAAAGCTCTAGAGATTGCAATGTGATTGGAGGCGTCATCGATTGGGGATAACGCAGCCGGGATGTCCCAGATACAAACAGAACTCACTAACTTGGCTATACAATTGCAAGATTTGAAGAAGAACAAGGAACAACGCGATGAAGTATGGTGTACACGATGCTGAGGAGAAGGGAATACGAAGGACAATTGCCCGGATTTCCGCAATTATTTGGTGTCAAGTGCGCGAAACCCGTTGAATGGTGGTAGCATGCCATGGTGTCACGTTTTCCAGGTGTATGGGCATAGTCACGACAATTTCCCTTGTTAACACCCAAAAAGTGCTCACTAGCCCATTTACCACATTATATGACTCATTTGTCCATTTTCCTACCATATTTCCATTAAAAATCCCAAAAAAACCCATTAAAAAGCCTCCAAAAGGCCTAAAATGCCTCCAAAAGGCCAAAAAAACCCTCAAAATAGCCTAAAAAAGGCTAAAAAAACCCCCTTTTCCTCCAAAAATAGCAAAAATCCCCTAAAAAGGGAATAAAAAATATAAAATAATGAGGAAAAGGAGGAAAAAAACCCTATACAGCTGCATAAAACCATGTGTTTCCCAAAACCATGGGTCAGCACTCCACCACCAAAAAACTATAAATAGGTGATGGAGATCCCTTATTCCATATCCACAATCACAAGCACCCTTACTCTGCCAAAATCTCTCTCGAAACCCTAGTTCATCATTTGAACTATTTTCACCTTGAGAGCCACTTTGGCCCATCCCCACCATTGGAGAAGGAGAAGGAGCATTCAGAAGCTTGGAGCATCCTCTTGGACACTGCAAAGGGATTCACCAACCTTGACACTCAAGGTAACATTAATATAAAACCATTTTTTACATCTTTTATTTATGTCTCATGCAATGTTTAAAGTAGTTTGTTAATTGTTGTTTTAGCTTAATCATTTAATCATTATTGAACTGCTACTAAGGAGTCCATTCTCCTTAGTAGGTGTTCATTGGCACAAGCTAGGGGTAAAACCCTAGCTACAGTTTTGGCGACTCCCCTAGTTTTAGAATTTCTGGTTTTCGTTTTTAATTTTTTCTTTTCGGCTGTCCCTTTCGGCCTCTGCATACCGCGTCTTTTCCCTCTGCAGTCGCGTCCCGACCGCGCCTTTCAGGCCTTTACCTGCGATCCGACCGCGGCTCTCAGACTGCTTCCGACGCCCTGCCGGCGGATTCAAGTCTGTTACCTGCGATCCGACCGTGGCTAATCAGCCTTTTTGCCGCGATCTGACTGCGCCTGTCGGCCATTTTCCCCGCGTCCCGACTGCGGCTATCTGCCTCTTTCGGGCGTCCCGACTGCGTCTGTTGGCCCTTTTTGCCGCGACCCGACTGCATCTTTTTCCCTGTTTCCTGCGTCCCGACTGCCTCTGTTGGCTCGATAGCCGCGACCTGACCGCCGTTGTTTCCCTTAAACCCGCGGTCGGCCTGTTCCAAATCGCCACAGACCCGCGGTCTGATTTCTGCTCTTTTCCTGTTTTGAGCCCAGCCCCTTTTGCTGCAATATTTTCTGCATATTGAACAGCCCTCTGTCCCACCTGCAGCCCACTTCCTTACAGCCTTTCTGCAACATAATTTCTGTTCCTTTTACAGAATCTTTTTAAAATTTCAGTATTTTTTATTTCAGAAAATTTTGCAATCAATTTCAGAATTATTGATAGATTGGAAGTTGCCCTCCCTTGTGGCACTTCTATTTTTGGGTTCAACACCTCACGAGCACACACTCTGTCACATAAAATCAAGTGAGCCTTAAAAAGTACCTAACTAAACCAACATTCTAACCCCACTTGGGGAACACAAAAGAATCATTGTAGTTAGGTAGGATCAGGGGGATAGGCTTCCAATAACACCCCTTGGTTATTTCACTTGAGACATAGTTGTTGTCCAACTAGGGAACCAAAATCCCCTAGTACTTTTTGGCACGGTCACGACCAGTTTATCAGAGGGCCTCTCCCTTAGGAGGGTTGAAGTCGGGAGACTGGTTCCGGAGGCCTGAGTGGAATACCGCACTCCATTCAGTAACCGAAGGGCTACCTTTCGCGGTTCGCGGGATATCCCTGTATAGGGGTATTGCGGTCAACGAACTAAACGGCAGATTCACCTTTCTGGACGTGTCATGAACAGGGTATCTTAGTTGCCATTCTTCTAGGATTGACTACCCGGTGTCCCTCCCGGTAGGGGGATATCATAGCCACTTGGCTTTCCTACTCATATTGTCTGACTTGGATTTCATCACCTTGCAGAGGATATGTTTAGTTGAGTCAGAATACTTTTAGCTAGGTGTTTGCATGCTCCTTTACCTCCCTTTGGTCTAGTGAGTCCACCATTTTTCTTTTTTAGGAAACCTGCTGCTTGTTGGTATTCTGACCATCTTTGTTGTTACTCCACCTATTGTAGCACAGCTGTTACAGTGGGTGTTTCGAGTTGGTTGTTGGCCTGAGTGCCTTGCTTTTTAGCTCTCCTTCTGCACACACGGTTGCATTAGGATTTTTTGAGCTGTTTTTATACTCACCTCAACCCACAGAGATTTAGACACCATCTGTCACCATTGAGTCCCCGAGACATTCTCGGCGCCTCAGGGGCGAGCCCCCACAGCACGGTTCTCTTGACACCACTCGTCACAGATTCCGATCATTGTCCGTTGATACCACTCATCACAGATCTAGAGCCTTGTCACGTGACTCCACTCGTCAGCGACGTAGGTCTCCGTCACCAGATAGTGACGCACCTTACTTTACCTCTGATTCTGATGAAGAGTCTGAGAACCCTATTTATACTGCCCCTACTAGCCCCATGGCTGGCACGACTTCCACTCCATTTGTCATAGGGACCATTGGTGGCACATCCACCACTACACCAGTGACTACACCTGTTTTTGGTATGCCCTCCATGGGGCAACCATCTACCGTTCCCCTCACGGTACCTATTCCCACAGCGGGAATACCTATCCCCACTACATCAGTGGCTCACACTACCAATGGTGGTGCTGGACCATCCTTCACTACCTCAGTTCCCCCACTTGGGGGCACCACCTCACATCTTGTCCCTCCACTTGGGGGCACTGGCCCCAACTTGGTCCATAGCACTACTGTGTCACAGCCTTCTTCCAGTCTGCCATTCATGGCTATCCTTAACCTACTTGACTTGGCCAGATTGACCAACGATCCCATTCGACACGACCCTACATGGCCTCATATGCCTACCAAACTACCCTCGGACATCCCTAAGTTCGAGGGCAAGGCCGGTGAGGACCCACAAAACCACATCATGTCTTTCCACCTATGGTGTTCCTCTAACTCCATAGTGGACGACTCTGTTCGCCTCCGTCTCTTACAGCGCACCTTCACTGGCTCTGCAGCCAAGTGGTATATTGAGCAGCCTCATGGGACCCACGCCACCTTTTCTTCCCTGGCCTCGACCTTCCTGCAGTTCTTTCAGTTGCCTGTCCGCTATGACGCGGGCGTTGAGATCCTTCTATCTTGTAGACAAAACACGGCTACCCATATCACGGACCACATCCATGAGTGGCGTCGACGCCGTAGCTTATGCAAGATCAAACTCGACGACCGTATCTTCCTAGATTGGTTCCTCAAATCCCTTCTCCCTGTTATTGCTAAGGATGTTGCCTCAGAAAGACCCCAGTCTGAAGAAGAAGCCATCCTTAAGGCACAACAGTTCGACCTCATTTACGCCCAATCGGGTTACCTTTATACCATTATACCTGACGCCCCTCGTGGCGAGTCCTCCCATCATGATGCACTGGGGGCATCCCACGCTGCAGATGGTATCATTGGCCGTGTTTCTTCGCATCCCCAACCATTTTCTATAGCACGTCCTACCCCTGGCCCCGACCTGTCGAGGGCTACCTCCCAGTCGGGAGCAACCAACTCATATGCTCCCATGACACACCACCATTCACATGGACCTTCATGTCCACCTCAGTGCTTCGGGTATGCGACTCCTGCTTATGCTCCTCCAGTCGCCCCTCAGCCTTACTACCATCAACAGACTGCCCCAGCTCCTGCGCCTTCACAAGCCCCACCAGCTTATTATCCGCCCCAGGCAGCCCCTGCGGCACATCCTCAACCTGCTCCGCAGTCCTATCAGCAACCCCCTCAAGTTGCTGCACCTGCTCAGCCTCAACCTGCATATCATCCCCCGCAGCCTGCTCCTGCACCTGCGCAACCTCAGAATCCACCTGCTGCCCAAGGGCAAGTTTACGCCCAACAGAACCCGCAGCAAAACCAGAATAACCAACGCAACCAGGGCCAACAGAACCGCGGCAAGGGCCGTAATCGGGGAAACAACCAACCTGCAGACCAAGCTGGTCAACCGGCTAATCCCCCTGACAACAATAATGCGGCCCCCGCTAATCAACACCCTGATCGCCCGCCCAAGCAGGCTAAAAACCCCAATCTCCGAACAAATCACCCTTGTTCTATTTGCGGGGTCTATGGACATTATACACATGCTTGCCCACACTTGGAGCGAGCTCGGCAGCTCTGGGTTGACGAGGCCCATCGCCAAGGGCACGCGGCTCCCCAAGCGCCACTCAACCCCCCCCAACCTCAACAACCCCCTTTGGTGCTGCAAAACCCATTACCGACCCAAGGCGTAGTGAACACTCAGCCGTTGGCTCCCCAGCAAGCCAATGCACCCCAACAACAACAGATCACTTACGCTGCTCCTGATCAACCCATGTTTGACTCAGGTACCCACCACTTATTGATGATGTCATCCGCTGACGTCAACCTCCAGACCCGTCGGAACCAATATGGCTCCACTTCTGAAGCCACTCCCACGGATAAACCTACTAATGCCCATCCCACCGATCAGGTGTTACGTATACCTCCGCCTCCCATAGACGGCGCCGCGAAAGCACCTCGTTTCCCACTTCGCCGAATCAACAATAACCCTACTGCGCGCGCTACGTCAAACTACAACATCGTAGACGACCTAGCCCAGTCTCCCGCAGCCATGTCTGCGTTAGAAATCTTGAAGAACTGCCCTTCCCAGCGCAAGACTTTACTCTCCGCCATTGGGGGGATTGACCCAACTGATTCGCATTTGATGGCGTTTGATTTAGACCAGTCTGAACCACGCCTACCTTCCAGCTTAGCCTTCCAAGTTACTGTCTCCGTTAGGAACCTTGTTATCCATCGGTGCATCATCGATGAGGGTGCCTCCACATGCGTTATGTCTACATTTGTATGGCAGAAGCTAGGATCCCCTCCTCTCCAGCAGTCCACCACTGCGTTACGTGCCTACGACGGTCGTTCGGCCCAGCCCCAAGGCCTCCTGCTCAACGTTCCAGTCCAGTTAGGTGGTAAAACAGTCCTTATTGACATAGAGGTAATCAATGCCCAATTGGATTACAACCTTCTACTTGGCCGCAGCTACATGTATGCCATGCGGGCGGTTGCCTCTTCTGTCTTTCGCACCATGATGTTCCCCCATGAAGGACGCGTGGTTAAGATTGACCAGCTCACCTACTATGATCCAAGTGCTCCAGCGGCACCTGAAAATGTTCTCCCCATGGTTGAACAACCTGTTTCTCCTGCCTCCACCTCGTTTGTTTCCTCTACGGGGCCTGGAGTCTACTCAGACGCGCCGATGACCTCCACCTTTCAATCCATTCCTCCGCCGTCATCTACGCCCGAAATGTCTGACTTATGTACCTTGTCCCATGACATCCTACCACCTAACAATCAACCATCCTTGTTGCCTAAACCACCATTGGTACCTAGTCACATTGGTGTTACACCGATCCATACGATCCCCTTCCTAGTTCCTCCAGCAGGAGTAGTAAGCGCCCCGGTCATGGCTACCCTTAGCCTCCCTGGGTTAACCTTGGGATTACCTGTATGGTATCTTTCGCCTCCCGTTCGCCCACCGACACCAGATGTCGTCCTCCAGCCGGTGCAACCCATGGCTACTACCACCCACCCACCTCCCGGGGTCTCTACCCCTTCGTCCTCCACGACACCTCCTCCTCCTCCTCAACCCACTGGGGGCAGAGGTCCGCAACCTTACACTGCTGTACCACCTCCCAAGACAATCAAAAACCCTCCAGTGTTTCGTGCTCCTCCCAAATGCTCGCTGTGTGACGAGTTGGGCCATGCGACCCACCAATGCCCACAGTTACCCGCATTGCAGAAGCACATGCAAATGCTCGATGATGACCCCAACATCCCAACAGTCGAACTAAACCCCACTCCCAAGCCTAAAGATAAGTCCCTACGTACCAACCACTCCTGTGCCATATGCGGTATTTACGGGCACTATTCACATCATTGTCCCGATCTCCCGGATTACAGAGCGGCTCTCTATCAGATGAACAATCTGGATCTTGAGACGGAACCACCTACCATTGAGGAGATTTACCCCTCGGTCTCTCCCCCTTCCGAAGAGGTTAATATCATCTATATGATCTCTTCCACTACTACCTAAACCCCCCCCCCCCTCGTCAACCGATTTGACGACGCAGACTTTCCGTACTGATGAGGAGATTCTTGAGGCCCTAACTGCCCCGGATTATCCTTGGGATGATATGCACCACCGTTCCTATTTCATCCCAGAAGCGTCTTCCTCTAGCACCGCTACCCAATACGCGGTCGAATCCAAAGACCTCCTCCCCACCAAGGTCGACTGGTTCAAGGACCCAATTCCTGCTCCTGATGCCTTTGAGGAGGGCAACATGGCCAACATCTCACCTGTCATCCAAGTCGATATTGCTGCTCCAGGTCGTGCCCCTGAACTCATTACTTTAGGAGCATTCTGCAGTAAACAAGAGAT
Organism: Larix kaempferi; assembly: GCA_027924585.1. NCBI lineage: Eukaryota > Viridiplantae > Streptophyta > Pinopsida > Pinales > Pinaceae > Larix > Larix kaempferi. The sequence continues at coordinate 431,003 of BSBM01000068.1, read as the reverse complement.
TAAGGACTACATACACCTTTTCAAAGAATTCCGTGATGTCTTTGCCTGGTCCTATACCGAAATGCCTGGTCTTGACCCCGCAATTATAGAGCACCATATTGACACATGGCCTGACGTACCCCCCGTTCATCAGAAACAACACTCTCTTCCTCCCTCCAAATTCCCAGGATATGCCCCTGAACTCATCACTTTAGGAGCCTCCTGCAGCGAGCAGGAGATTGAGGATTATACACAACTCTTCCAAGAGTTCCGTGATGTCTTTGCTTGGCCATCTAACGAAATGCCTGGGTTCAACCCCGCCCTTCTCAAATATCATATAGACACACGGCCAGAGGAACTCCATGTTCTTACTAAAACCAACTCGGAAGGCCTCCCTTTACGCAACCCCCATGACGGGTTGCACCCTACGGAACCTCTATCCATAGAATAACTGGCGGCCCCCTTTTGGTCCGCATTGTACAGTTTGCTCTCTTTTTGTTTTTCACCTTTTTTACCATCATCTTACATTCATCATTTCTGCATGATTACAGATGGACCATCTTCCCCCTTGTTACACTGGCTTCGCTGATGGCGCAAGCCGCTGGTCTCCCAACCTGGCTTCTGCAGCATGGGTCTTGTACTCCCCTTCCAACGAGATGATTCACCTTGATGGAATATGTATAGGCGCTGCTACCAATAACCAGGCGGAGTATGATGCTGTGACCGGTCTCCTGACTGCCGCCCTCCAAATAGGCATACGTCACCTTCATGTGTTCCTTGACTCCCAGCTACTTGTCTCCCAGCTCAACAACTACTACCAGGTGCGTGATCCCTGCCTTTTTAGAAAATTCCTGCGCACAAAACAACTCAGCCGACAATTTGAATCCATCACATTCACACATGTCCCCAGAGCTCAAAATACTGTCGCAGACCAAATGGCCAACAACATCCTAGACTGGCATATCAATCACACCATGTAACATCATGCCTCATCATCCCATAGCATCTCATAAAAAATAGATAAAAACCCAAAAAGATTGCATCGCATCCACATTTGCATCCATGTACATAAACCACATGCATATCCATAGGGGCATCCACGTGCCTAAACATACATATATCATGTTGCATCACATAAAATACACAAGGGGCATCCACGTGCCTAACACCCTAACCTACTTGCATCCACGTGCAATGTAAACATATCACCACACATAAAGCGCATCCACGTGCGTACAAATAAAACAACATCATATAAAAAGGTGCATCCACGTGCATATATATATCTCTCAAAAAATATACATGTTCAGTGCTATACATGTCCTGAGTACCCCTGTACTCAGCTATACAAAAAAAATGGCTATACATGCCTACAACCTCATCTACATACATGCCATAGCTACAAAACTCGGGGGGGAGTCCCCTGCACCCCCTAATGGGAGTCGTATCCTGCATCACTGCCGGCATCGGCTGCCTCTGAGTCCTCCCCTCGCTCCTCCTCCGGCAAGTCCTCCTCTCCTCCGGCCTCCTGTGCCCGGGCCCGGTCCACCAAAATCGCCACCCGGATCGCGATGGATCTGAACTCACGGGGTGCCCCCCATGCAGTCCCGCACCACATCAGGATCGACGTCTCGCCATCCCTCGTTGGTCACTCCTATCAATAACCGATCTAGTATCTCCCGAACAGACTGTAAGGTCACTTCTGGATCCCGGCGTCGCACCTCTCCTCGTCCAGGCAGAGCTGGAACGGCCACAATACCCCGCCGGGCCACATGTCCTGGAGGTGGCCTCGGGCCCACATCTGCACGATCAACCATATGTCAGTCAAAGTATATCCATCGACTATCATATCTATAAAAAATTGACATACATAACATGAAATAAAAACACCTACGTACCATCAGGACCCCATGCCTGTCCTGGTGCTCGTGGCGCCTCCGGATCTCCCGTGAAGTCCATATCTTGATACGGGAAGTCGTCCAGTGTCAACGGTATCTGGACCCACTGCAGGTACAACTCCTGCATAAAATATCTGCCCACGTCGCCGCCACCACGGCGGCGCATCATCTCACCCCAACGGACCATCCTCGGCTCCCTCATCCCTCCTGCCCTAATCGGCACCCGTGGCCGCAGTGTGGGTACCCTCTCCATAAAGAAGGCACATAGGAAGGACCCAAAGCAAAAGCCCTTGCCATCTTCCTTCGCTGCCGTCAGCTGTCGCTGAACGCAGGTCAGGAACATCTGGCCCCAGGCGTAGTACACCCCATCCAAGACGCGCTCCACCATCTGCATCTGACCCCCAGACACCTTCTTCGGTGACTGGGAACCCAATACCCTCACCACACACGCCGCCATGGCCCGCACTGCCGGCTCCTGTAGGTCCTTCACCAGGAGTGCATTCCTATGCACAACCGCGTCAGGACCACAGTATCTCTCTAACATGTCCTCCATGTCCACATCCGCGGCAACCCGCGGCTGTGTATCTGCCACCCTACCCAAGCAGGGTAACCCCGTCAGAAAGTAAACATCGGTCAGGGTAAGGTCCACCCTCTCACCCTGTACCCGGAAAGCCTGTATATCCGGCTCCCAGAAACTGATCAGACGGTTCAGCAACAATGTTGCTGTCCGTATCATAGGTATCTGTGCGAACTTCAAAAGTCCGCACAACCCCAGCACTGTCCGCACATGGCGGTTCCCTCGAATGAAACCCATGGTCTCATCTGGGATCTCCCGCTCTCTCCAGAGAACCTGGGGCATCCTGCCAATCACACAAAGTGAACTCATCAGACTCATGTCAACCAAAGTAAAATACTTTTCCCTCTCCCAGAAGCCCTACTAGCTCGGCCCAAAACCGCGGCTTTCGGGCTTCCTGCCGCGGTTTCCGACCGCGGCTGTCAGGCATATGGCCGCGGTTCCCAACCGCGCCTGTCAGCCCAAAACCCGCGGTTGGGAACCGCGTGTTCCTCCTTGGAACTCGCGGTACTCGACCGCGGTTCCATCCAAGAATCACGCGGTCTCCAACCGCCTGGTTCGGCCCGAAACTCGCGGTATTCAACCGCGGTTTCGACCCCCTAACCCGCGGTCCACCCCACGTGGACCGTACAAGTCAACCCTGGGACCCACTACCCAACCCCCATCCCGAAAAAATATGTAGGTATGAGTTTAATGAAATACCTGTATCTCGCGGATCTGCAAACAGCCAGACGGATCGTCCAGAAATGCCACCTAAGCTCTGGTCCACTCAACTCACAAGTCAAAGTCAACAAAGTACAAATGACACATGTCATGTTGGACCCACCACTATTTATAGTCAGTTGACTTTTTCTTGTTTTGGTCATTCTGGTCCCATACGGAGTCCGTTTTACAAACCGTTTCCACCACTGGAATCAGCGCGACGTGACCGTCATAATGGTCAACTCGTTGCATTATTTTTTCCCTGTCATTTTTTACCCATGTTTCAGACGCCACTAGTCGCCTCGGTTTGCGTGCCACATCGGCCGTTCTCCGTTTTTCACATGTTTTATATCATCGGATTCATTTTTCCGCGCTGGTGATGATGCTTGAGATCATTTCTCGCTCTCACCCCCCGATCTTTCGGGTATTTTTTTCCACAACACCCTCGTCACCTCGGTTTGCGTGCCACATCGACCGTTACCCGTTTTTGACATCCTTTATATCGCCGGATTCATTTTTCCGAGCTCGTGATGATGCTTGAGATCATTTCTCTCTCTCACTTGGTACATTTTCACCATTGTGTCCCGACACCTTGCTGCCTCGGTTTGCGTGCCACATCGGCCGCTATCGGATTGTTCCACTTTTGTACATGAGCCATTCACTCCTGTCATACTGCAAATGTTTCGTTATTTTGCCACCATTTCATCTACCCCGCAAGGAGGTCCATCAGTGTTCCCACCTACCCTCGTTTTTGGTCATCATTACTAAACCTTGATTGAACACTTCCTCCTTGCCTGGCCATTCCTTTTGTTCGGTATAATTTTATCCCTTTTTCGGGCCGGACAAGTCCTTTACGAAAAAGGCACTTAGGGAGTTTCCGTTAAGCTCTTTTCTGACTCCTAAAAGAATGAAAAGATCGCCGAGCAATCTTGCTTCCTTTCATGCTCGCTAAAGTACCTGAAAGGGCGTCTATATGGTATAAGTTTAGCCCTTTTCCGGACCTGGTAGACTAATTACGAAAAAGGAATACTCTAGTCACACCGGCTAGAAGAGTTCTTCATTTCATCCTTTTATGCTTCTTTGGGCCTTGGAGACTAAATCTACGAAAAAGCAACCCCCTGGAGTCTTCTTACTTGCTTTCAGACTCTCTAAAATTGAAAGCAACCACGAGCATACGCTGTCTTGGGCTCGTTAAATCCACACGACAGTACCATTCCATCATTTCAGAGTCTTCTTATCGCTTTCAGACTCCTTAAAATTGAAAGCAACCACGAGCATGAACTGTCCTGGGCTCGTAAAATCCACACGACAGTACCATTTTACACACACTTCTTCTAGTTCCTTAACCCATGAAGAAGTTTTCCCCCGTGCCTCCTGGCACTACGATCGATCATCTCGGCAGCACCCCCAACCAGGTCGCCTTTGTTCAGAGTATTCTGCAGTCTCCTGCCATTTTATACCAGCTTGAGTCTCCCTCAGCCAGTTATCCTCCCAGATCCATTACAGCTATGATCCCTTTCCCCTCAGTCAGTTTCATATGCTGCCAGATCATTTCCATTATCATACTCTGAACAAAGGAAGTTTGAGTCCACCCACTCTACTTGCCCAGTTTTCCCCCCACAGTTTGGTCAGTCCTGCCATCAATAATATTCCATTTCGGTTCTGAACCTCGCGCTCCTGTCAAGGAAACATCATTGCCTTGATAGTTGCAGGTCTCCCTCTGTCGACGACAGCTCCTCTATTCCAGAGGATAGGCCCAGAGGTCCCTACGCCTTGGACTTATCACCATCCGTGGTAAGTGCCTACGGATCATTCTGAGAGGAGACATCATTGCCTCTCCGAGTGGTTGTTCCTCACATGCTCGACTTCAGCACCTTGATCGCATCGTGGAGGATCGCGTAGGATTATATCCCATCAGTTTTTAGTCGAAGACCCCGGATTTCCCTTGACTCTAGCACATTGGTGAGTCACTTCGGAACGCCCAGTTGTATGTTCCTGTGGATGTCCGGGCTGCGTTGGCGATTGTATTCGGAAGCCATCCAGTTCCATGCTTCCTTGAGTACCCAGTTTCAGTTCCAGATCCGTTCTAGTTCCGTGTACCATGGAGAGTTTGACCCCAGTCACTATGATCCAGCAGTTCATCAGTTCCTTTGGTACCACACTTAGTAGCACTGTTGATTGTTCCAGTGCACCAGTTCTGCAGTTCACACATGATCCGCTCAGCAGTATGTCCCAGATTTTGTGTCCCCTCTGGACTCTTATGATGTACACAGTGGTCATGTATATTACAGGTCCCCCTTTTCGGGCCTCACAGTTCTGTTTATGTATCTTGATACGAGCATGGGTATGCCCGCCTCGTCCATATATTGAGATTATTTCTCAGTCAGTATTTGAGGTCATGTATATTTCAGGTCCCCATTTTTTGGACCCCATTGTTATTGTTATATTATATCCTGATACGAGCATGGGTATGCCCGCCTCGTCCATATGATCAGATGATTCCTCATCCATTATTGAGGTTATGTACTTTCAGTTCTTGCAGTTGTTCGGGATCGTTGTTCCGAGCTTCAGTTTGTTTCTTCTCTTCTCTCCACATCCCAGGAAAACCATTCATGACTTATGATGTCCATCGGCCATACGATGAGCTCCTGACCTCGCACATCAGGGGGCAATCTGTTAACACCCAAAAAGTGCTCACTAGCCCATTTACCACATTATATGACTCATTTGTCCATTTTCCTACCATATTTCCATTAAAAATCCCAAAAAACCCATTAAAAAGCCTCCAAAAGGCCTAAAATGCCTCCAAAAGGCCAAAAAACCCTCAAAATAGCCTAAAAAAGGCTAAAAAAAACCCCCTTTTCCTCCAAAAATAGCAAAAATCCCCTAAAAAGGGAATAAAAAATATAAAATAATGAGGAAAAGGAGGAAAAAACCCTATACAGCTGCATAAAACCATGTGTTTCCCAAAACCATGGGTCAGCACTCCACCACCAAAAAAACTATAAATAGGTGATGGAGATCCCTTATTCCATATCCACAATCACAAGCACCCTTACTCTGCCAAAATCTCTCTCGAAACCCTAGTTCATCATTTGAACTATTTTCACCTTGAGAGCCACTTTGGCCCATCCCCACCATTGGAGAAGGAGAAGGAGCATTCAGAAGCTTGGAGCATCCTCTTGGACACTGCAAAGGACTTCACCAACCTTGACACTCAAGGTAACATTAATATAAAACCATTTTTTACATCTTTTATTTATGTCTCATGCAATGTTTAAAGTAGTTTGTTAATTGTTGTTTTAGCTTAATCATTTAATCATTATTGAACTGCTACTAAGGAGTCCATTCTCCTTAGTAGGTGCTCATTGGCACAAGCTAGGGGTAAAACCCTAGCTACAGCCCTTATATGCAGAAAATGGTCACAACCCCACGAAATCTCAATTACACATTTTGCAAATCGGTGGGTCATGATGACACAGATTGCCGTGCATATGGGTTGCTACAAGAAAGAATGTGTGATGTATTCTACGTCAAGGATGATCAGTGTGACGTACAAAAACCCCAACTGCAACCACAGGTAGTCCAGCCACTACCTCAATCGGAGATGCAATTTGTACCGCAGCAACAGCCGCAACAGTTTGTGCCGCAATATGCTCCAATGCAAGTAGCTCCACAACAGCCACAGTACGTCCAGCAACCATAGTATGCACCACAGGGGAAAGACACACAATAGAATCCTATGCAGCCGCAATACCAACAGCAGGGCAGATTCTGAGGATGATACCAGGGCAGACGTGGTGGAGGATTTGGTTGTGGAGGAGGATGAGGTGGCCGTGGACCTGTTCAATGCTATCACTGTGCAGTGTGGGGGCATTATCAGTGAGACTGTCCACCACTATAGAATCAGTGTACGTTCTATTTTGTTAATGATCACACAGTTGAGAATTGTCCACAGTTGATTACACGATAGTAGGCTAGGAACGCTCCGTAGATACAGAATCAAACCTAGCCACAGCAACCAGTCCAGAACCAAGTACAACAACTAGTCTAGAACCAAGTACAACAACCAGTACAGAACCAACCCCCACAATCGAATCAGAATGCAAATCCCAATAGGAACCCGCAGGGGAATCTATAGCAGACTTAGATGCAAGGTGCACATATTGCGACAATTTCGGCAGAACTGCAACCACAAGATGCTTCGGTGTCTGTTGTAACTCATGGAGGCAAAACAACTGGGGAAGATAGCTCGCGACCGATGATTTGGTTGGCAGGACAGAAGACGGTACCATTCAATATCGATGCCGAATGGGAGGCATTCCTTCTGGCACGTTGCACCTTGGAGAAAGACCGCGGTAAGGATGTTGTTTGCGATATGCCACCTGTTTTTGACACTACATTGGAGGGTGGTCCGTCGACACCATCGGGAACATTGCAAATGTTTCTTGAGAACTGTCTGTTATTGGCCCGAGATCCGGCCACCCTTTTTGAGATTGAGGGATGGTTGCAGTGATTTCTGAAAAGACAGGAGGAGTCAGCAGTAAACTCTCTACAACAACGGAAGATTAGAAAGGAGATGAGAATGAACATCCAGATTGGTGACTATGATGTTGAATAAGTTATTCTTGATCTTGGTTCGGATGTTAACATCTTAACCAAGTAGGCGTGGCATAAAATGGGGAGTCCCCCATTGATCTGGTCTCCTGTGCAACTCCGGTTTGCTAACCATTCGAAAGTAACACCCATTGGGAGAGTTCCACGGCTAATAGTCGATATTGAGGGTATGAAGACTTATGCTGACTTCAATGTCATTCAAGTAGTTGAGGGAGGAAGATCTTATCCTGCGCTATTGGGGATTGGATGGGATAACGATAGTGGAGCTGTAATCAACTTCAAGAGGCGCATGATGACCTTTGAGAATCACAATCTCAGAGTCATAGCCCCATTGGATCTGGCTGAAGGATGCCGATATGTTGAGCCTGTAAAAGATGATGATCCCACTAGATGGGACCATGCATTCAATATTTCTGAAGACTATATTCATCCCACTGCCAACGGTGAGCTGGGATGGCGCAGCGAGAGCTTTGCATCTTCCGAATCTGATGATGAATTAGAACATTGGCAGAACCGCTTGCACGAAGTGTCATTCCGGAAATGTGGCTAATTACACAATCTTTATGTCGTGTTGCGACATAAATAGTCACACCACCAGTCTATGAGGGGTTGCCTGGCTTAACCAACTTTTTGACAAAATTTGAAGAATGTGTCTCAGAACCACAGCGGTCGCTGGCAATGGAGGAAGCATTGAAGGCTGCTCCAGCATGCTGGTGGGTGACACATAAGAAATCTATTGATGGTTGGTCACAGTGTCGAAGGTTGATGATGGTCCAGTTCGGCGATACTAAGGTTTATCACATTGGAAAATATGATGGCCGGAAGAATCCCAGTGATCATGTGATGGAATGCCAACAATTATGGGTACCGTGACCCAGAGATGAGCGGGGTCCATGCTTTTATCCATACCTTAGATGAGATGCCACACTCATGGTATACTGCAGCCAAGTTGCGCTGAGAAATTAAAACATGGGGGGAGTTGACGGTTTGTTTCACTCATATGTTCACTTTCGTGGATGCCAACCTTGACATCAATAATGCCTTACAGCTCATCCGCGATGTGGTACTTCAAGTTGTTCCGGCGGCCTACCCTATTGATCCGCACACATACTGTCAGATGCAGTCTCTTATGGAGTGCTTCAACATAACCGGTGGGCCAGAGGATGAGGACTATCCCTGGAATGTCAAAATTCCTGAATCTGAAGGAAGTCATGATGTGGTCCCACTTGCTGCGCCAAGTAATCCGTTCAGTCAACCATTAAAGCTTTGTAAGCTCAATATCAGCACAGAGGCCACTCCCAAGTTTGCAAATGTTGGGGACTATTGGGATGACGAGATGATGCGTAAGGTCATTGATTTACTCCATGAGTTTCAAGACTTGTTTCCTACGAAGTTTTCTGATATGAAGGGGATCTTGGGTGATTTAGGGGAGATGAGGATTTCTTTAAAACCAGATGCTAAGCCAGTCCGACAGTGACCTTATCGGCTGAATCCGCAACATAAGGAGAAGGTCAAGGCAGAACTTGATCGCATGTTGGATGCTGGTGGGTGATTCCATGAAGATGGGTAACTCTTTTTGGCCAAATATGACGGTGAAAAATGAAAATTTTATCTATGTATTAAATTGAAGCCCTCTAAACTCATATTTTCCAAATGAATTTTGACATGCAGTTGAAAAACGAAATCTAGAGAATTACGTTGGCTTTCCAATGATATTTTTTTCGAAATATACCAATGTCATTTATCATGTCGAGTTTTCATTTAATGAAACGTGTGTACTTAAAAATTTGAAGAGCAATTAACAAGTAGTTTGTGTTCGTGCACGATAATTTAACGTTAAAGTAATAATTTTAAAAAATGAAATATGTGAACATGATCTAGACAGAATGCACTAGGGCTTACATATTTTTCTTGAAAAATTATATTTATTATTATTTTTCGAAACTAACCAATGAATATTTCAGTCGCATTTTGCACACATGTGTGTTCGTGCACAAAATCTTTTGATTGTTTACATAATTTGCAAAACTAAAAATACCCTTTTGAAGAGGACACGTTTATCAAGGGCTTGTGTATTTTTTCAAATTTTTTGGATGTGTATTTTGAATGTTGTGGATTTATCTTTGAGCTCAATCGAAGTTGTCGACAGGGTTTTTTAGGGCAAGTTTTAGTAGAAATTTAAAACAAAAGACATATGAAGATAAAAATTCGTAAATTTTATATATTTGGATAGAGGATTCGTTGACGAATCCAATGGTATCAAGTCCGCTCATTAATGAGAATTTAATGACATGGTTTATCTATGTGGAAGGCAAAAAAAAATTTCATTCTTCAGTGAAAAGGGCTCTCGGCCTGTATTTTAAGCCCTCGATCGAGCTATATGCTCGATCGAGGGTTTTAAAATACCTCGATCGAGGGTTTACCTCGATCGACGGTTTAACAACACCTCGATCAAGGGTTTAACAACACCTCAATCGAGGTATTTTAAAACCCTCGATCGAGGTATTTGCTTGATCGAGGGCCTAAAACGAGCCTTTTATGTTTTTCAAAAGCTAGTCGAGCTTTTCAAAAGCTAGATCGAGGTCTTGTTTCAACCCTCGATCGAGGTTTTTTAAAACCCTCGATCGAGGTATTTTAAAACCCTCGATTGAGATTTTAAAACCCTCGATCGAGCTTTTAAAACCTCGACCGAGGGCTCTAAAATATCTCGATCGAGGGTCCGAAAAACAATTTTTTTCCATTCTATCCGCCAAAAATGGTGAATGATATTCGTGGATTCACCCTGGTATTATTGAACCAGTGGAAGAGTCTGAATGGATCAGTCCTATGGTGGTGCAGGACAAGAAAACTGGTGAGGTGCGCATTTGTGTTGACTTGCGAAAGTTAAATGATGCCTGCTTGCATGACCATTTTCTGACCCCATTTATTGACGAAATACTTGAAGGGGTGGGCAGCCAGGAGATGTACTCATTGACCGATGGGTTCTCTGGCTACCATCAGATTCACATTGCCAAAGAAGATCACCATAAGACAACTTTCATTACTGAATGGGGCTGCTTTCAGTACACCGTAATGCCATTTGGTTTGAAGAATGCACCTGCAATATTCTCCCGGGTCGTTGTTGCTACATTTAAAGACTTAATTCAGAAGTTTTTGCAAGTATACATGGATGATTGGACAGTTTATGGGTTGATCTGCAATCATCTGGCCAATCTGCGGTTAATGCTTGAGCGCTGCCGACAACACCAGATATCGCTGAACTAGAAGAAATGTATTTTTTGTGCACCATTTGGGATATTGTTGGGTCATATTGTGTGTAATCAAGGGTTGTTGGTTGATCCGGCTAAGATTGCGCTCATTTTGAGTTTGCAACCACCAACCACTGTTAAGCAGTTACGCGCAACTCTGGGCATATGGGTTATTATCACAATTTCATCAAGGGATATGCAGCGATAACCGCCCCTATGGAGAAGTTGCTGAAGAAAGATGCGCTATTTCAATGGAATCCAGAATGTCAAGATAGTTTCGACACACTGAAGATGAAGATGGCTTCAGCACCAATACTGGTATTTCCAGATTGGAGTAAGGAGTTCCATGTACATGTGAATGCCTCATCAATCGCATTGGGAGTAGTATTGGCTCAGCCTGGCGAAGGAGATCTTGATCACACCAGTGCTTTCACTAGTCGGATGTTGTCATCCGCTGAACGCAACTACACCACCACTGAGCGGGAGGGTTTGGTAATGGTCTATGCACTGCAGAAGTTCAGGCACTATTTGTTGGGTGGGCACTTTAAAATGTTCACTGACCATTCCGCGTTGAAATATCTAGTTAATAAGCCTATGTTGGGGGGGAAGATATGCCGCTAGCTACTTCTTTTTCAGGAGTTCGATTTTGAAGTCATTGTGAAGACAAGCCGATTGCATGCTGGTCCTGATCATCTATCATGGATTGATACAGTGGAGGAACCAACTAGTATTGAAGACGGGTTGCCGGATGCACAACTATTTAAGGTTGACGTTGTTGATGACTATTTTAATGACATCCTCCAGTTTCTGACAACGTGTACTGCACCAGATGAGTTCACCACCAGTCAGAAGAATCAATTGGTAGTCAAGGCTGCAGACTTCTAGCTAATCGTAGGAGAGTTGTATAAAATGGGCACTGATGAGATATTGCGTAGATGTGTCTTGCCGCATGAGCAAGCACTAATAATGGCTGAAGCACATGGAGGAGTAGTAGGAGGACACTATGGTGGTCGGGCGACAACTAGGAAAGTATTGCGTGCGGGCCTGTGGTGGCCTACCCTGCATAATGATGTGACAGACTATGCACGGTCATGCGATGTCTGTCAGCGAACTGGAAAACCATCTAGACGTGATGAGATGCCGCTGATGCCTCAAATAACATTGCAACCGTTTGACAAATGGGCCGTGGATTTTGTCGGACCAATCAATCCACCAGGGAAACGCACGGGTGCGCGGTATATCATCACGGTGACAGAATATTTGAATCGATGGGCCGAGGCGACACCTATAGTTGATTGTTCCACAGCTACGGTGGCGCGATTTTTGTTTGATAACATAATCACTCGCTTCAGCTACCCCAAGATATTATTGAGTGATCAAGGCAGCCATTTTCTTAATCACACCATCAGCGCATTGATGGAGGAGTTGTAGATATAGCATAAGAAGAGTACACCCTATCACCCATAGGCGAATGGCGCAGTGGAGGCTTTTAACAAGGTATTGGAGCATGCGCTGACAAAGGTGTGCAATGCGAACTACGACGATTGGGATCTCAAAATCCCAGCAGTGTTGTGGGCCTATCGCACCACATGTAAATGGCTGACAGGTCAGACACCATTTAATTTGGTGTATGGACAAGAAGCGATTATGCCAATGGAGTATATTGTTCTGAGTCTACGGATTGCGGCTTTCATAGGCATGGATGATGTCGCAGCCTTAGACGAACGTCTGGCGCAATTGGTGCAACTGGAAGAAAATCGTTTCATCGTTGGGTTCCACCAGGGGGTAGAAAAGGATCGACATAAGGCATGGCATGATCGCCACATCAAAAATAAATAGTTTTAGTAGGGCAACTTGGTGCTGTTTTACGACAACAAGTTTATGAAACATCCAGGAAAGTTGTAGATGCATTGGCTTGGTCCCTATCACATCAGTAGTATTTCTTCCGAAGGAGCGGTTCAGTTGTAGCAGCTGGACGGTGCGATGCTCCCCAAGATGGTAAATGGTCATAGTTTGAAGCCCTATCGCACGGGCTTAGAACACTGCGATGCCTAAGTCGCATCGGATAAAAAAAATAAAAATAAAAAATAAAATTTTTTTGATGAGTTGCAGGATGATTGGTGGCAGCATGTCGCACCACAATGGATGAAATGCGGAAGCAGGGAGGCTTCTGCCGCAAGTTGGGAACGGTCGGAGACACATTGCAGCATAGTGACTGGGTCAAATCAGTAATAAATGCTAAAAGTTCAGACAGTTAATTAACGACGTTGTTCGAATGATGGGCATTAATGGCGGATCCGACCGATCGATGGACTAGATTGATAGTGGATTTGTGTCATTAATACAGGATTTTGGTTGAGTTAATGACTGATTTTGTGATGATTACGGCAGATTTGGTTGGATTCTATAAAAACGGATTGGATCCGGTCGAAAGGCACCAAGAATTCAGTTGTTTTCGTAAGATTGTGGCATGCTGCATAGTATTGTTGCTGGTTCATGAGTGTTGATGTGTGTTGGGAGAAGCTGTTGGCATTGTAGAGTGTTGTTGTTGAGGATAGTGAGGTATGCCAGGTGAGCTGGAGACTGTTGAGATCAATAGTGAAGTCAATTCCCCCTTCATCTCGGCTATTGTTGAAGAAGAACCTATGCCAACCGTCAACCTTGAGGCCAAGGTAGCAACTATGCGGGTGGGAGAATCTATAATTGCTAAGAAGCGACGAGGAGGTCAGCACTCGGAGTCCCCGCAGAGTAAGAGGGTGCTTCGGTCCTCTGTGGTGATGGCGGGTGAAGCTCCGGAACAGGTGGGGTAGTCTAGTCACCCCATTCGTGTGTCTGCCCCATGGGCGGGACTCTCCGCCGGTGACATCCTTGGGTATATCCGTCCAGTTCGGCCGGATGATACCCCACGCAAGATAAACCCAAAACATAAGTATGGTGTGAAGATACCAGCGCTCCCGGTTGGAATGGAGTGCTCTGTGGATATTGAACTGGCATTGATGCGTCTGCGCTACAATGATCATGATATGGTGGCCTACCCCGACATTGCATCTGCCCCTTATTTGCAAGAGACGCGCCTTTTCCCAACACCGACTGTACACGACTGGGCACGAGGATTGAAGCAGGTCAAGTTCTTAGGGCTCATTAATATGCCACATTTTGGGCGACTGGCGGAAGTGAATGCCTGCGTAAAGCAGCTCCTGGCGTGTTTTTTATGGTGGGTCATTGTGGCTGGATAAAGAAGTCCCGGTCACCGTTGACTTAATTTCATTCATAACCGGCTTTCCTAAGAATGGATTTGATCCGGTGCAGTTCATCTCGGGGAAGGCCAATGAGAAGAAGCAGGCACTGCAGTTGGCATAGAAATATGACCTAGAAATGGACGGGCGTGGGTATCGCACCAGCAGCTGTAATGATCAAGCGGTGCTCACCGGCATTAAGATTCTGTCATGTAAGGTGGTTAGGGGTGGTTGACCTAACCAATGCAACTCGGGCATTGTTACATGCGCTGAGCAATGTGCGAAAGGGGTCCAAATGAATTGGTCCCTGTACCTCCTGAATCAATTAATGGAGGATGCGGCGGAGGTCCAATTAGGAAAGGGTGCCTTTACATACAGTTGGCTGTTGCTGTTGATTTCTTTCGTCGCATGGAAAGAGCCCGGCACATACCAGGGCATGGACTGTCCAATTGCAGCAGAACGAAAGGGGGCGCGATATCAAAATCTATGGTATGTACGGGAGCCTGAGCGACTCCAGGATTGCATTTTGCATTTTTGGCTGTATTGGGAGATTCTTTGTGTCGCGGCAACACAGGTCCCGCGAATATCTAAAGAAACTATTGCGCGGTTCAAACTTGTTATGGCGTTTGCAATTCGGCCGCATACCATACATATCCAAGCCCGTCGTGATCCTGATCGATAATGGTTGTAGACCGCGTATAAGGTGACCTCCACAGACTTGGAGGGTGCTGTGAAGGAGTGGCCGGACGAATGGCGACACCCCATGAGTTCGCTAGAGATAGAAGCTGGTGGCCCACCGTTGGGCCCAAATGATCGGGTATTAGCCCAAGACGAGCAGAGTCACCATGAATTAGGGCACCAATCGACCAAAACGATATCAGATGATAGCGAGTGGGAGCTTGAAGAGACCCGCTCTAAAAGGTATCAGGAGCGGGCCACAATCAGTGGATTGTCTTTTCCTGCCGAGGCACAATTGGGCCACTTGGTCACAGTGCTCAATACTCCATCCTCTGCGGCAACAGACAAGATGGAAAGGAAAGCAGATGAAGGATTCCATGCGATCACGTCTCGGTTAGAATCCTTGTACGACTTGGTTTCCGGTAGGGCACCAAAGGAGGCAACAGCATCAACCTTTGACACAATCATCACTGAGTCGCGGGTCAAGAATGTGGAGATTCCCCCAAGTGCGATTGTGACCAAAGATGCAGCACTAACCCCATTGCTGTAGTAGCTACACACAATGACCATTAATGTGAATGCCTTGACCGCGGAAGGATTGACTAGTCTGCAGGCTACTACCAGCAAGGAAATGACAAACTGACTGCGGCAGATCAACGGTATGTGTGCCCGCCTGCAGGAAAGCGAGGATGATGCACAACGCACCATTGAATAATTGACTGCTAGGGATGCTTCCGCATGGAAGGCAGTGGATGACCTTGAGGTACACATTGAGGAAGAACAGGCGGAGAAGGCCCGCGAAGTTGAAGGCCTAAAAAAGGAACATGATTTCCTGATTGCAGAAAAGGCTCGCATGTGGGACGACAGTGTCCGGGTTGATCGAGTGATCATAGAGACTTATAAACATGTCCCAGAGCCCACTGAAGAGGTAGATGTGCTCCATTGAGTGCAGCGACTAGGGGCTGCTATTATTCAGTTGCGACAAGAGAATCATGAGTTGAAGTCCCAGCTAAAACTGGGTACACCTCAGGCCGAAGTGGATGAACGACGAAGGGCAATTGAGGACGTTGCCACTTAGATGGAGGAGATGGAAACATAGGCCACCAAGCTCACGACTGAAACGGTGCAATTCTGGGGCTGCATTGTTTAGGATGAGTAGGTTGAGCATCTCACGAAGTACTGACAGGAAGCGGAGGGACAGTTGGCCACATTAAAAGCTGCAATGCGCACAATGCCACCACTGGAGCAAGTTGCTATGTCTCAAGAGCTGAAAGACTTACAACACTGCGTCGCCAAGGCGGACGAGCAATAGAAGATACATGCGGCCCAGTTAGAAGAGTTTTGGTACATGGGTGGTAAATTTATGATACAGGCTAGTAAAGCTCTGGAGGCAGTGCAGAAGTGTCGACAGCAGGTCACGGAAAAGCTTACGGATCACCCATCTGCAGACGCCATGGTCGACAGTCAAGTAGCGGCTACGGAATCCAAGGAGCTGGTGTGGATAGTTGAACAGTCGTATGAGGACTTCAAAGTAAAAATGACGGCGTGTACCATGTCCAGCAATTGACGTGGCTCGAGGGTGAGGCACAAGATTGTGTTGGGGGCCTGTTGGCAGGCGGGTTGGTAGAGTGCTGTCGCAGCATCTCCAATGTGTTGGTTGTGGAGCCAGATCTTCTAGTCTCATAGATGATATTGTATCAGCCGTGTTTGTACCCCAGTTTTATATGATATGTAGGTGGACTGTACACTCACCCTAGCGGGGGGGTGTGGGGGGGCATCGCCCCCCCACGGGGTTCCAGGGGGGATGGTTTTCGCCAGTTATTTTGCGGGCCCATGGTTTTGGGTATCCCGTGGTATTTTCCCATTGTATTTCCCTTATAAAATAAATACATTGTAATACGGCTAGGGTTGTTGATGTATTAAGGTTTATGGATTGTAAAGATCTTTGAGATCAGGAGAGAGACTGTGAAACAGAGAAGAGGAAGTGCAGTGGTTGTGCTGCAGGTTGTATCCCTTCACCTTGCTGGACGGTAATAATAATAAGGACTGGAAAATTCAGTGTGGATGTAGCCCAAGTTGGGTGAACCACGATATATCTTTGTCTCTCTTGTAATGTGTATGTGTGATTATATTTGCATTTTTGTTTATTGTTATTGCTCTGCGATCCTGTTTTTCTAACACAATGCTGCAATAAGGCAAAAGATGACGCAAATGGCGAGGAGCGGAATATTAGTTATGTATTTTGGGTCAATTGTACCACGGAATGTGGGTTTTGGGTCATTTGAACCACATATTATGTAATGTTGAGTCAGTTATACTGCAGAATGCGGGTTTTTGGTTAGTTTTGTACCAAGTTAGTTAGATATTGGGTCACTTGTCCAAATGTCGGTTAGGAAATTGTTATTAAGTGGACAAGCATTGTAATGACGGAAGCCTATATATAGATAAGAGTCGTAGGTATTGGGGGAGAAGAAGAGATAGGAGTGGAATTAAGGTGAAAAGAAGCTCATGTTTTTGGTTGTTTCTGCGCATCTGTGATATATTGTCGAGACCTAATCTTGAGGACATATTGTATCTAAGGTTTTGCAGTGATAATATGATATGATGAAACTGTTCTGGTGCAACTCCTGGGTTCTTTCTATTTATTTATGGTAATGCAATGTCGCACATCATGAATAATGCTATGTTTCCTTGATGCAATGTTGCTTTATTGTTATTACTACGATGATAATGAATGTTGCGATTGAATAATGCATTATGAACACATGTCAAATGTTTGAGATTCCTGTTTAGTGTTGCAGTAGAGTTAGTTCATACAGCCGCAACTCTCCTCCTTCCTCAGCGGAAACATGGTTCTGTTTGCTCTTCCTGGATGCCTCGGGTGAGACCTCATCTGCTCTGCAGATGTTTCTGGGCAGGATAAAACCTTCCCGGGCCAGTGCCCAAGGAGATTGCGGCATGTGTCGATAGTGAAGTGGAACCCCTGTCGACTGGAGTTGTGTTGGTCAACAAGAATTAGGTTAGATGGGGGATCCAATAGGGTCATAAATATCATGAAAGCAAAAACATAGGGATGAATGGAGGAGTGGGGTGCACTTATGGAGGTGGAGGCACAAATTAAGGAGGTGGAAGCTAAATTCTAGCTTACAGCTCCTAGAATCTAGGGAGAGGGCTCATAAGTGACAAAAACACATAAATGGCAGAGAATTTATCCCAAGGATGGAGAACTAGACAAGAGGGGCCCACTAAAGTATGTATAAGGTGCAATAATAACTCTATAGCTCATAAAAATTGAAAATGGGTTATGTTGTACAATGTTTGGGTGACCAACACTATTAAAGTCACCAAGGCACAAAATGAACTAGGATGGAAAACTACCATCCAAAAAACAACTATAAGGTGATAGGGATGTCGCCCATTCCCCCTCTCTCCATGAGATCCATGGTCTCTCATACTCTTTTAGTTTCCTTTGCTCAGCCAGTTTTTTATTTAATTAATAGCAACAATCATTCAAAGATAACAATAATGACAATAACAATAACAACAACAACCTTAACATTAATAATAATAATGCTAAATTCCATAGTCACATCATCAAACAAATGAGCATAATTCCATAGTCACATTAACAAATAGAATATAATTCCATAGTCATATAAGATATCATAAGTCCAGGGCTTAATAATCATGGTATTACATCCCCCTTCCCCTTAAACAATGCATTGTCCTCGATGCACATTTATTGTGAACATGCCTTAAACATCAAACTTTCAAAATAGATGAGAGTATGCTTCCCTCATAACATCTTCCATCTCCCAAGTCACATACTCAGGGATGTAATGGGTCCATTGGACCTTTACTTGCCATATCTCTTGATTCTGAAGCAGTTTGACCTTGCTACCCAAAATGGCAATAGGTTGTACTAGAAAATCCCCTTCTGATTCCACCTAGATCATAATTCCATTTAGTCACACGATTAGTACCATGTACACACACACACAAACACACACACACACATGAATAAAGAAAATAAAATCACTCTAATTACCTGGATCACATTCCAATCAATTACATGGTTAGCATCAGGTATATACTTTTTCAATAAAGAGACATGAAATACATTGTGTACTCTAATGCAAGCAAGTAGAGCCAACTCATAAGAAATGGTTCCTATTTTAGATAATACCTCAAAAGCACAATATCTGGCAGCTAGCTTGGAGCAATTTCCCAAGTTTAAGGAACTCTTCTTGGGTCTAAATTTCAAGAACATATGACCTCCAACTTGAAACTGTTTGGCAATCCTATTCTGATCTGCATAGATTTTATGCCTATCTTGAGTTGCCTTTATATTTTTCTTTATCTTAACCATCTGATCCTCGATATCCTTTAATAATTTTGGTCCAACAATGACTCTATTTGTTGGGTTATCCCAACTGATGGGAGTTTTGCACTTCCTTCCATACATGTCCTCGAAGGACTCATCTTCAAAGAGTAATGATATCCATTGTCATAAGAAAATTCCACCAAGTGTAAATAATCTTCCCACTTAGATGATTGATCCATCACATACATCCTCAACATATCTTCAATCACTTGGTTAAGTCTTTCTATTTTTCCATCTTCCCAAGGGTGGTATGTTGTACTCATGTTTAGACTTGTGCCAAACCCCTCAAACAATCCTTTCCAAAAGTAAATTTAGAATCTCTGTCTGATACCATAGCCTTGGGAATACCATGCAATCTGGCTTCTTCTCTCATGTAAATATCTGCAATGTTAGTTTCTTTATGAATTGTCTTTACTGAAATGAAGTGTGCTTCCTTAGTTAACTTATCTAGTACAACCATGACGACATCATTTTGAAATATTGTCTTAGGAAACTTGGTGATGAAATCCATCGTCACTACATCCCATTTCCATTCTGGTATTGGAAAGGGCTGCAACAATCCCGCTGGATGCTGATGCTCAATTTTAACTTTTTGACATTCCATGCACCTAGCTATATATTCTGCAACATCATTCTTTATCCTTGGCCAATAGTATTGTTTCCTTACTGTTGTTACTGTCCTTTGATAACCCGAATGTATGGCATAAGGAACATCATGCATTTCCTTTAGAACCATCTTCCTTATATCTCCAACATTGGAAACATAAACTCTATCTCTATGCATGACGATCCCATTTTCTTTCAACTTATACTTATCAAATTTCTGTGGAATTTTCTGTTGTTGCAATCCTTCTTTTACTTGTTGATAAATTTCATCTGTAACATTGGCTTCGATGATATTATCCTTTAAATCTGATGTACTAGTGTTGATAGCTACTACATGCATCACATGTATCTTCCTACTAAGTGCATCAACTACCTTATTTTCCTTCCCTTTGATATGCTCGATGTCAAATTCATATTCACATAATAAATCCATCCATCTCCTTTGTCTTGCATTCAAATTAGGCTGCTCAAACAAGTACTTTAACCCATCAGGATTAGTTCTTAACTCAAACTTCTTACCCATTAGATAATGTCTCCACATCTTCAAAGCATGGATGATAGATGCAAGCTGTAAGTCATGGGTGGAATTGTTCTGCTCATGTTCCTTTAACTTTGTAGATTCATAATTGATCACATGTCCATCTTGCATCAATACTCCACCAATGCCTTGCTTACATGCATCTATGCACACACCAAAGTTTCCTTCAAGATCTGCAATATTTAGAACAACTGCACTAGTAAGCATTTCCTTAATTCTTTGAAAACTATCTTCACACTTAGGATTCCAATCGAACTTCACACCCTTCTTCTATAAAGATGTTATAGTATGAGATAAATTCGAGAATCCTTCGATGAGCCTTCAGTAGTACCCAGCTAATCCCATGAAAGATATTACTTCTAATACATTCTTAGGTATTGGCCAGTCCATCATGGCTCTTAGATTTTCAGGATCTACTAAAACACCTTCTTCATATATGATATGTCCTAAGTAATGAATTCTACCCTAATAAAAAAAACACTTGCTTAGATTGGCATACAACTAATGTTCCCTAAGCACTTGCATTACTAGTCTTAGATGTTCTTCATGCTCTTCTTGTGTCTTGGAATAGATAAGGATGTCATATAAGAATACAATCACAAACTTATCTAAGTATTTTCTAAAAACACCATTCATCAAGCTCATGAATACTGCAGGTGCATTTGTTAACCCAAAAGGTACCACAAAAAACTCATAATGTCCATGCCTTGTTATGAATGTTGTCTTACTGATATCTTCATCCTTAATCCTAATCTGGTGGTATCCCGATATCAAATCTATCTTTGAAAACACTTTGGATCGTCTCAACTAATCAAATACGTCATCAATCCTTGGTAAGGGGTACTTATTTTAATTGTTGCTTTGTTGAATTGTCTATAGCCTATGCAAAGTCTTAGAGTTCCATCCTTCTTCTTCGCAAATAACATAGGAGCACCCCAAGGTGAAACATTGGGTCTTATGTAACCTTTCTTTAGTATCTCCTCCAGTTGCATCTGTAATTCCTTTAACTCTGGAGTACTCATTCTATAAGGTTCTTTAGTTGAAGGTACTGTCCCTGGAACCAAGTCGATAGAAAAATCAATGTCCCTCTTAGGAGGAATTCCTAGCAGTTCTTGAAATATATCTGCAAATCCTTGTATTACCGAATAATCCTACAATTCTGGATCTTTTCCTTCTTTTGACTCTTCCATATGAATGGAATATAACCGACATCCCTTTCTGAGAAATTTCTTCAATTGTAGAGCTATGATCTGCCTCAGGGATAAGGGTCTAGGTATACCTTTGACTGACACTCAGTTTCCTTCTTCATCCAAACAAGTATAAGTTTTATTATGACATTCCAATATGGCATGGTGTGCATCCAACCAATCCATGGAAATCAATACATCATATGACCCTAAGGGTATGATGTTCAAGTCTGCAAAGGTTTTCAATCCATTCATTTCTATTGGACACACTTTTACAAATTCTGTGATTTTCCTCTTGGCTCCTGTAGCTAACTATACTAGACTTGTTGTTTCAAGTTTACTTTTCTTCAAATGACATTTATCAACTATATTAGGTGGAATGTAACTATTTCTAGCTCCAGAATGAATCAAAATAGATATGGTTTTATTAGCAATCTTACCTTCTACCTCAATCATTCAGGACTGGTGGTCAACTTGCCTCCCATCCAAGGATGCAGAGACCCTCTGCACACTTCCACCTACATTTCCAAGAGTTGAATCCTTTTGAATGTTGTGATGATTATTTTTCTTAAATGGGAACTAACTGGAAAAGTGATTTTCCTTGCATATCCAACATTTCACAGGTGTTCTTTTCCCTAAAGGCTCAGATGGAAACCTTTATTTCTCTGCTCCTGTTTGTTCTTCTTCATATCCTTCCAATTATTTTGATATGGGGCCTTGCTCTTATTCTTTTCATATAATTTATTTCCTTCCAAATGGCATCCTTAAGGTTCTTTTGACTATCATACTGGATTTTGTCTCTATAAGATTCAGGAAGACCACTTAGGAACCTTTGAATCTTTACCTTCTCATCTTTGATGAAGTCCTCACTCTTCAAAATTTCTAGAAACTTCTTATCATAGGAATCCATAATCATGCTCCCCAATTTGAGCTCAAAGAACTCTTCCATCTTTTTTTCATAGTAATTCTCAAAGAGGTATTCCTTTTGGAAGTATTTTTTAAATTTATTCCAAGAGATTTTTTCTTTGTCGATGTCTTTTAGGTTAACTAGTTAATCCCAGCAGATAGATGCATTACCTTGCAGATGGTATATGGCTACTCTTGATTCCATATTAGGTGTATACTAATGCAACTAGAATAAATTTCTTAGTCCTAACAACCATGCTTCAACATCTTCTCCATGCTTTACTTCTCCATCAAAAGTTGGGGGATTGATTCTTCTCAACTCTCCTACTATTTCATATCGGGTATAAATCCTCTTCCTGTATCTCACCAGAGATCTTTTAGGACTACTCTCTATACTGCTTGATGCATATCCTTTCCTCCTCTCTGAGCAATGAAGTATCCTTGAAGATGACCTAGATCTCACATACCCTATTCTATGATTATTTTCAACAGATCTTTGGATGGTCTTGAATAATTTTAAATCATTCATAATCTATTCCTAGATATGAATTATCCTTTCTTTATCCTCCCCACAATTCCTCACCGAATCCTCCAAGCTTAATGGTTCATTTCTCCTCTTATACCTATTTGACCTTATTCCCTCAACAAACTTCTCTTCAGGGATGTATGGTCTCTATCCTTCCTCAAAATCCATTTCCAATCCCTGACTTCCTACTACTGAACTTGTACTTGTTGAATCTCTAGTCGTCATAGATTTGAGTAATATCTTAGTTTAGTGGCCATGCTACTTGCTCGATCATTCACTAGGAACTGCAATGTGTTCATTATCAATCATTTGTTAGAAAACTACATATTGGCATAAATTCATTATTATTCAAGCCACTTGTTCTTATTAGTTATGAAGTGACAAGCTAAATTTTCTATGTTACAATCTACCTAACTGGACAAGGGGAGTTAGAAATACTTCAAGGATTTCTTCTTATCAACTGGACATCATGTCCATAGCCATCCCAAGCTAACAATTTAATTAACTAACTCACATGTGAAACTATACTAAGCTGCATGCATCCAAGTTATCTAATGCAAATGCATGTTTACAAAGTAACTTGTAATTTTGCAAAAGACCCAACAGCCGCACTGTTGAAACCTTCAGCTCTGATACCACTTTGTAGCATCCCTAACCCTTAAGTAAATTTAAGGGTCCTAATAAAATCCTAAGTTAAGTTTAATCACAATGGATACAGATAAATTATGGTTAGGCTAACTAACCATTCACCTATAATTAAAACTTCTATCTGTGGAAGTTGTTTTATAACTAAAGTTGTGACACTTAATTAATAATTTTCAATGTCCAATCTAAGGATCATAATCGAAACAATCACATGATTATGACATGATAAACATCATCTTCTGTGTGAATAATTACTTCATGCATTTTTGAATGTTTGATAACATAGTTGATAAATAATTCAAGTATTGTTCTCATCCATTATTTGCAAATTAATCTATTTTCTAGTGTTGTCATGTGTGTGTTGTTAGTGAGGCTATAAAGTAAGGAAAACCATATATCATGGAACATATGTAAGCTGAAATATATAGCCACACCAAAACCATAACAAATAGAGAACACTAGCTACAACTGCAACCCTCAAAATTTGCACCCGATAATTGTCCCCTACAGTAATCTCTTGCTAATAAAAATAAGAATGTATGGCTACCACCCTCTATCCATCAATCACTTTTACATCTAGAATGCATCGATAAACCTCACATCTACAACAATGAACACATTTGTAAATAAAACTTGTACAATCTAATGACAGGTGCACCAGAACACTGTCAGACCAAAACATGCATACCTTGGTCATTTAGAAAAAAAAATCGGCGAAACGAAAGGCGATCCTTAATGGAAACGCTGCTCCAGAGGCAATATAACAGGTATTATGACTAAAAAATGAGAATAAATGGGTGAACTAGAACCTATGGTTGCGCCCCTGTCAATACCATCGAACCAAAATTACAATTTATGATTAAGAGAAAGAAGAATAGAAAGAAGGTAAGGAGAGTAGAAAAATATTGTATCAAATTCATCCTTCCTGCATATAGATCCTAGCATACAATACATGAACATGTAGAAAACCAATTTATCCACCATTGCACATATACTAAATAAAATAATGTAATAAAAATGAAACACAAGAGATATTCTTATGTCAAAATAAGGGCAACTGGTTTCAATAGGACAACTTTCCTCCCAGTTGTATACACAGTCAAGCCTTCCTCACTTGAATAGGTCACCCCCGATATGAGACCATGGATCAATGGTTAGAGTCATACTTAGTCTAGCAACTCTTGGAACTACCTCTTCCGAGAACCACAATGATTCCCACTACTAATTTCATGTCCGTCTCCACTTCCTATGGGATGTGACTCCTCTCATCGGCCCATTTCCTGGCTTCCTGTGCGAGAACATGGACTAGTAGAGTGATATAATGGAAGAAAAGGGAACAACTAGACTATCTCTAAGTCTCAACACACTCTCAATACTAACAACATTCCCAAGTGAGATAACACAAGACAAGCGATCCAAAGCTCAAGATTAGCTTCAACAAGGAGAGAGTACATGTATAAATAGATTAAGGAGGGAAATTCAAACCCAAGGTGGCCAACTAGAATAGGTTTTGAGTGTGGTTTGGATTCATCATTCAGACTTAAATAAAATTAGTGGATTGGTGGCCTAGTTAGTAGATTCCCTTTCCCATATTAGCACCATGAGGAGTTACCAAAAACGGAGTGGAGCCATGAAGAGCACAAAGAGGCACACTAATGCATAAGGGGGGTTACAAAACATGAAGCAGGGAGAATTAGGTGAGAGAGGGGATCAAATAGGGTCAAAAATATAATGGAAGTACAACAATAGGGATGAATGGAGGAGTGGGGCGCACTTATGGAGGTGGATGCACAAATTAAATATGTGAAAGCTAAATTCTAGCTTACAGCTCTAAAATCTAGGGAGGGGGCTCACAAGTGACAAAAACACATAAATAAGAGCGAATTTATCCCAAGGAGGGCGTACTAGAAAAGGGGGGCCCACTAAAGTATGTATAAGGTGCAATACTAACTCTATAGTTCGTAAAAATTGAAAATGGGTTCCGTTGTATAATGTTTGGGTGACCATCACTATTAAAGTCACCAAGACACAAAATGAACTAGGATGGACAACTACCATCCAAAAAAATGATATAAGGTGCTAGGAATGTCCCCCATTCCCCCTCACTCCATGAGATCCATAGTCTCCCATACTCTTTTAGTTTTCTTTGCTCAGCCAGTTGTTTATTTAATTAATAGCAACAATAATTCAAAGATAACAATAATGACAATAACAATAACAACAACAACATTAACTTTAATAATAATAATGCCAAAGTCCATAATCACATCATCAAACAAATGAGCATAAGTCCATAGTCACATTAACAAATAGAACATAAGTCTATAGTCAGATAAAATATCATAAGTTTGGGGCTTAACAATAGGGGTATTACATGGAGTTAATGGATTTAGGAAGAAGGAAAAAAGGCATAAATCTTACTCATAGCTTCGTGCGGATAGAATGATGTTTCCCAAAAGGGTCCTAGTATGAATACGACATGTCATAGTTTCCACATGAACTGATTGTCATATCCTTTTACCACCAAGTTGGTTGACAAGGGGAAAAAGTTCCAAATCATTAGTTGTCGTGGAAAAGGATGCGATGTCAGAAAAGGAATCAAGGTTTAGTGACGTCGCAGTAAATGTGACGAATGTAACAAATTGGACAAAGAAGCAAGTTAGCAAGAAAGATAGAGCACAACTAGTAGAAGATCAGTTTTAGTACTGTGTAGTTGGCACAACAGGAAGAAATTAGCATGAAGATTGTCAAGCACTCTATATGCAGATAAATTACTACCAAACACACAGAGCATATGAAATTTATTGTCAACCCGAGAAAGTCTTTTTATTTCAAAGGATAAGTGCACAATATATGCTTAAACACAAAACCATTAGAAGTGAATACTTTTATCTTCTATCATCCATGTTCATCCCAAGAATCTATGCAATCCCAATTGCCTTCTAACTGCTATACTACAATTCTTTTCTATTACGCATCATTAAGAAATGGTATCAGATCTAATCAACAATTGCAAAAGGAAATCTCATTCGCATCCTAAAACAATCACTTGTCTGATCTAATCAATCTGGAAATCATAAAGCATAAACTGAATATTACTCTAGAATTTCATATGAAAAAGATTGAAACAACTGTTCTAAGAAATTGAATTGCAGAAGGGAAATCAATCAACACATAACAGGAAAGCTAAATTGTAAGAGCTCTTGGGATCACATCTCAGCTGTAAGATGAACACAGCAGTGTGAACAGAAATTGAAATGCATAAAGCAACCCTGACTCAGTCGACTGTTATTCTACACCATTCACCAATCTCACAGAAATATAATCTTTTACTGGGAAATCCACACAATAAATATTGCTGCTGCATACAAAGGAAAGAACAAAGCATCACACAACAAGAAAGATAAAATCCTATTTTAACTCAGCAATCTCTGTGGAAGACGGGCCCAGTCTTCACACAGAGATGCTAGTTGAACAACACCCTCTTTAACTCAGAAGTAACCCCTTATATTAACAGAAGAATGAGTACAAAGTTTGGCTTGGCTGCTAATACAAAATGAATTAGTTGTTTGCTGTTCAACCCCTGAGTCGAGGCAACTCACCCTATTTATACATACAAATCGTAACATCTAATCCCATAATTGGGCAGCCATGAAGATCTCTGATCTTCAGGCGCCCTAAATAATCTAGCTGTTACAATGCGTGGCAGAACAGAAATATCCAAATATGAGAGAGTTATTAATTGCCCCATGAGTGGTGGTCCTTCCAGCTTACAGCTAGACTCGAGCAACAACATACTTAAGATAGCAAATTCTGTTACAGCTGCCCTGTCACGACTGTGCCTTGATTGATGATTCGAGCCCCAAGGAACCTTCTACAAGGAACGAACATCCCTTTCTTTATGACTTGTTCAGCCCCGATCTTCCTGCAATCCATTTGTCTCAACTACCTTCATAAATCGTAACATGTTAGCACAATTTGAGAGATGCACAGCTTTAATTATCACCATCATAAGCATTAATAAAATAAAACAATAATCAGCCATACCTTGGTAATTTGGGGGATAAGGTAAGAACAATAGGTTTGATTTCCATGATAAATAGTGTAGGACAGGAACAGGAAAGATGAATAATGATGACTAAAAAGGGCCAATTCTGGGCTCAACAAAGATTTGTGACAAGAACAGAAGATCAAGATGCATAAGGAAGATAACAAATGTATAGGGGAAGTGTATCGAAGATGGACATGAAAACAATGTACAGATTTCAAAGTATTAGTGCAGAAATAATAGTGAAGGAATAAAGCATTAAGACAGGGGGAGTTATCCCTATAAGAAGATGAAAGTTGGCCAGCACAAATAGAAGAAAGAAGAACCAATAGTTGTGCAGTAATGGTACCGCTTTTCCATTGATTTCAAAGGGGGAGAAAAAGCATGAAGTTGATCATGGAGAAAAAGCATGAAGCTGATCATGGAGAAAAAGCATGAAGCTAATCATGAAGAAAATGAAGCAGGAGAAAGAGCATGAAGTAGGTCATGAAGCATGCGGTCGACATAGAAGTAACATAAAGTAGTAGAAGCATTGACAGGAGAATGTGTAGATGTCAAAGGCTCAAACTAGCAAAGAAAACAGGAGGAGCATACACACAGGGGGAGTATGTGACAAGCAAAAATGAAGCATACAATCTCAAGAATATGACTAGGCACAACTTCATAAGGTGTTAACATCAATGTCAAAGGGGGATATTGTTGAACTGTGGTTGTCATTGATGTCAACTAAGGTCAAAGAGGATGTCATCTGATGTCAAAGAGGATTCAATACTCCTATGCCATCTTGAAGAAGTATATGGAAACCAATTTGAATAAGTATATGCACAAGCAAGAAGAAGAACTATATGGATTCTAGTCTAAATAAGTATATCCAGTTTGAAGACATACATAAGGAATGCATCCTACAACATGTGGTACATGTGGAGACATCAAGGTAGAAGATAAATAGTTGTTTGCACAAAGGTTTGAGTGTGCAAGCAAGTCAAGATTTAGGAGTGAGCAAGAATCTTGAAACAAGAATTGTTCAAGCAGCTTTGCAAGTCCTAAAAGCGCGCAAGATTAACCAATTGGAAGAAGATTTCAGTTGTTGAAGCGCGCAGAAGTACTAGAAAGGGTGTAGTGGTTGAAATTATCATATGTGCAAATTCCACAGATAATGATACATCAAGTGCACAATACCCACAAGTAGTGGTACATAAACTGTACAAAACCAAATCGCATGGGCACAAGTCCCACTAGTCAAAGGATAAAAATATGCGCAAGACCCACAAGAGATGGCACTTCATTGGTGCAGAATATGACAAGTGGTGGAAGTGTAAAGTGAGCACAAACTGTGAAGCAAAGAAGAAGGAACACCACAACTAACTTGTGTACATACAATCCATGCAGGACTTGTATAAATAAGAAGCAAGTTGGAGATTTGAAGTAAGCTTGATGGCAAGGACAAAGAGCTTGTAAGTGAAAAGATGGAAGATACAGATTTATAGTTTTCGGGGCATTAAGGGCTCATGGAATCACAACAATATGATCTTGTCGAAGAGCCGAGTGTGCACAAGTAGAGAATGGAATAGCTAATGGTGAGAAGAATGATGTTGTGAGTCTATGACAGTTGCGCGAAGATAGAAAGGATGAATTACAAAATATGCTCAAGTGTGTGGAGACTAAATGACAGTATTGCAGAAAAAACGTAGATAGTCATAGATGATCTAAGTCAGAAGTGCAGAAGAAGATCTAAATTTTATCTTGTGATGTGAGAAGTGCAGAATTTTAACTGATGTATGAAGATTAAGTTGATGTGTGCATAGTAAGGCATTTCATCAGATGTGCAAAGACAGAGTTGTAGCAGAATCAAGGATGCACATCATGATGAGGATGATCTGAGACAACTTACAGAAAGTCACATATTGTCTAAAGGTTGACACACCTAGAAAGAATGGACACATCTTAGAAGGTGAGCCGTTTCATCTGATACTAGTGTGCAAAGTTAGAACAACAAGTTATCAGTTGGTGCACCGTATACATTGAGACAACATATGCGCAGTAGTAGAAGGGAATATTGAATCTTGGCGCAGACTGCAAGATTAGTTGAAGAAACACACAGTATGTGAAGTGCAACATCAGTTAAGGTGAAGTGTTGAGTTGGATGTAAAGTCAAGTAATGTATGCACCACAGTGACAGCAATACTACAACATACTGAAGGTGCGCACAATAGAATGAACATCAGAATATCTGAAGTGTGCATGTATCATAAGTGCAACAGTGCCATATCTTATTTTTGTATATCTGGGTGACGTGACGGGGCAAGGAGAAGGGGGTCGTAGCCTCCTTCTAGCTGGTAAGTTCTTCCTTTAGGTCAGTGCCTGTAAAACTAGGGGGTCGGGGCCTCCTTCCATTTGGTGTTGGAGAACTTGGGAATTTGGTGCTTCCTCGAATGTAATCTTTTCATTATAAAAGAGCATTCTGTGTTTTTCTCCCGTTTGGGTTTCCATGTGAAAATTCTATGTGTTTTGTGTTATGTATTTTGGTGCATATATGGATGAATGTTTTATTTATGGTGGATGCATAATTAAAGTTCAGATGAATAAGCTAAGAAGTTAAAAATTCTTATAACTGCGCTAATATTGATTCACCCTGCTATCGGTATTAAATAGATTCCAACACCAAGTTAAACGGATTTTTTCTTGCAAAAAGTCAAAATTGAAAAGGTACATGGATGTAATGAGGCTGGAAACAAAAGACTTCATTGCATTATATCTGTAGGTAGTTCCTAGAGAACAAAATCAGATGGATGATTCTCTAGTAGTCTTTTCTTCCACTCTTAGTCCAACAGATGCAATCCAATAATCCAAAAGAGTTCAAGTGGTTTTTCGTCTATTGATTCCTGAAAAATTTGACGACTGGGAAGTGTTTGATGATGAAAATGAGATCTGTTGATTCACGAGAAATATTGCAGAATTCTCAAACAATGAGATTGATTGAAGAAAGGAAGGTTCAAAATAAAACTTTGGTTAAAACATTGTCCCAGTAGAGAAAATTTTGATGGAAAGGATTTTTTACTTGAATGATAGATGCACACAATGAAAAGAAGAGACAGGTCAAGCTAGTGAATATAAGGAAGTTAATATTGGGTTTCCATAAAATCCCCGACCTATAAAAATAAGAAAGACACTTGAACATGAGGAAAGAAAAGAACTGGTAGACTTGGTACGAGAATTCAGAGATGTAATTGGTCAGCCTTATGATGAGCTCAAAACTTATGACAAAAAATATTATTCAACATGCCATACCATTAAATGAGCATGCTCTACCTCACCGACAAAAATTGAGAAAGATAAATCTAATGTTATCTCCACTTGTAAAGAAAGAATTATAGAAGATGGTTGAATGCAAAGATCATAACTCCAATAAGATATTCAAAATAGCTTTCAAATCTAGTGTCAACCAGAAAGAATACATGAGAGGTTAGAGTTTGTGTAGATTTCAAAAATTTGAATGCAATTTCTAAGAAGAATACTTATCCTCTACCAAACATGGAGTGCTTGCTGCAAAGAATTACAGGTTTCCAGATGTTGTCATTCCTAGAGGGCTTTTTAGGTTTCAACCAAGTGGAAATAAAGAAGGAATATCGATATAATACAACATTTACAACTCCTTGGGGTACTTATGAGTACTTATGGATTCCTTTTGACTTAATGAATGTCAGAGCTACATTTCAGAGAGCTATGGATTATGCCTTTGGAGACATCATGCAGAAGATATTGGAAATATATGAAGATGATCTCACAGTTTATTCAAAGAACATAAAATATCATATCAAGCATGCCCAACAAGGATTTGAACGATGTTGCGGGTATGGTATCTCATTGAACCCTAAGAAGTCAATACATGGATTTATAGAAGATAAATTCCTTGGCCATACTGTTTGCAATGATGGAGTAAAAATTGATCCTGAAAGAGTTAAAGGTATAAAGGAAATTGCTTTACCTAAACATTTGAAAGATCTACAGTCATTTTTTGGAAAGATTAATTTTATTAATAGGTTTATTCCAAGTTTGGTTGAAATTAGTAAACCTTTGAATAAGTTGCTTAAGACTCATATGCATATTTCAAATGGGATGATGAATCCTGCAAAGATTTTGAGAATATTAAATTTTCTATTGTATAAGTGCTGATATTTGTAAGTCCTGATTATTCCAATCCATTTCAAATATTTTCTTTTTGGATCTACTGACACCATTGTAGAATTATTGTTGCAAATGAATGATCAAAATAAAGAACAACTCATTGATTTCATGAGAAAGGCCTTAAATAGTACAGAACTAAAGCACCATGCCATGGAAAATTAGGCCTATGGACTTGTGATGTCACTGAAACACTTTAGAGTATGTTTGCTACTCAAAGATCACAACTTATGTTCTACACCAAGTAGTAAAGGAAATCCTGAAGCAACAAGACTGTCTTAACACCATGGGAAAGTGGATCACGAAAAAATTCAAGAATATTTGGAAATCCAATCTACTAAACTGATTAAAGGAATAGGATTAGCTTAGTTGATGGAAAAAGGAAATGAAGAAGGCCTTGATATGAAAGAGGGGCCTCTTCCCATGGTATCAACAGTTATCAAATAATTGGAACAATGCGATAGGTACAAGGATGTTGTGTACTACTTGAAGAATCTCGGATGTCCCATCCACCTTCATGATCATAAGACGAGAGAATTTAAGTTGAAGGCCTCTAGATATTGTCTTGTATACCTCGTCAGAGAGAAGATTGTTCAGAGCCTTGGATGGAAGAACCCAAATGGGTTGATTCTCACATGTGTTGAAACTCTAGAAGCAGGCAAGTTAATCAAATAATTCCACAAAGGGGTCTACCATGGTCATCATTCAACTTCTACTACTACCCATAAGATATTGAGATCTGGTTACTATTGGCCAGTTATTTTCTAGGAAATGCACAAATATGTTAGAATTTGTCAGCCTTGTCAGCTCTTTACCGGAAAATAGAAGCTCGTAGCCTTACCATTACAACTAGTTATAGTAGAGGAACCATTTTAGCAGTGGGGTTTGAATTTTATTGGTGAATTCAAAGAAAAATATAGCAACAGCCATATGTGGATATTGAAAGCTACGGATTATTTCACTAGATGGGTTGACACCATTCCAACCAAGAAGTCTATAACATCACAGATTGTTATGGATTTTCTTGAGGACATGATTATCACTCGTTTCGGGACTCTAGCCAAGATTGTCACAGATAATGCTAAAGCATTCAGTTTAGGTGAATTGTCTACCTTCTGCTTCGATTATGGCATTATATTATCTCATTCTTCAAACTACTATCTACAAGGAAATGGAATGACCGAGTCAAGCAATAAGAATTTGATGAATATCATAAAGAAGACTGTTGGCAACAATAAGAGAAGTTGGGACTGTAATGTGAAATATGCAGTATGGGTAGATATAATTACACATAAAGACTTGACTGGAAAGATCCCTTTCGAGCTGGTATATGGGCTTGATGTTACTTTTCTTATCCATTTGAAACTTCCCACATATAGATCCTCCAACAACATGTCCCATATCCAAATCTTCTCCAGCAAAGAATCAATCAACTAATAGAACTTCATGAAAATTGAAGAAAATATTTCAACCATATGATACAGAATCAAGAGAAAACCAAAAGAAAGGTCGATAAGAAGACTCACTAGCACAACTTCAAGAAAGGTGATCTGCCCTCCTGTGGAACAAAAGAAATGAACAACCAGATAAACATGGTAAGTTTCAAAGTCTTTGGTTGGCTCCATATCAAATTGATGACGTTGCAGGTACACATTCCTTCTTCATGAGCCATCTCAATGGAGAAAAGTTTCCCCTGCGAGTCAATGAGAAGCTCCTAAAGAAGTTCTATACTAGTGATATATGATGCCTTAAGGGAATCCCCTTATTTATATCATAATAGATGTATTTTAATTTATATCCCTATAGTTTTAATAAGAGTTTTTTTTTTTATTTTCTAAAATGATCGAGGAAAAGATGGTTTGGGTTTTTATGTTGTCGAATGATAGCTGTAACTAAATGTTAAATAGGAGTTTATAATTTTCTCTATACCCATGGGGACAAATGTTTTTTCCTTTTTTTCTTAGATAATCTCCTAATCATCAAATCTTTCACTAGATTTTTCAAATTCAATATAAATTAGTAAAATATTTCCCCATTTTTTTTCAAGTAGTCTCAAACACTTTTACTTAATTTATTAGTTACTAAATAGTTCTAGTTTTATTTAAAAGTTTTCTTTCACATTATTTGTAGAGCATTTCATTTGATTTTCATCAATTTACGTGATTAATATTAATTGAAGTCTATTTTTTTTATCTTGAAGTTTAAGATGGATTTATCATGATTTTAATTTTTTTATTTTATGATTAGACTTAAAAAAATTATTTACCTTTTATTTATAATAAGATTATATTACATAACATTACACCCACACAATGTAAAAAAACATTAAAATTTACAACATCACTTATTTAATTCACCCCAGCTAAATAACCATGTTTTTTCTCACAATACAAATTAAAAATATTGAGTTTAGAAGCATGCATTTGTTGTGAAAAGCGTTACATATTATCTTGGATGAACTAGGTATGTCAAAAGGATAACATGAAGGAAGCAGGTTTTTCCAATTTATTTGAATATTTAATATTTTTTGTTGCAATATTTCTGTGGTTGTTGGTTTCAGGAAGTCTCGGAGAATTCACACTATCCATGTTAATGGTCGACCTTTTGAATCCATAACATCATTCATCTTCAGGATGAATTGTTAATTTGTGAAGAGCATAATGTTGGTGAGATGTAGAGATAAGCAAAGGTCACCTATTAGAATTGGGAAGAAATTAGGGTTTTGGTGAATTTAACATTTGAATGATAATTAAATAATTAAATGCTAATTTTTAGTAATAGTCTTAAAGCTTAATCCTAAAAACATAGTTTTAAAGCCCTAATTTAATATTAAATCATAATTTCTAGCCCTAAATTAATACTATGCTTAGCATTGGTTTATTTTTCAAAAAATAAAATAAAACCTAAAAAGACTACTATGTTATTATTTAACCTTATTTAAAACCTATACTAACATTAAACGATTGACTACAATAAAATCTAAACTATGATATTATGCTAATAATGGTTTATGGACCTAAGATAAAACAAAACCTAAGAATGATAATATTATAAATTTATTAATGTTAAGTTGTATCTCAAAGAAAACCTAAAGATGATGGTTAATTAGTCTTATAATTAATATTAAGGATATTAAATAATTAGTTAATTTAATAGTTCAATATTAAGTAATATTTAATATTATATTATTAGCTAGTATTAGAGGTACTTAAAAGAAAACTATAAAGGGGGAATTTTTAGTTTATCTTCTTACTATATGGTCAAGGATAGAGAGGAGCCAACTAGTGCTTACTTCAAGGCCCCATCCCTATTCAAGTTATCTGGATGCTTTATTATTTCTAAGGCTTCTCTAAATTTTCTTTTGAAGTAGTGGTCTTCTTTTTCTATAATTTTGGTGTCTTCTAGGAAAACTTGGTGTTTAGTTTTGAAACAATGTTCTGCAAGAACTGAGGTTCAGATATGTTCATTCCTTAAGCCCCATGTTCTTTCAATCTAGTATGAAAGGAATGTCTTGTCTCACCTACGTAACATATCTCACATAAAAATGGAACCTTGTAGACACCCCTAAATTGTTTTTGATCAATGCGATCTTTTACTAATATCATTTTTTTTCTGATGGTCTCTAAGGGCTTGAACAAAGTTGTAATCTCTTTCTTTTTAAGGATTCTGGCAATCTTATCTGTGACCCCTTGAATGTAAGGTAAGTAAGCTCTTAGGTTGGATGCTTGGGTACTAAGGGTGTTGGTCCCATCATTGAAAGTTTTAGTATTATCATGATTCTTATTGTTGGTTTTGTCTAAATATTTTTTAATATCCTTAGACTTGTAACCTATGTTCTTGAAGACATTTTTGAAATGGTATTTTTTTTTCTCTGGATATTCAACTTCAAGTAGATCCTGCTTACATGCTAACTTACTTTTTAATAACAGAGACAAATTTATTTTATCTTTTTGATAAAAAATGTGAATTCATGCACATTGGCACTAACCAAATTTAGCAATGTTGTAGTGATTTAAAATTATATTGCTTTTGCAAGGCAACCAAACAACCAAAATTTGTCATAAACTATATTTCAATATAGTTTGCAAAAGAAACGCAGATATGTATAATTTAAGTCATGGAAACTCATAAATATATATTTGTAGGTGTTAAAATAATAATTAATAAAGACTTTTTTTTAATTTTATTATGTTTGAAAATATATATTTTTCATGAAATTTTTATGGGTAATATATATGACTTTTTATTATTAGGATTTTAGGTAAAACTTTCTTAAAGTTTTATGAAGATTTGAATTTTTAATTTTAATACATTTTAGTAAGTTCTTATAAATCCTTGATTTAATGGGTTTTTAGACCAACTTTGGTCTACCAAACTTTAAAAAAAAGGAATTATTTAGCTTGTATTTAAAATGACTATGATGATGATGATTAATGTTTACTAAGACTAGCACAATGAAATTCTTGGAGCGATGAAGGTGGTTGGTTTTACGGTGATCTAGGGTTGGAGTTTTTGATCTTTCTGGTTCTGGGCTAGTGAGGGCCAAGCCTCGGTACCTTTCCAGTGGGGAAGGGATTGCTACCATGGATGGTCCTACAGGTGGGGAGGAATGTTATAGGTCAAATTTGCACTTCTCCGTCCGTGATCACCTTGAGCTGTCGATCACACAAAAGGACAACTTGGATTGAAGAGCATGATGACCTCAGATGACATGTTGACCTGATTCACCTCCTTGCAAGCTAGCAAAACCCTAAAAAACACCATATTTTGACATGATCATTACTCTACTTCAATAAACCAAGGCATATGCCCTACTCCAGTGTACAATAGTAGCGCACACCTCCTCATGGGCGCTACTCCTCTTCAATAGACTAGCGCACAACATTCAAAAAGTGACAAACGTTAGTATTTAATGATGTAGTCACGCCCTGGGCGCTATTGCACTGTGAAATAGTAGTGCACATCTTAAAATATGATCAAAAAAATATTAATTTGACAAATGGGATTAGTTTCAGTTGGTTTCCCAACTTCCCCAACTTCCCCTTCAAGCACCTCTCAACCTAAACTGCCTACCTTGTCCTATAAATACAAGGAGGATTGAAGAGAGGGGTTAGACACTTTGGACATTGAGACATGAGAGCCATAGAGAGACTCTTTTATATGAGAAGCTTGTATTGAAGGAGGTTATGCTGGAGGAATTCTGAAGTCAGAGAGGAGCAGGAGCCTAGGATCAGGTTGCATGAGCATGTTATAAAGTCAGGTATACTTTGTATCATTCATATGTTTTTGACAATAAAAGGTTGAAACATTTTTCTCATCCCAAATCAAGTGCTTATTGGATTGTGTATTTGACAATGTTGTTTAATGCTTGATGTTTGAATCACTGTTCAATTCCATCATTATTATATTGGCCAAGATACGCTGAGAAAGGTCTTTGTGTTGCAGGTTTATCAAACGAAAGATTGAGTTGAGGATCGAATGCAAGGTTGGACAAAAGCTAGGATCAAACTTCGTTCACAAGGTACACCCTCAAGGTCTCTAATCTATTTCCCTGTATAAACGCTTCTGTAATGCAATTAGTATGTTTACCTGTCACCCCCTTAAGTTGATAGTGTCCATTTCCTCACTATAGTTGGTGACGTGCATCCCTAGAAAGAAAAATCGTTTCTAATTGATTTTATTAAAGATTTTTAGGGTTACTTTTTACTCAATGGGGAGTTGATTACATGACTTGCAATCCAGTTTCAGCTAGAGGACCTCATTATATCATCGTTGCTGTCGACTACTTCACCAAGTGGGCGGAGGAAATGCCTACTGTCAAGGAAGATGGAGAAACTGCTGCTTATTTCATATTTAATCAGATTATTGCAAGGTTCAGCATACCTAAAGAGATTGTGATTGACCACGGTAGTTATTTCCAGAATAGCATGATGACTGATCTATACAAAATGTTAGGTTTTCGGCAAGAACATTCGTCTTCATATTATCCACAGGCGAATGGATAAGTCAAGGCAGTTAACAAAACTTTAAAGGTAATACTGCAAAGAACTGTCAATGCCAGCTGAACTAACTGGCACATCATGCTATACCCTGGTCTTTGGGCCTACCAAGTGAATGTAAATACTGCTACCGGGTTCTCTCCCTTTCAACTTGTGCATGGGATAGAAGCAGTCATTCCGATTGAATGCGAGATTCCTTCGTTAAAACTGGTTGTTCAATTACTACCGGATACTTCATCACTGGAAGAATTTTTGTTGCATTTAGAGCATCTAAATGAGCAGTTCCGAGACGCGTTCACAGCAAACAAAGTTCATAAGAAACGAGTCAAAGGACAATATGACAATTTTGTCAAGCCTAGGGTGTTCCTTGAAGGGGATCTTGTTCTAATGTGGGATCAGGACAAGGAACCTCTAGGACCTGGCAAGTTCAAGTCCATGTGGCTCGGGCCTTACATAATTTCCAAAGTACTGAAGAACGGTGCTTACGAGCTAGTAGACTACGAGGGAAATAAGTTTCCTGAGCCTAGAAATGGGCTCTACTTGAAGAAGTACTACGCTTAGGTAGTTGCACTTTTTCTTGTAACATAGCTGTATATTTTGTAGAACTAGTTTTTGATTGTGCTTGTTAGTTAATCTTATGTGTGTATTCATTTCGTGTATCAGATGTCGACTGAACATTTCTTAGGATTTGTTGATGGCGCCAGTCGCCACACTCGACAGTTGGCTTCAGTAGCTTGGGTCATTTACTCACCAGCTAGTCAACTGGTCTCTTCGGGGGGGGGTTTGTATGGGTCCCACTACGAACAATGTAGCTGAGTACAGTGTGGTTATAGAACTTCTCTAAGATGCCCTTATTCATGGCATTTCACATTTGGAGGTAAGGCTCGATTCGCAACTAGTTGTATTTCAGTTAACGGGTGTTTACCAGATTAGAGATCCTACATTTCTACGACAGTTTTTGCGAGTTAGATTGTTGGAAAGACAGTTTGATTCTATTATATATCAACACATTCCAAGAAATTTAAATGCATTAACTGACTCATTTGCAAATTATGTCTTAGATTGGCATTTGTATCATTGTTGGAGCCAAGGCCGCAACTATGGTAAAGCTGCGAATTTTGAGGAAAAGGCACAAGTATTGAAGGAAAGTGCTAATTTTGAATAAACACCAATTTTTGGGTAGAAGGAAAATGGTGCGCAGTACGGTGCCAGATGGATGAGCTCGACGCAGGTTACGGACTGGAACTCGCGGAGCTCGCGCGCACGTCATAGAAGAATGAATGTGGCTGAATAGAAAGCTCAGCTACCATAATAAATGAAGCAACGGAGTAGAGGGCTCAGCTACCCTCATTTATGGATAAGTACAGAAGTTATGGTTGCTCGGATCAAGGAGGATCAATGGACCAAAGCATTGAAGGCAAAGGACAAGGCGCCCATACCCACAATCTGCGCCGGAAGTCACGGAACCTGCAGGAAGCGACGACGTGACTGCAAGCGGTGCCTACAGTACACCTAGCCATGTGTGTGGTTAGGGTTTTTGGGGATTACTGTTGGGAAAGGCCCACAGTTTTGTAAAGGTGCGACCGTCATGGCCACCTATATATATGTGTAATTGCAAAAGTTAGAGGTTAGTCAGTTAGCCAGCTTTTGGATGCTGAGACGCAGGTTAGCTGTTTGAGATAAGCTAGCTAGTTGGTAGGTTAGTTATTTTGTATGAGGATTGTTTTCTAGTGTTGTTAGAAGACAAGAGTCAGAGCTGGGAGAACCGTGAAGTTAACCCCCAAGTTGCAGACAGCCTGAGTCGGCATCTGAACTATTGTAATCTCTGTAGAGGAAGAGATTAGATCGAGAGAAGGGCTCCCGGCTGTGTGCGTGGAGTTTCCTGGAAAGATCTAGGCTGCAGCTGTGTGCGCAACATTATTGTATAAGTTCCCTTTGAGTTAATATATGAAACACTTCCCGTGGACGTGGTTTCCCGCGGAGGTGAATTCTTTACGTCTTATTGTCATGGTAATGATGGCGTGAATGCATGTCTGAGTTGTTATCTATGTTTCTATGAATGCTGCGTTATCTTTATGAATATGTTGAGTCCCTTCTCAAAAGCTTCCTTGGTAACCATAATCGTTAAGAGTCGAGAAATCTGTAGAACGCTGTCGTTGCAGCGATAGAGGAATGCAATACTGTGCTGGGTGCGTGGGTAGAAAGGATACATAGAGCATCGATGCAGGGGACAGTCACCTCGTGCGCCGAAACGGAGATGCCGCGTAGCTAGGCTGTTGAGCGAGAGTTCAGTGCAGCTACGCCGAGGGGTCTGCGCAAAAGTCAGGCAGTCCGCTCTGAGGAATCGTCGAGGAAGAAAGAACAGTCTTCGCGTCACCTCGGTTAAGGAAATTTGATTCCTTAGCCCCCCCATAGCCACTTCGGGTGAGACCTCGAGCTGCTGCGCAGCTCGTTGCCGAGAGGGCTAGTGCGCCAAGGGGTTTTGTTGCTGCGCTTCATTAAAACCCGGGTCTGTCCAAAAATTAGCCAACAAATGGTTCTGTTTCCTCGTGACTTGTTATTGTGAGACTTGTTATTTCAGCGATGCGCGAGATTGAGCCGAAACCCAGAGAAAGAAGAAGCCAACAAAGGATTCCGCTGCCTCGTGACTTGTTATTGTGAGATTTACTATTTCCGCGACGTCTGAGATTGTTGCTGAAGCCAACAAAGGGTTCCGTTGCTCAGCTAACAAATGTGTTACTGGAATCCTACAGCTAAAGAAATTGAAGACTGGTTTGATTTAAAGGCTACAGAGTTCACTGAACAAGAAAACAAAAGCTCTAGACTCCAGACAGAAGACTGGTTACAGAAGTATATCTATACTCACCTTCACGAAATTTTCTTTGTCACATTTGCACTTCAGTTGCATGCTTGGATAGCTAAGTTAGCAGATACTAGACCCATTGTGCATGTTGATCGACCCGTCGCTTGGACACCTGAACTAGTCAGTATTTTAAAGCGGGTAGACAATTCTGTGTCCCGCGCAGTAGACTTCTAGTTGAATAGTCTACTGGAAGGTTTCATCACTGAGTTTGCAGTAGATACAAGAAAGAGTTTTAGTGAAGTTGAGAGGAGTTTCTTCCAAGCACACAGAGGTAAGTTCTTAAATTCTCTAAACTTATGGATTAAAATGCTTCTGTATGAAAAAGCAAAACTTTGCATAGCTTTCGATGAATAGCATAAACAAGTAATGTCCGCAGATTCTGATAGTGATCCTGAACTTATTGGTTGCACTCGTAGTGGAAAATGGTATAAAGTAGGCCTTGACCAGCATTCTTTTGAGTCTAGCCCAGAAGATAGCCAAGTTCCTAGAGCAAGCCATATAGAAAGACAAGGAAGTGCTCATATCCCTTATCACCCCTTTACACCGCAAAAGCCAAACGGAGCTCAGTATAACCCCGCAGTAACACCTTCTAGTAGCCCACACGGTACTTCTAGTACCTCAGCACCACCTTTATTTAACCAACCCAGAAGCACTGCTACAGCACCTCCACCTCAACCTAGCACAAGAAGGATGGGTGATGACATGAAGCTACCAACTTTTAGAGGAATAGGGATAGAAGACCCTGAGCAGCACTGGTTCCTATGTGAAGCCATTTGGACAATTAAGCAAATTAATGATGATACTCTTAAACTGGTTCAGTTAGCAACCACACTAAGAGAAAGAGCCTTAACTTGGTTCATGAAATACTCAGCAACACAGAATCGGATGCTTGCTGATGTAAGAAATGCTATGATTAGAGAATTTAAGAAACCTAAATCAGAATCACAGTGTATAACAGAGCTCAAAGACATCAAACAGCT
This sequence comes from Larix kaempferi, assembly GCA_027924585.1. Taxonomy (NCBI): domain Eukaryota; kingdom Viridiplantae; phylum Streptophyta; class Pinopsida; order Pinales; family Pinaceae; genus Larix; species Larix kaempferi. The sequence goes on along the minus strand of BSBM01000068.1, from coordinate 389,207 downwards.
ACCTACAGAATCAGTATGGGACTTTGACCAGAAGTTCAAAGCCTTGATAGATCAAGTAAGCTTTGAGTTTGCACCACAGCAGCATAAGGAATGGTTCATTGCTGCGCTGCTCCCACACATTAGACTTCCTCTTATGCAACAGAATCTCAATACTCAGGAACAAGCGCTAGAGATGGCTATGAAACTAGAAGCTTCACCAATTGTTGGAACAAGCAACGATGTTGCGCAGTTGCAGAACCAATTAGCAAACTTAACCTTGCAAGTGCATGATATTAAGAAAGGCAAGGATGTTAAGGAAGAGATTTGGTGTACAAAATGTAAAGCGCAAGGTCATTCAAAGGACCATTGCCCCGTTTTCATAGAGTATATTGCAACTGGAGCACCTAATCCTTTACCACAGGCATAGGGGCCTTGGTGCGAAATCTGTAGAACTAGAGGTCATAGACCACAAGAATGTCACTTACTTCAGAAATATGTACAAACTCCAAAGAATCTATATTGTAATTTCTGTAAATCAGTAGGCCATGATGAGAACAATTGTAGAGCATATGATCTTATGATAGAAAGAAAGCATGATGTTTATAGAGTACAATCAGAGACACAAGGACCCACAGCAGGTCCACAGTATGACCAAACTCACGACGGCCGAGCAGGAAATTATAGGGGTCGCGGACGCGCAACAAATTTTGGTCGCGGAAGAGGATAGATCACTTGTTATAATTGTGGAGCGCAAGGTCATTTTGCAAGGGATTGCCAAAATCCTACAACCATCTGCAGATACTGTAAATCCTATGATCATGCCATTGAAGAATGCCCTCAGTTGATGGCCAAGATGCAAACAAAGACGCCACAGGTCAATCAGAATATTCAGTTGATTGGAGCAGAAAAAAGAGAACCAGACCCTACAGTTAATATAGTCACGCGCAGTGGAGCAACCACTGGTGCACCAGAGATGGGAACTGGAAAGCAAGCGACTCAATGGGTGCATCACGCTAATATTAAACCATCTCCGCTTGACCTGCAGAAGCAGAAAGAAGCATTCAAGCAAGCTCAAGAGTATTTCTCAGATCCGAGAGCTTCATGTTCTGTCGCAATTCCGCATAATGATATTAGATCGCAAGTGCTAAGACAAGACAACCTGGTACAAGAACAGGCCACTACATCCGGAAGGCCTGATGAAGAGGATGCACTAGGTAGTGTCCATACTTTTCTAAGGAACTGCTTAAAGTTGTTACGCAATGAAAAAGCAACTATGGAACTTCAACACCTATTGGATAAATGTCAACAATCTGCTTCAACGAACACACCGCAGCGTGCTGTTCACCAGATTGGGAGTCATACTAGAACTGGAAAAGAGATGAGGCTCACAGCATAGATTGGAGCATTTGAAATGGATGAAGTCATTTTAGATTTGGGCTCAGAAGTTAATGTTCTCACCATGCAGACATGGGAACAAATGGGAAGCCCTCAGCTTACAAGATCTCCCATCCAGCTAAGACTCGCGAACCAGCAACGAGTCTCTCCATTGGGCAGATTACCCAATGTACCTATTGATATTGATGGAGTAAGAAGTTCTGCAGACTTTGAAGTAATCAAAATTCTGGATGATAGTAGACCTTACCCAGCACTTTTAGGCATAGACTGGGCATTTGATAATTTGGCTGTCATTAATTTGAAGAAAAGACAGATGACCTTTGAGGATGACCAGCTTAGGGTCATTGCACCGCTTGATCCTATTCAAGGACCAAGGTATATAGACCACATTCGGGAAGAAGAAGAAGCGTGCCACATGGAAAGTTTGTATCAGATGACTGCTAGTCAGAGTGACTATGTCAATCCCACAGCAGACGGCCATATTAGCTGGCGATGCGATAGCTCGTGCACATCGGACTCAGATGCAGGATTGGAAAACTGGCAAAATCGTTTACATGAGGTTTCTGCAAGACGTTGCGCCATGATGACTAAATCCATTCGATGGATTGGCACAGAATTGACTGACACTCCAATTTTTGATGGTTTAACTAACATACGTGAATTCATACATGCATATGAACAATAGCTTCCAGAACAACAGCGCATACAGGCACTGGATGTAGCATTGCGCGCTACACCCGCAAGATGGTGGGGTGCGCATAAAGAGAATATTCACACATGGCAAGACTGTCGCAGATTGCTACTGCGCAGATTTCAGGACACCACAGCAGAAGTGTCACGCACATATGAGGGACAGAGTGACCCCAGGTCACACGTTGAAGCATGTAATCAGCAATGGTCAGGTATTCCAAAAGATGAGTGGGTTCACCTATTCATCCAAACATTGGATACAGTTCCCAGGAACTGGTACACTGAAACAGAATTGCGCAGAGGCACTATCAGTTGGCCTCTTATGATAGAAAGTTTTCAACTTACCTTCAGCTTTGAGTCAGAACATCCAAGCATTGACCATGCTTTAAAATGTATTAAAAAGAAGGTATTTGAACAATGTCCATTACCGGAATATTCCCAACTAGATTGGGCTGTCCAGATAGAATATGCCCTGGAATGCTATAATTTCACCACTGGAGAAGAGGATGATGATCCTCGCAACATCAATATTCCAGAATCAGAAGGGACACACAATGTTGAAGGCCCTTAGCTTGATATCCCTGCCATTATAGAACACATCAAGCTCAAAAAGATTAACATTGGAACAGAAGCCGAACCCAAGTTTGCTTCTATAGGAGATTACTGGGATGATGAAACTGTTGGGCATATTTCAGATTTATTACGTGACTACCAGGATATCTTTCCTACCAAGTTCACAGAAATGAAAGGCATCCTAGGAGACTTAGGAGTGATGCACATACCTCTCAAAGCAGACGCCAAGCCAGTAAAACAGCACCCGTACAGATTGAATCCGCGATATAAAGAAAAAGTTAAAGAAGAAATTGATAAAATGCTGACAGCAGGTATTATTGAGCCAGTAGAGGAAAGCGATTGGATTAGTCCTATGGTTGTACAAGAGAAAAAGACAAAAGGAGAAATAAGAATCTGTGTGGACTTGCGCAAACTCAATGATGCATCAGCGCATGATCCATTTCCCACTCCTTTTACAGACGAAGTGCTTGATAATGTTGGAGGACAAGAGGCTTATTCCTTCACTGATGGCTTTTCGGGATACCATCAGATCAGAATCCACCCAGACGACCACCATAAGACTACTTTTGCAACTGAATGGGGCTCATTCCAGTACATGGTAATGCCCTTTGGTCTTAAGAACGCACCTGCTATCTTCTCTAGAGTCATTGTTTCTGTTTTTAAAGAATTCATTCACAAGTTCTTAGAAGTCTACTTTGATGACTGGACTGTATTTGGTTTATTAAAGAATCATATAGGGAATCTGCGCATGATGTTAGAAAAATGTAGACAGCATCAGATTTCCCTTAACTTGAAAAAATGTATCTTCTGTGCTCCTTTTGGTATTTTGTTAGGTCATATTGTATGCAGGCATGGACTCCTGATGGATCCTGCGAAGGTTGCCATCATTGCTAATTTACCTGCGCCCAACTCAGTCAAACAATTGCGCACTACATTGGGACATACAGGATACTACAGAAAATTTATCAAAGGATATGCAAAGATCACAGCACCTATGGAAAGATTGCTGAAAAAGGATTCGAAGTTCCAATGGACAGAAGAATGCCAACAGAGCTTGGATACACTTAAAGAAAAGATGATCACTGCGCCAATTCTAGTTTTCCCAGACTGGAGAAAACTCTTTCATGTTCATGTCGATGCTTCTTCCATAGCATTAGGAGTCGTGCTTACACAACCGGGAGAAGGAGGTATTGACCACCCGATTGCTTACTCCAACAGAAAGCTATCCACAGCCGAGAAGAACTACACCACTACAGAAAGAGAAGGACTAGCTATGGTGTATGCCCTATAGAAATTCAGGCACTACCTATTGGGCGCACATTTTAAAATGTATACTGACCATTCTGCTTTGAAATACTTGGTCAATAAGCCAGTGTTAGGGGGAAGAATTTGCAGATGGCTACTGCTCTTCCAAGAGTATGATTTTGAGGTTATTGTAAAGCCAGGCAGATTGAATGCAGGACCTGACCATTTATCCAGGATAGAGTCAGGAGAGGAACCTACAAGTTTGGAGGACAATCTGCCTGATGCGCAGTTGTTTTTTATTCAAGCAGCAGATGAATATTATTCCGATATTCTTGAATTTCTCACTACCGGGCAAGCTCCGGCTGAGTTTACAATCCAGCAGAAGAAGCAACTTGTTGTCAAAGCTGCAGACTTCACTTTGATAGCAGGCCAGCTCTATAAGTTGGGCCCCGACGAAGTCTTGCGCAGATGTATCTTACCGCATGAAAAAAGCTCTATCATCGCAGAAGCGCACTCAGGTACCGCAGGAGGCCATTTTGCAGGAAAGACGACTGCGCAGAAAATCTTAGCCGCAGGTCTTTGGTGGCTGACATTGCACAAGGATACTAAGGAATTCTGCAAATGTTGCGATGTGTGCCAACGAACAGGAAAACCCTCAAGGAGAGATGAAATGCCGCTAAGACCCCAGATAACACTACGTGCTTTTGATAAATGGGCCATTGATTTTGTAGGACCTATCAACCCACCAGGAAAAAGAACCGGCGTGAGATACATCATTACAGCTACTGAATACCTCACCAGATGGGCTGAGGCGAAGCCAGTTAAGAACTACGATGCTTCCACTACCGCGCAGTTCATTTTTGAGAACATTATCACTAGGTTTGGATGTCCAGTGATTCTCATGAGTGATCAGGGTACACATTTCCTCAATGAGACTATACAGGCCCTTACTGAAGAATTCCAAATTGGTCACCATAATAGCACACCCTACCACCCTCAAGCTAATGGTACGGTGGAGGCATTCAATAAGATCCTTGAGAATGCCCTGACGAAGATCTGTAATCAACAAAGAGATGATTGGGACCTTAGAGTCACAGCTGTATTATGGGCTTACAGAACCACATGCAAGAAACTAACAGGTCACACACCTTTCAGTTTGGTGTATGGACAAGAAGCAGTTATGCCCATGGAATACATTATTCCTAGTCTCAGAATTGCACAAATTACAGAGATGGCAGATACTGATACCATGAGTGAAAGACTCTCACAATTGCTTGCCTTACAAGAAGACAGACTTTTAGCTGGATTTCATCAATAGGTACAGAAGGCAAGACAGAAAGCTTGGCATGACAGGCACATTAAGAATAAACACTTTGAAGAAGGAGACTTGGTACTCCTCTATGATAGTAAATTCATCAAGTTTCCGAGAAAGTTTCGTGTACATTGGTTAGGCCCTTTCCGGGTGACAAGGATAACAGAAGGAGGAGCAGTTCAGCTTGCGAATCTTAATGGAGAATTGCTACCTACAATGATCAACGGGAGTTAGCTCAAGCTTTATCGCGACGGCCACTCCGCCCTGTCAACTTAATATATTGCTGAAGAAGTGCAGATGTCTGGTGTAGTTGAAAGAGACATCGCATTGTCACAGTCTACACGGAAGTTGCGAGACACTTTCAGTTTTCGGCTTCCCGCGCAGTTCCTTGAAGCATCCGCGCATGTCAAATAAAATTTGTGGTGAGCGAACCTATATCTGCGCTCTTGCGAAGTTTTCCTCGGGCCGTTGAACCGTCGCTCTTGCGGAGTTCCCTGTGTCAATTTGCCGCTTGAGGAGTTCTCAGTGTGGACCCCTCTATATGCACAGTTACCTAAGCTGAAATGACCCACCGAAAAATTTGAATTACAGCAGTTATGTAGCCGCGTCTGAGAATAAATGAAGGATAAGCCCGCCATTTAAGTATAGCCGCTCTGACAGATTCGGCTTGATCTCCATAAGATTTGCATTTAACTCATGCGCCGAAAGCTTTAGCTTCTCCCGGAAGGCTGTCAGAGCCCATCCATCACAATAAATGCACCGCAGAGGCGAGGGGGATAATGGGGTTTTCAACTCATGCATAGGCGCCTACAGCTAGTAGCCCCACTTGCCCGCATTTAGTGTCGCTTTTAGCTATAAATACCCCGCACTTGTATATTTTTGGGTTACTTTTCTCGAGTTGCATAGTCTTGTTTGAGAATCCAAGTTATTGTTTTCAGAGCCGAGTTGTGCAGAGTGTTTCCTTTGTTTTCAGCGTTCATATCCTACGCTATTCCGCCATTTGTATGACCAAGTTCTTGATCCATATACCGGTTCACAACGGAGAACCTGTCAACTGAAGAAGTTGTTCTCTAATTCCTGCGCCGAGGCTTAGATTTCGGCATGACTACTCCCATGACGGCCTCGACTTATGTACACCCTGGTTCTAATGATCCCAGACAATCTCCGGGCACGAGAGCATTTCAGCAACAGCCAAAAGAGCCCATTCCAGAGCCGTTGGCCACCATGGTAAATTATATTCCGCCGCGTCCAGATGATGCGCCAGAGGTACATATTCCGAAGAATGCAAAGTATCCGATTCCATTACCCCCACTACCGGCTGGCGTGCGACAAGAAGGGTCCCTGCTTGGATACCTTCCATTGGTCAAGTTCTCTGATTTCAACCTAGGAGACTATAAAACGTATCCTCAGTTCGCGCCAGATCGATATCTGACGGTAGTTCATAATCCCACCAGAAAGGTTGATGAATTCATCCCAAAGGGATTCACAGCAAACTTGGAGAAGCCTGGTTTGCTGAACTTGCTGAAGCTACCGCACTTCGGGCGTAGCAATGAATTCAATGCAGTTGTTAAGACACTGCTATCCTGTGTTCATGGAGGTTACCTTTGGCTGGGGAGGCCAATTGATTTAAACGTTGATTTAATTCACCGCATCACCGGCCTATCTAAGGTTGGTAAGGATCCCAATATTCATTTTGTGGGAAAAGACAAGGATAGAAAATTGGCTGCACAGCTGGTGCAGAAATACAACTTAACAAGAGGAGGTTGGGCTTATGTCCTCACTATAGTAGAAGACGAAGCACTTAGATTTACAGGAAGTCTGCTTGCAGGCAGACTTCTCACAAAGTGTAGACCGAAGGAAGTTACTGGAGTTGTCATGGAGCTCGCCATCGCAGCTGCGGAGGGAGAACAGTACAACTGGTCTCTCTTCCTTCTCAATTCTTTCTTAGAAGACTGCCGGAACATCCAAGACAATCCCGGTCAGTTGTTCCATTTTTCTTGGCTTTTAATTTTATGCGCTCTCGTCGGGTGGAAGGAGCCCCCGAACACTCAGTTCCTTCCGCGCCGCGCAGGAGAACCCGCCGGAATCTGCTATGTTAACCTTTGGGAGTCTGCTAATCCCGCGAAGCGTAAGATGAACCGCACTGTATTTTGTGAATACTACCATCTCCTCAGAGATACCATTCAGGAAATGCCGAGGCTGAGTGTGGAGATAGCAAAAATATATGAAGGAAAGTTGGCCTTTACTACTGACTTGCATCAACTTTACCTCTGGCCCTGCGGCATTCAAGAGGAATGGGTCGTAAGCCTTTACAGGATGACCACCGAGGATGTTGAAGAAACTATCAAGTCCTGTTCGGATGAATGGAGGGAGGCCGCTGAAATCGCATCTGCGATGCCACCCGCCACTGCGCAAGAGAAGGATAAGGGCAAGGAATCCCCCGAGCAAAGAAGTGATGAAGGTTCGAAAGAACTAGCAACCAAGAAACAAAAGGTGTCGCATCCCTCTGAGGCCATTCCCTCGGGGATCGACCAATATCTAAAAGAGCAATTTCGTGAGCTGCGCACTACGCACGCTCACATCAGAAGTGCTCTAGACCTGCAGTTTGTGGAATTAAAAGGTCTTGCAGGAAGGGTTGCGCAGACCCATGTGCCAGCATCTACTTCGCAGGCGCCACAAGTAGCTACAAGTACCGAGCGAGTTGAAGTACTTGCAGAAAGGCATACTGTCGTGCACATTCCGCCTACAAGCATGACACTTCCGGATCCGCTAGCTGCACTACAGGTAAGCGCAGTTGGGCCCGTTGAAATAAATTTGTCTTTAATTCCTATAGAGACTTTACATCTAGTGCATGAGAAAGTTTCTGTTGAGCTGAGAGCTAGAGAGCTCTCTACCTTCCATGCAAATCAAAGACTGCAATCGCAGGAGATAGAGCTGAAGGCAAGCCACAAGAATATCTCTGAAAAGCTCGCACTTTATGAAGCACAAGACATTGGCATAAGGAACGCAGTTGATGAAATTGCCCAGGAATTGCCAGCCTGCGAGATTCAACCAGACCTTCCTCTGGTTGAGAAAGTTCAAATTATTGGAGGAAGGGTGAAAACCCTGGAGCACGAGATAGTTGCTATGGCTGAAGACCATAGAATGCAGATCGCAGAGTTAGAAGCTCGTGTTGCAGTGCATCTAACAGATGATAGCCAGGAACAATTTGAAGCGCTGCGTAGAACTTCTACACAACTGAAGAGCAGAGCAGATGAAATTGAGAACCTGATGAACCAAGCTATGGAGGCTTGGATGGAGCTTGAGACGCTCCCTTTCAAAGTTGGTCTTTTTGAATAGGTACAAGCCGCAGAATAGTCCCTAACTGTTCTGACCGAAGAAGCTAAGGCCTTAGACGGCTTAGCAAAAATGAGGAAAATGAGTGAAGTGTGCAGAATCCAACAGCAACTGCACAAGCTCAGAAGTGAAGATGCCAAACTCACCAACAACATTCAGCCATTTATGGATGAGTATGCTGACCTTGCTGCCCAGATTGAGGCAAAGATCAAAGAAATTGCAGAATCTCAACAGGTGATTGATGGCACAACTAAAGAAGAAGCTACTGCAGAAACGGTGCAGACAGCTGTGGAACGTGTCGATGAAATGGACTCCGCTATTGCGCAGTGGAAGAAAACATTTGCGGAGACCCAAGCAAAAGCAGATGCACAGGTAAAGCGACCACACGCTAGTGTGAGTGGCTCGAGGGCGAGCCACAAGTAAGTGTTAGGGGCCTGTTGGAGCGAAGGCCGCAGCTATGGTAAAGCTGCGAATTTTGAGGAAAAAGCACAAGTATTGAAGGAAAGTGCTAATTTTGAATAAACACCAATTTTTGGGTAGAAGGAAAACGGTGCACAGTACGGTGCCAGATGGATGAGCTCGACGCAGGTTACGGACTGGAACTTGCGGAGCTCGTGCGCACGTCATAGAAGAATGAATGTGGCTGAATAGAAAGCTCAGCTACCATAATAAATGAAGCGACGGAGTAGAGGGCTCAGCTACCCTCATTTATGGCTAAGTACAAAAGTTATGGTTGCTCGGATCAAGGAGGAAGAACGGACCAAAGCATTGAAGGCGAAGGACAAGGCGCCCATACCTGCAATCTGTGCCGAAAGTCACGGAACCTGCAGGAAGTGGCGACGTGACTGCAAGCGGCGCCTACAGTACACCTAGCCATGTGCGTGGTTAGGGTTTTTGGGGATTACTGTTGGGGAAGGCCCACAGTTTTGTAAAGGTGCGACTGTCATGGCCACCTATATATATGTGTAATTGCAAAAGTTAGAGGTTAGTCAGTTAGCCAACTTTTGGATGTTGAGACGCAGGTTAGCTGTTTGAGATAAGCTAGCTAGTTGGTAGGTTAGTTATTTTGTATGAGGATTGTTTTCTAGTGTTGTTAGAAGACAAGAGTTAGAGCTGGGATAACCATGAAGTTAACCCCCAAGTTGCAGACAGCCTGAGTCGGCGTCTGAACTATTGTAATCTCTGTAGAGGAAGAGATTAGATTGAGAGAAGGGCTCCCAGCTGTGTGCGTGGAGTTTCCTGGAAAGATCTAGGCTACAGCTGTGTGCGCAGCATTATTGTATAAGTTCCCTTTGAGTTAATATATGAAACACTTCCCGTGGACGTGGTTTCCCACGGAGGTGAATTCTTTACGTCTTATTGTCATTGTAATGATCGCATGAATGCATGTCTGAGTTGTTATCTATGTTTCTATGAATGCTGCGTTATCTTTATGAATATGTTGAGTCCGTTCTCAAAAGCTTCCTTGGTAACCATAATCGTTAAGAGTCGAGAAATCTGTAGAACGTTGTCGTCACAGCGATAGAGGAATGCAATACTGTGCTGGGTGCGCGGGTAGAAAGGATACATAGAGCGTTGACGCAGGGGACAGTCACCTCGTGCGCAGGAACGGAGATGCCGTGCAGCTAGGCTATTGAGTGAGAGTTCAGCGCAGCTACGCCGAGGGGTCTGCACAAAAGTCAGGCAGTCCGCTCTGAGGAATCGTCAAGGAAGAAAGAACAGTATTCACGTCGCCTCGGTTAAGGAAATTTGATTCCTTAGCCCCCCCATAGCCACTTCGGGTGAGACCTCGAGCTGCTGCGTAGCTGGTTGCCGAGAGGGCCAGTGCACCAAGGGGTTTTGTTGCTGCGCTTCATTAAAACCCAGGTCTGTCCAAAAAGCAGCCAACAATCATACACTTCCATAAACAACATTTCACACATAAAGTTCAAACACATACACATGTACATAATTGATACTGTATATATATCCGATACTATATAAAAAAACATGAGTTTTGGATCACAAATCTATCACAAGTCATGTCATAAAGTACAAAACTGGGCACAGTGGCCTCAAAAATATACATAGAATGAATCCATCTCCTATGGAGAAGGAGGGGTCTCATCATCATCTACTGCATCCCGATAACATATGACTAGCCTAGCTATCTTCCACAACACCCTAAGCCATGCTGGGGGCACCCCAACTACATCTTCTTGCATATCAATAGGTATTTGATCCATGCGGCATGCAGGAACATTGTGAGTCAACCGACTCACTTTCCTATCTATGGTCCCTAACATAGCATCAACTGCAACAACATCAGTTGGCCTCACGAAGATGGTAGGATGTCCCTTGGGATGGACAGGCCCAATATCTGCATATGACACTTGTTTAGTACTTCAAAATTCATTCATAAAAATAAAATACGTGAAAGTTCGAAAAAATTAAATAATTCTCAAAATAAAAACATACCAATAGCTCCCCAGGCTCCACCTGGAGGAAGCACCAGCTCTGGATCATGACGAAAGTCCAATCCAGCATACGGAAACTACTCGAATGCAGGCACCTGCCTTTCCCACCACCCCCAGAAATCATCAGTATAATAACATAAGTGGCTCTCGCCACCACCGTGGTTGAGAAAGATGTCACCCCACCAACTCAATCTAGGCTCATGAGGGTTGACTGGAGGTAGAGGCATCCCCAAGCTAAGAGCAGGTACCCTCTCAAAGAAGAAGGTACATAGAATGCTGCCATATCCAAAGTTCTTCATACTTCCGGATTTGCAACCCGTAAGTTGAAGCTTCATGTTTGCCAATAAACCAGTGCATGAATCGTACACATGTCCCTACAAGCATCTAAAACCAATATGCATGGAATGCCTCGAAGCTAGGTGTTGTGTGGCACTCCCTGCCATGTAGTTTATCATACTCACAATCACCTTTAGAGGAATGCTTTCAATGGTAGAAACTAGGATTTGAATTCCTGACTTCTCAGCACCAACCACACAGTATGCATTTAAGTACTCTTGCACCGATGATGCACCCACATTGCGAGAAGACCCCTTCAAATTTACTACATCTCCCCTCCTAGAGAGTCCAGTAATAAAGTAGATATCGTCGACAGTAAGCTCCAAGGCTTGTCCTCGGATAACAAAGGCATTAGTATCTACATCCCAGTATTGACCAAGTCTTCAAAGCAATCTATTGAGTGCCCTCATGTTCACGGTTCGGTAAAAATTTAACAAACCACATATTCGGAGGGCATGGAGAGTGGTCGGGTCTTGCATTTCCACCCTATCCATATCCTCATGCTCTCTCTCCCTCCAAACAAGAACCATCCTGCCACAAAAATGTCAAATGTTTAGCTCTCCACACTTTTTTCTTCACATTCAGGGGTGGGCGCTACTGTACATGCTACACAGTCACGCATGGGCGGTGCTGTGTGTGAGCATAGTAGCGGACACCTCCCTGTATGCTCTACTATGCCCACTACAGAGTAGTGCACATGCACTTAACATTGTGAACATTGCCTTACAAGTGATTTTTTGCATAAAAATTGACAAATAAACAATTGAAATGCAAGTTGGGAGGATTTAAACTTACTTGGTGGAGGCAGAATAATGATTGGTCGCTTGATTTGATCACCACAGAGGATTGAAATTCAAGGTTTGCTCCCAAATTGTTTTCCCTACAAAACCAGAATGAAATTTGATTTCTAATTGTGAAATTACATATATGAATTTAATTTTAATTTTTACCCACTTTGGTGAAATATCTATAGTTTTAAATTCTACCAAAATTGTTCTATTTAATCAATTAATAGTCACACATGGTACTATGCTAATTTCACCCAATGGTTCTCATTTTTTCGCTTAAATTTTGTAAGATCAATCCTTTAAGACTTAATTTCTTGATGGTAGACCTTTTTAACTAGCTCGTGGTTAGAATTACTTATCATTTAATATTTTTTGTCGCAATCACTAATAATTTTGTTGAAGACCTAGTTTTGGTAGATTATGAGTCATGACCCTAGAAGCTGTCTTTCAAGTCATTTTAAGCTCTTGTTTGGAATATTTAAACCTAAACAAGATTGCTGAGCAAACTTGTCCTCTTCAAGCTCGTTAAAGTAATTGAAGGCTCATCCACTCAGGTATAGAATTACCCCTTTTCCGGGCCTTGGTGGATAATTTACGGAAAAGGTATACTCTAGGTATACTTTTGTATGCGCTAGAAGAGTTCTTCTTCCATTGTGTTATACTTTTTCGGGGGAGGAGACTAACTCTATGAAAAAGGACCTTTCGGAGCCTTTCTTTAGGGTTTTCAGGCTCTCTAAATATGAAAACACCAATCGAGCATTCACCTACTTGGGCTCGATGTGAAATCCACGAGAGGTTAAATAGAGGACTGTTTAAGTTTTTCAACTCTATAAACAAGAAAACACTGCCGAGCACAGACCAATCCGGGCTCAATATAAAATCCACAGATAGGTGTAAAGAGGATTGTTTAAGTTTTTCAGACTCTATAAATAGGAAAACACCGGCGAGCATTAACCTACTTGGGCTCGATATTAAAATCCACGAGTAGGTGTATGGAGTTATTGTTTAAGTTTTTCAGACTCCTTAAAATTGAAAACACCGGTGAGCAGGAACAAATCTCGGCTCGATATTAAAATCCAGAGATCAATAATATAGAGTAATCTTCTATATCTTCTTCGAACTCTATAAACAATGAAGAAGGTCCTGAGTCTTCCTCCCATGGGCTCGTTAAACTTTTTACATGGTTGGATCTATTGAGTTTTCATTCTTTATTGGACTCATTAAAACAACAAGAAAGGTATTCTTTTATCTAAAACAAATAAGGGATGAGAAAGATGTATCATATCTTCAGTGTCAAAGGCAATTCAGTTAGTTCTATCCTTGAACACAACACCTACTCGAGTCTATCATGTCGGTTGGGTTTAGTTTTTGACCTTAGGGAGAACCTGATCTCCAAGTTATTTACTCCCCCGGTTGGTTATTCTTCCAACCATATGGAGGGTTTGATAATGTCTCCTACATTTCAGGATTATCATTTTCCCCATTATGTTGAAAACTACCTAAGTCACTTTGTGTCGTGCTCACTGTTCAAGGATATACCCTGTGTCGGCTATTCTGCAGTTTACCTTAACCTCATGTGTCAGCCATCCTAGTGTCAGTCTTGTTACATATTACTCCATATCAGCTCATACCGTTTGAGTGTTCCTCGAGTTGGATGATGGAGGATGCCTTAAGGCCTCCCTTCCAATGGACTTCTTCCCATCGACATCAACTCACTTTGCTCAGGGAATGAAGTTTAGAGTTTCGGTTAGTACCTTGGAGATTGCAGTCACCAAAGGCAATCTTCCTCGCTGTTGAATCATGAGAATACATCAATGTCTCTTATTCGATAGGATCCTCAAGTGTTCGACTCCAATTCCACTTATTCACACTTGTTGGACCATACTAGGTACCTTGGGCCCCATTATCATTATCAGTGGAAGTCGTCGCATTTGTTAACAGTATACATCAATGATCGGTAATCAAACGATACCCCCCATGTTCGACTATCAACTCATCTATTCACATGGTTACGGTTTGTACCTTGGGTTGTGTTGGATGAAGACCTTGGGATTTTGATGACATCACCTCATTATGTTATCACCCAAGTTGTGCAAGACTGAGCCTCACTTATATTCGGCTCTCCATGAGACATAGATCCAGTTTGTTGTTATGTCTATGATCTCTCAATTTGACATGGATCCACGCTTGTATTTCAAGTGGTCATGCTATATAAACATCTCCTCGTTATGTATCGGAGATCATGTTGTATCACACTACACATCTAGATGATGTCAAGATTGTAATTGCTCGCTGACCTTGATCTTTGTTTCAGGTGTTCTTGTGACTTGGTTCCACGGTTCCTCGCTCCTCCTCTAGCTTTGGATTGCAATGTATTTCGGCCATTGTTTCCCTCTGACCTCACACATTATGGGGCATCTGTTATAGGTCAAATCTGTACTTCTCCATCCGTGATCACCTTGAGCTGTCGATCACACAAAAGGATAACTTGGATTGAAGAGCATGATGACCTCAAATGACACCTTGACCTGATTCACCTCCTTGCAAGCCGGAAAAACCCTAAAAAACACCATATTTTGACATGGGCACTACTCTACTTCAATAAACTAGTGCATATGCCCTACTCCAGTGTACAATAGTAGTGCACACCTCCTCATGGACGCTACTCCTCTTCAATAAACTAGCACACAACATTCAAAAAGTGACAAATGCTAGTATTTAATGTTGTAGTCATGCCCTGGGCACTACTCCATTGTGAAATAGTAGCGCACATCTTAAAATATGATAAAAAAAATATTAATTTGACGAACGGGATTAGTTGCAGTTGGTTTCCCAACTTCCCCTTCAACCACCCCTCGACCTGAACTACCTACCTTGTCCTATAAATACAAGGAGGATTGAAGAGAGGGGTTAGACACTTTGGACATTGAGACATGAGAGCCATAGAGAGACTCTTTTATATGAGAAGCTGGTATTGAAGGAGGTTATGCTGGAGGAATTCTGAAGTTAGAGAGGAGCAGGAGCCTAGGATCAAGTTGCATGAGCATGCTGCAAAGTTAGGTATACTTTGTATCATTCATATGTTTTTGACAATAAAAGGTTGAAACATCTTTCTCGTCCCAAATCAAGTGCTTATTGGATTGTGTATTTGTTTGGATAAATGTTCATTAATGCTTGATGTTTGAATCAATGTTCAATTCCATCATTATTATATTGGCCAAGATACGCTGAGAAAGGTCTTTGTGTTGCAGGTTTATGAAACGGGAGATTGAGTTGAGGATCTAACGCAGTGATGGACAAAAGCTAGGATCAAACTTCGTTCACAAGGTATGCCCTCAAGGTCTCTAATCTATTTCCCTTTATAAACACTTCTGTAATGCAATTAGTATGTTTACTTGTCACCCCCTTAAGTTGATAGTGTCCATTTCCTCACTATAGGGTAGTATTTCCCGCCAACAAGGAACTGCCTCCTCCCCTTGACTTGGGCACTGCAAAAGGTAAAGGAACATTACAGGAATCTAAGATGGTAGAAGGAAAGTGAGGTGTAGGGTCTAGTGGTGTTAGTAACGAAACCCCCCTGAACGAAGGAAATAGGAAACCTAGGAAATGCATGCCGAAATCCAAAACGATCCCCAAACTCCAGATCCACTCTGAGCGGATTCGAGAGGACATTCAATATATGAAAGACGATGCTCTCATTGGTAAGTTTGTAGGAATTTGGCCAACAGAAAAAGCTCTGTTATGGTGGATTAACACTACTTGGAAACCGCAAGGACATTATGATCTCCATCTCAAAGCCAAAGGGTTCTTCACCGTTGTCTTCTTTAATGAATCCGACCGATCTAGAATTTTTGATAATGGGTCGTACTTCTTCCATTCTGTAGGCCTGTACCTACATCCTTGGAAAGAGCGTTTCAATCCGGATAAGGAAAACCTCACCATTGTGCCAGTGTGGATTCGCCTGTACTCCCTCCCCACGGAATATTGAAAAGAAGAGATCCTAACCAACATAAGCAATATGTTGGGTGTTTTCGTGAAGGTGTCAGAACAGACCAAACAAATGAGATACACTTCATATGCCAAAATATTTCTGTATATGGAAATCTCCCAAGATCTACCACATGGGATCGAGCTATCATGGGAAGATGAAGACTGGTTTCAAGTGATTGATTACGAACAAAGTCCCTTCAGATGCAAAAGATGTCACAAACATGGACATCTCTTCCATGATTTCCCTCTCAATAAGAACCCTGGGGGAGATAATAATCCGGAAAGGAAGAAAGAAGAAGGATTCACCAAAGTTACTAGCAAGAAAAGAACAACCAAAAGGATAGCAGGTCCGGAGGTAAACAAAAAAATTCAGACCCACAACAGATTTGAGGTTCTGTAGTCAGAGAAGGAAAGTGAACCCCCCCAGGGAGGTCAGATCCAAGAAAACCATACACCCATGGAGAATATCTCTCAAGCACTGGACAAAGAATTAGTTATGGTGGAAGCATGCCCCCAGGAGGAGGAAGGGGAAGAAATGGAGTTTGAAGGATTGGATTTGGAAGGCTTGGAGGCATCTGTCTCGACAAAAGACCTGGATCCCCTCATGCACAAACAGGTCTCCCTGTTGGAAAAAGTCTATTCTCAAGACAAAGCATATCAATTATCTGGGAATAGCCTCGGACTCCCTAAAGGAAATAGATGGTAAAAAGAAAGGAAGAAAAGAGAAATGAGGGTGACACAACAATGCACAGAGTATCCAAGTGGTAGGCTCAAAGTTGATCACGTCAGTACAATACCCTACCATTGTCGCAGCCCTAGCTGCCATCCCCAAACAATGATTTAATGCGGATCACAACCTAGAACATACGAGGCTGCAAAAGCCTGCAGAAGATTCATCTTCTAAAAAGAAAAATTGAGTTAGAAAAACCCATGGTCTTATTTCTCCAATAAACCAAATGCTCAGCTGAGGAACTCAAAGTAATTGGAAGGAAAGTCTGGCTCAAATGCGAGGTCATGGCCTTGGATGCTAGAGGAGCGACGGGAGGGATGGGTATTCTTTGGAACCCAGGGGAGGTTTCTCTCTCCGGCTTCTTTGCCTCTCACTATTCTCTTTCGGACGCATTCCATGTGTTGGGTACAAATACTTGGGGCTTCATCTCCAACATCTATGAGCCCTCTGTAGCCAATCTTAAACCCACCTTCTTGAATTCCTTGTTTTCTTTAAAAGATCTGGTACGAGTTGCTCCCTGGCTTCTGGGCGGGGATTTCAATCTGATTCGTTCGCTGGACAAAAAAAAAAGGAGTTACCCGCCAACTATATCCCATCAATGATCACTTCAATGAATTCATTGAATCTATGGAGTTGGTGGATATAAAAACCATGAATAGCATGTACACCTAGAACAACAAAAGGTCGGGGGACAAGAGCATCACCTACCAATTGGACCGCTTTCTGGTTACATAACCAACCATGTTTGTAACATCCCTCAAATTTGACCCTTATTATTATTATCTTTGTAAATGTAATTGTCATTGTGTATGTAGCCCTGGTGAGGAGCTCAATGCCAAAGCCCCACCAGTGGACCTTGAAAGTATCATTATTTATTTCCTAGGTTGTAAGCTATAAATCATACATTTATATTGACGCAACTAAACAAGAAGGAAAAAGAAAAGGAATTTTCTAAGGAGAAGGAGATCAACTCTCTAGGAAGCCATGAGGATAAAATAAAGTGATGATGGATGTCATCCTAGTACTTATAGACACTTGAAGAGAGGTAACATGTTACTAAAGGTCTTGAGTGTCCTGTCTAAGTTAGGTCAATACTAAGTTAAATGGTCCATCCTAGTAGAAAGTTTTTCTTTATTCTCCACAAGTACTTAAGAAATATCCTCTCACCAAATTATGTTGGTACTAATCATTCTAACGTAAACTAAGTTTCTTGTAAAGCTTAAAGGTCGGCAAAAGGAACGAGACAAAATTGTTAAAAGCCCAAATTAATGAATGGAGTTTTCCCTAAGAAGAAAGTTTGTTCTTATAAAAATAAAATATATATATATATATAGGAATATATATTTGAATATATATAAATATTTCTTCAAAGAAGGATTAATGCATAGGGCTTATGCATTTTAAACATGAACTATATATATATATAGTGTCCTAAGAAGAAGGTTCTTCTTATAAAGGTAAAAGATATATAGGATTATATATATGAATACTCCTTGAAAGAAAGATTTAATGCATAGGGCTTAGACATTGTAAACATCAACTATATATATATACATATATATATCATATAACGAACAAAGGCACGTTGAGTGGTTCTTTAACACAAAGTAAAAGGTTTGGCTATCGAGTGAGGGAAAACACTTAGACAAATCTAGGGGAACTTGTCTTCATAAAGGAGCACCCGATTCCTCTAATTCTGCCATTTTTCTTATTGAGAAACCTTGAACTCCATCTGGCCAGGTATCTGAGGTAAACCAACTACTTGGACGGACTCCTCGAGGGTTAGGCAAAGAAACCTTTTGTGCATTTAAGGAGAGCTCCGGCGTGAGGTGAAGGGGGGAATCTCTGCGTTTGGGCAGAGCTCAACGAGTGTTGAGAATGTTCATCTCTGCGGATGGGCAGAGCTCGGCGAGGGTGATAACATTGATCTCTTTCATAGAGTATGGGTAGAGAGTTCCGGCGTGAGGCAAGAACGATGGTCTCTACATGTACAATGAACAGATATTTTTGCATACAACCTTTTATGATGTAAGTCCCAGATAATTTTCTAGAGGAAGTGATCTCTGCAAGAGGTGATTGGTAAGCGATCTTTGCTTATAGTATTATGATCTCCACATTATTGTTGCTTGTATTATTTAATTTCTGCATATACTTTCTCTTCTCGAATTCCTTGATAAGGAAGCAATCTCTGCATACACTTTTACTTTGACGAATTTATTGCTAAGGCAGTGATCTCTATGCATGTCAATTGATAACTTATGCATTCAATAGAATGCTAGCATATGATAACTGTCCATCGATCATATACAGGTGTGTATGTTAACCGTCAATCGATCATCAATGGTATCTGATTTCCTCGCTGATTTATATTTGACCCTTGCTCTTAGTTTTCTGCAAATCAGTTAGATCCGTGAGGATCTTCATAAGCTACTCGTTTTGTGGTTGCATTCTGAAGGTTTTCCTTTTGATTATTGTTTAATACTGCCCGAACAAAATTGTATGCCAATAGGTTTTCTCTGCCTTTGTTTTGGATCCTAGACTCCATAGTAATTTAGGAAGGCGTAAATTGTTGGTTCTCGATTGATTTTTTTTGTTGAAGCTGGACCGTTGGCGATTCAAGTACTGCGTTATGATTATGAATCTCAGTTAGTTCATAGTATAAACTAGGTTATGATGTGCGCAGCGCTGAAGCTGGACTGTTGGTAATTCAATTACTGCATTTTCTCCCAATCGTCGAAATCCAGATGCTGGAAAAATAAATCTATCTGTCTTAGATTTTGAGACATTGACTTCAGGCTTAATGTTTATAACTTCGGATTGTTAGCTTTTGGATAGAAATCATTTTAGTCCTCCATTCATTAGATGAGCTGGGTGGAGATCATACTAGATCTCTGCTAAAATAATTTATGCTAGCTCAAAATGGGCTCTTGGATCTCAACATATCTGTTTAAACCGAATCGAAAATGTAATTATATTTTTATGTTTATTACTTTATGTTAAAATTGAAGTAGTAACTTATACAATGCTATATAGAGAGAGAGAGAGGATGCTTCTATATAGAAAGAGATCCAACATCTTTATAATATATATAGGTATATATTATGCAAAGTGTCTTCCATGGAAGTTCCAAAAGAAATCTAAAAGAAAGGAAAATTTTACCTTAGTTAATATCTACCGTGTATTAGGAGTATGAGTATTAATTGGTATTTAAACGATGGAGAAGGTGAGATAGCTCCCTCTAACTTAGGAGGTTATGTTAGTGGAAATACAAGTGTTATATGTATGTTATATTCATAGATAGAACTGTGTACCTTGTGTTATTGTTGGTTGAATGCCAAACAAGATACGGGTGAACCACGTTACCTTTGGTCTCTTGTGTAGGTCTTTGGTATCTTGTGTATATATGTACTTGTGTTGTGATTGATTATTTAAATGTGTATCTTGTGGATCATTTATTCATATGATTATATATTGAATACCTATAATTTATTTTATTAGATGTGATTCATATGAGTCATTGTGAATCTATATGAGGAGCAATTATATTCAAGTTAGAAATCTTCGAATGTAAACAAGATGAATGTGTTAGATATTATCGATTGCATGACTATAAGAAAATGGTTGATAAAGTATGAATTGAAGTTAATTTTTTATTTGATCATGCAATGTAATTGAGTATTGTTAGTAAGACAATTAAACTCATTAAAGATAATTTATGAGTTGTTTAAATGTTGCATTTATTAATACAAGTAAATAGTAAATACAGAGAACATACACCTTATACTTCTGCATAGCATTTAATGGTGTTTTAGACCACTTAGAAAAAATTTAAATTATAGATGAAATTTTGGGTTTGTTACAATGTTGGATGGTGGGGAGATAACAACGGTTGTACTTCCACTGGCGGGCTCAGATCACTGGCCAATCAATCTGGAATGGTCAAGGGTAGGGGAGCATCTGCGAAGACCCTTCAGGTTTGAACAGTTTTGGCTGCTCCACAAAGATTTCCCAGAGAAACTTCAACAGCGGTGGTCCGAAATTCCTTACATTCAAGGTACATTAATGTACCAGTTCCAACAAAAGTTGAAAATCCTAAAAGGTAAAATAAAGCATTGGAACCTGGAATCTTTTGGGATCATTTTCCAAGAAAAAAAATGGTTGGATAAGAAGATGCAAGAAGTCCAACAAAGAGGCATCTCTGAGGGATTCACTGAGAAGATTAGAAAGGAGGAGCAGCTCCTTTTGAATGATTTCAACACCAGAGAGCATAGGGAAGAAATCCTCTGGAAACAGAAATCACTAAACCATTGGCTACAAGAAGGGGAACGCAACACCAAGTTTTTCCACAAAGAGGCCATCCAACATCGGCATGGGAACTGAGTGGTGCATCTAAAGAAAGGTGATAGCACCCATGCTGAAACCGAAGGAGATCTGGAGGCTACTCTAAATGACTTCTTTGCTGACCTCCTGGAAGAACCAGACATTGACAGGCAGGAAGCCCAAGCCTAGATCCTGCAGTTCATCCCGAGGGTGATTTCGAACGACCACAGCCTCATGCTGATGAAACCCATAGAAATGGAGCAAATGGAGGAAACGATCAATCAAATGGCAAAGGACAAAGCCCCAGGTCTGGATGGCTTTACCATGAACTTATTCCACTTGTGCTGGAATTGGTTAAAAGAAGAAGTGTTAGCTCTTGTTGAGGACTCCAGGAAATACGGTTCTATTTTGAAATCCCTCAACGCTACTTTCCTCACACTCATACCCAAAGAAACAGGCATGGAGGACTTGAGGAAGTTGAGACCAACAGCCTTGTGTAATGTCATCTATAAGATCATAACCAAGGTAATTGCCAACAGACTCTGCCCTCTTCTCCCGCTCCTTATTTCCCCTGAGCAAGAGGGTTTCGTGGAAGGCCATCAGATCATGGACGGTATATTCCTGGTGCATGAAACAATCCATTCTCTGAAAAAGGAAAAACTCCCAGCTATGATGCTAAAGCTCAATATTTCTAAAGCTTATGATAGACTGAATTGGAAATTTCCTACAAAGGTGCTTAGAAATTTTGGCTTCACTAGGGAGTGGACTAATTGGGTTATGAGTCTTGTTTCCTCTTCCTTCTTCTCGATTCTGGTCAATGGTACTTCATCTTAGCCTTTCCGAGCCTCTTGGGGTATTTGGAAAGGGGACCCTCTGTCACCCTTCCTCTTCATCATTATTGTTGAAGGTTTGGGGCGCATGCTTAAAGCTTTGCAAAGTGATGGTCAGATTCAGGGGCTCACTCTCTACAAGGGGCTAGAACCCCAAACCCACCAACAGTTTGTAGATGACACCATACTTATGGGTCCCTCCAATATTCAGGAATCCATAGGGGTGAAGAAAGGGCTGGATACCTTCCTCCTAGCAAGCGGTTTGGAGATTAACAGGGAAAAATCCCAGGTTTATTTCTTTAATACCCCAGGAATAACTAGAAGAAATATCCTCAGTATTCTTGGATTCTCAGAAGATTTCTTGCCTTCTAAGTACCTGGGTGCTCCCTTGGCCGAGTCTACTATTCGTCAGATTTCCTGGAAGGATTTGTTGGATAAGTTAAAACAAAAGCTCGGCCTCTGGACCCTCAGGGCCTTGAATCTCCCCAGTTGCATCATCTTGGTTAAATCAGTGCTACAAGCGATGCGGCTTTATTTGTTCTCTGTCTTGGTTGCTCCCAAGTCTATCCTTAAGCAAATCCTCTCCATCCAGAGGAATTTCCTGTGGGGTAGAAAGGATGGGCATAGGAAATGGGATTTGGTTGATTGGAATACTCTATGCAAGACTAAAGGTGCTAGGGGCTTAGGACTTCGGGACCCGATCAGTATTAACAAGATTCTGGGGGCTAATATTTGGTGGAGGTGGATAACTCATAGCGATGAACCTTGGGGCGACTTTGGCATCTTAAATACGCCCCCCAATGGCCCAAACAACAACTGATCCGATTCGAAGTCGACTCTCCGGGGTTGAACATTTGGAAAGTAGCTCAGGAAAATAGAGGACTCATCCAAAAACACAGTTTTTGGGAAATCAGATATGGAGCTACGACCATGCTCACTAGAGATTCCTGGCAGCAATTCCCATGCTTAGAGAATCTTGAAGGCATCTCGGACCTCCTTCTTTATCCCCAAAATAGCCCTCTGGAACAAGTAAAATACTTTTGGGAGGCCTCCTCGGCCGATGCCCATTTCAGAACCTGGAAATGCAAAGAGTGGTGGCAATCTCTTGCATCCGATGATAATTTAGATAGCTTCTACGAGGAGCTATGCAAACGAAGGATCCCCAAGACGGAAGGCCCGGACAAGGTCAGATGGGGGTATAAGAACACCGACAACTTTAATATCAAAGAAGCTATAGGGTTGTATATGGAGACACATAGAATGGAGAACGAGGATAAGTGGAAGAATATTTGGAAAGGTAATTGGTGGCCCAAAATTGCATCTTTCAGTTGGCTTCTATTACACAGGCGCATCCTCACCTGGGAGAATCTACCACGTTGGGGATTCATAGGACCCTCTATATGCTCGATGTGCACAACAGATGCTGAGACTTTAAACCACCTCCTTGATTCATGCCCGACTGCCTCCTATCTATGGGAGAAAGGTGCAGAGTGCTTTCAAAAAACGGCTAGGGTTCAGGACAGGTCGGACCTTTCCATAGCCATCTGGCCCCCTAAAACATTCAAAAATGAAATTGTGAACAGGGTTTGGGAGCTATTTCTAGGTTTCGTGGTCTGGGAACTGTGGAAGGAAAGAAATCAACATATCTTTGAAAACAAAAAGCGCACCATTGAAACCATCTGGAGCCAACTGGAAAAACACCTAAAGGAGACTCTAAATCTCAATCAGTGGAATCACAATGCTATGAAAATGGATAGTGCCGAGCAGAAAATTCTTAATGACTGGGGAATTTTCAACGTACCAGCTAGTATTCACCGTCCTCGAAGTGTGGCTGCTCCTCCCCAAAGCCCTGAATGTTGGAAATTCCTGTTGGAGGGCGCGTTCAAGCTCAACTTTGATGGTGTCGTGAAAGGGAACCCTGGACCGGCTGGCTATGGCGGAGTCATTAGAAATGATGCAGGCACCATCATAAGTATTTTCTGGGGTGATCTAGGAGAAAATACGAACAATGTCGTGGAGCTAGAAGGTTTGGTCAGTGGTGTTAAATGGTCTCTCCAACATGGGTGGACTCCCCTAGAGATGGAAGGAGACTCCCTCATCATCATATCGATGGCGAAACGAATTCAGTATGGCTCGGCCATAGCCAAAATCTCCTGTAATTGGAAATGGGAGAGTCGGCTTTTGGCCCTCCAAAGACTACTGAAATCCCACCCAACCATTCAATTTCTGCATGTCTGAAGGAAAGGTAATAGGGTCGTGGATGCCTTAGCAAACAAAGGAGTGGAGGCTCGTGTTTCCTTCCATGGAAGAAGGCTGGCAGAAATGGAGGACGTCATCCTGCGAAGGAGATGCATAGAATTGGCCCGTGAAGATTTAGACCACATGGTGGGTTGCATGGAGAAGGGCCACATGGAAAGGATATGTCAGGGTGCCAGCTGGCTCCCCAGTGATCTCATGACGGCCTTGAACCCCATCTCTATTTCCCACTTCAACGCCTCTGGGACAGTTGGCAGCACCTTCATTATCAACAAGGAGAACCGTGAGGCTGGTAATGATTACGTTCAATGGAGGGAATTGGTGCCAGCTCAGGTGACGGCCATGGGGGATCCCACTAATTCCCATCATGTCAGAGTGGGAAATATAGATGCAGCAATGGAGAATGAGGGAGTTGATAGGAATGACATGGAACATGATGAGCCAGATGCCCCCCGAGACGTCATACTCCTAGGAGGTGGAGCGTGTAATATTCATTCTTGACATGTTTGGCCCCTCTCGTTATCTTTATGGTTTTAATTGGTAGTTGGAATTACTGTCTCCATGCTCCGGATAATAAAGAAGGTGGTATTGCGCAAGTGCAAAAGTACAGTCACTTCAAGGTTCAAGCATTTGAAACGGCTCGCAGCGCAAATTGGGAGATCACTGACTTGTACATCGCCATGATCGGTAATCCCATCATCTGTGTGGGATGTTCTGTCACTCCTTCGAACTCTGGCTGGGCCATCTCTCGGCTCTCTGGGGAAATTCCTATAAAAAGAAGCCATATGGTGGGTATTATCTAGATGCGTAAGTAGTACTCTGAAAGTTTGTGCAACTCCCTTGTGATCCTCTGCTTTCCCACTATTGAGACCCTGGAAATCATGGCCCCCCGTATGAGAGCTAGCAGCCGCAGAGGCTCCAACAAGGGGCTCGTCAAGGCATGGTGGGGATAATCGATTCTCTGGTGAAGGTTCTTCTTAGTAACCTCCTCTAGAGATGGATCCTTCTGAGCCTCAGCCTTTCAACTGGGGTGCCTAGTATCTCAGTGAAACCCCGGCTAATATTGAGGCCCAGATTTCCTTTAGAGAAGTCACTCTTCTAAGAGAGTACGAGGCCCACCTAGGAAGAAAGCTAGTCGCCAACCCTTTCTGGGAAGTAAGGATTCTCCTTGCCCACAATATGCAAGCTAGATACCAGTTTGCTCAGGGCTTGCGGGAGGCGACCCAAATTATTAAGGGCGGCCAACAAACCAACTCGGCCGAAGTCCATCTGCTCAAGTCTGTGCTTAAAGAGTATATGGATATCTCCAAGGAAGTCCTGCGACCGGAACCTGCATCTCCGAGGGGAGAGAGCACCAGGCTCCGTGATTGGCTGTGGAGGTTTTCTTTTGTGGTTTCCGTTGTTCTGCTCCTTTCATGCGGCGACTATATCCTGGGCTATGTCCAGTAAGTGGCGTTTCGATGATATTAGCTTTGTTTGTTTCATTTTGAGGCAGTCATCCTCGGGGCTCCCGGCTCCCTTTTCTACGGTGCAGCCACTGGTTTTTCGGTTTCCATGTTTCGAGGGCTGCCAAGCATGAGTCTTTGGTTGTTTTGCGAGTATTTGTTTTATTTAGATGCCCTTGATCTGAATGAGTGGTGCTGCTACCCAAAGATTAATGTTGGCTCTCTGGTCCTAGCCTACGGCTCTGTCAGTTTCTTTGCAAACCCTGTTCTTCTAGAGGATTTCTTTTGGTTTCAGGTTTTGCAAGGCCATTTCTTATGCCTCTTTGTAAGATCTTCTTCTGAATTTTCGACCACCTTGGGGGTTGCCAGTGTGGGACGAGCTCCGAAGTCCATCTACTCAAGTCTGTGCTTAAAGAGTATATCGATACCTCCACGGACGTCCTACGACCGGAACCTGTGTCTTCGAGGGGAGAGAGGACCCGGCTCCGTGATCGGCTGTGGAGGTTTTCTTTTGTTCTGCTCCTTTCATGCGGCGGTTATATCCTGGGCTATGTCCAGTAAGTGGCGTTTTGGTGATATTAGCTTTGTTTGCTTCATTTTGAGGCAGTCATCCTCGGGGCTCTCGGCTCCCTTTTCTATGGTGCAGCCACTGGTTTTTCAGTTTCTATGTTTCGAGGGCTGCCAGGCATGAGTCTTTGGCTGTTTTGTGAGTATGCGTTTTGTTTAGATGCCCTTGCTGTGAATGAGGGGTGCTGCTACCCAAAGATTAATGTTGGCTCTCTGGTGCTAGCCTACGACTCTGTCAGTTTCTTTGCAAACCTTGTTCTTCTGGAGGATTTCTTTTAGTATCAGGGGCCATTTCTTATGCCTCTTTGTAAGATCTTCTTCTGAATTGCCGACCACCCTGGGGGTCGCTAGTGTGGGACGAGTTGGGGCATGCTCGTTTGTAACTGTATTTTTTATTATTATTTTGTTTTTAAGTAATAGAAGGTTCCACAGTTTACTTACAAAAATTGTTTACTAAGACCAACTTTGGTCTATCAAATCTAGAAAAAAGGAATTATTTAATTTACTTTAGAATTGTATTCTTATGCTAAAAAAAGTTAGAGATAGAATTGTATTTTTATACTCAAAAAACTTTAGAAAAACATTCAAAAATCACTATAATTATGATAGCATAACATCACATACATCTCAATTACTTATTTTATTTTAAAAATATAAAAAACAATTGATTCATTTTCTATCACAATGGCCTTAAATGCCTTCATTTTTCTTTTTAAAATATGATAAACATGAGAACTTTTTATTTTTGAGTACCATTTCATATCCCAATAAGTAATATATATGAGTGTATAATATTCAAATAAAAAATAAGTATAAATGATCTTAGACGTTTGTATAAATATATAAATTTGTGTTAAAAGTAATTATAAAGGATACGTTTGTATAAATATGTAAATTTGTGTTAAAAGTGGTTAACATTTTGATATTGGAATGAAAACAAATAAATTGTAGGAGTGGCAATATAGATTGTGATATTAGAATGCAAAAAATAAGTTGTAGGAGTGGACATATAGATTGTAAGATTGTTATTGGAACATATTTTAGTTATATATGAATTAAATATTTTTTATTTTTATTTTGATATTCATTTAATATTTTTACTATATTTTATATGAAAATTATATATGTACAAAAGAATTGGATGGAAAATAAAATTTAATTTGATTAATAATAATAATGTTGAAGTGTCTATCAATTTAATTAAAGAATATAAAGAATTGAGATGACCTAATAAACATAAGAAAAGGAATTGGGAATTTAAAAGGTCATTCCAATCACACAGGACTACAATATTTCCATTCATGAAGCCTATAACTTAGGAAAATGGTAATGTGATTGAAGTAAAATACATACAAATTTTGTAATTGTAGATATGGTTGATATAATAAAATGCAGCTGAAAAAGGATTATATTGAGAAGCGTTCTAGAAAAAATATTACAGAAAAGAAGTTATTGAAAAATGGAGAACAAGTCAATATAGAAGATTATTAAGAATGCAAACATGCTGGAAATGCTGAAGTGCATGAAAAAACATTAAAAATAATAATTATAAAAAATAAAAAAAAATCAATTTATAGTTTATTCAAATAAAAATTATCAACAAAATTACAATCCAAAATAATTGATATACCATTTTCCATATTTTAAAACTTTGAACACCAATGAAATATTATTTCCTGTACAACGATTTGTTAAAATTATTTTCAACACCAAGTTTCCTTGGTTGCATTGACCTATTCTTAGCGGATTGTTGTTTGTAAAACATACGGTAAAGTATTTCGGCAAGACCTGGGAGAAGGCAAGAAGAATGGTAATTTTTTTCTCTATAGTTAGATGAGGTAATAACATATTTCGGCAAGACCTGGAGAAAGAGAAAGCATATTTTTTTCTTTATAATTACGTGAGGTAACAACAGTGTTTATATAATACAAAATCATGTGAGAAATGTATTTTTTTTTTAAATGAAACGTAATTTTAATGGTCTTTATAATGAACACATTTACTATTTAAAATGAGCAAAGATTGATTAACAAGGTAGAAATGCATTGTTAATTTTCCAAAGATTAACAAAGTTGTAAATGTATGGTAAAGAAAAGATTGGTTAACAGTTATTTATGGTATTTGTTTGAATTGCGTAATGTATAGTAAATATTTATGGGTGGAATTAAAATCGATTGTCATTGTTTGTATTGGTTTCTTTTCCCAGATAAATTATATAGATTATCTTTGTTTCTTTTCTTAATTGAATTTGATGTAAAAATAGATTATATAACTCATCTTTGTTCCTCTTCTTAATTGAATTTGATGTGTCTGATGTGTCTTATTAGGCTTCCTTATTATATTATTATATTTATGTTGAGGCCGCAATTGCAATACATGTGTTAAATCTTGAGTTTAGTTCAAACTCAAAACTATGAATTGGTATCACCTTCTCTTAAAATTTTCAAAGTGGATTGTAATAACATTTTTTTTTGTTATAATTTATCTAAAATATAATAATTGGATTGTAATAACACTTTTTTGCTATAATTTGTCTAAACTATAATTACATATTTATTTTATTTTCTTTGGGTTTTTATACTTTTAGGGTGTTTTTTTACCACATCAATTGAATTCAAAAGAAATAAGGTAGGTTGTTGTTTCTCAAAAGTCTACGCCATTTTGTATTGTAAAGAATTTTTGCATTTTTAATTAATTATAAATATTCTTTATTAAGTAGGTATGGAGAGCTTGACTAATCGGTTTTGTAAAGAATTTTTGCATTCTCAATTAACCATAAATATTCTTTATTAAGTATGGAGAGCTTGACTAATATGATATTTATAAGAAAACAATGAAAAAGTTTAATTGGCTTGACCAGACTGGATTCTCTCTTAGTTTTTTATTCTATCCCATGGTTTTATTCTATCATGGCGTGGGCATCCACGGAGTTTCAAAGTCTTTACCGTGGGCATCCAAGAACATCAATCTTGCAAATTCAATGTATTGAGAAGGGATTGCACATTCAATGTATTGAGAAGGGAATGGAATCCGTGAATATTATCCTGTTTTTTAGTTCATTTAATGCTGTACTACCTTTAATGCTGTGCGGTGGTAGCAGATTAGACTGGTTAGTAATTGTAAGCAGATTGGTTGGTAATTGGATCTAAACCTGTTTAAGAGCCAACTGTCAACCAACCGTTTCCATTTAATGCAACGACAACAAACTCTTGAAATCCAAAGACCAACCAGTCTGCTGCGGCCTCTTAAATAGCCTGCAGCAGACTGCATAATATTCGCAGATGAAGGCGTGGGATATGGGGCACTCAAATCGCCCCGTCCCGCTGCCAAACGGACCCACCCCCGTTCTGCTTCAACCCCGTCCACCGTCCGCCAGATACCCCGACCCCACCTCCGTTGCGTCAACGCCCTCCACCTCCGTAACCGAAACTCCGGCTAACCCACGTCGACTTTTACGTTATCCGTTTGGACGTGAGTTAATGGGAATAGTAAAGCGATGGGGAGAGGAGCCGAATTTGTTTCAAATTTGAATCTACGGAGCGGGAAAATTTGAATCCGATTGAGCGGGCAAATTTAAATCTAGCTTGTGATGCTGAGATTTTTAAAAGCTGTGATGCCTATCGTGTGGCCTGCATTTAGTAATTCCAATAACCTATCATGCAGGGAGGAGATTCCAGACCGCAATCACCAGTGCCATCAACACTGACCGCAATCACCAGCGCATACTCCAAGCCATGGCGAAGGCGAAATCATGACCACCCAATTCAAGAAAAAGAGATGACTAGCATTCAGTGAGTATCCATTCCTGATGGATTCGTGCCCGAGGAGAATCAGATTGAAATTCCCGAGTTGTTGAGAGCAATGGAAACGGCGATGGGTCCATTCCTTAAGGATCTTATTCGGCAGTTGATAAACGAGAAAGAATCGCACAAGGTCACAGGTTTAATAATAGATGTCACATTATGTTTCCTGCTCGATGCTCTCAGTCGCTTTTTTTAATGGCAGATTCCCTGCATACAGCAGTGAATGCGCAGGAGCTTACAATTACCTCTAACTGGTTGAACGACGTTGTATCTTATGAGCCGCGCGGGTTCGATTCCTCTGCGGGTCAGTTCTGCGATGGAACCCTGGGAGATTGCAGTGATGAGACTGAGGAGGAATTTATGATGGATTCTGAGGAGCACGGGAGGCTTCTGAGGAGGATCCATTACTACATCAGCTACGGAGCACTGGCTGCTAATCGCGTTCCATGTCGGCCTCGGTCTGGGAGGTCTTATTACACTCGGAATTGTTACAGGGCAACAGGGCCTGTCAGACCTTACCACGGGAGCTGCACTGCTATTACTCGATGGAGGCGTTATACTGGCTAAGCTTCACTTTGCTTTCTTGTTTTTTCCTCTTTCTTTTGTTTTTTTGCGCGCGGGCGCCGGGCGCCATTAATGCTCTTTGATAGCTAGCGGGAGCTTTTGTATTGCCTGTACTGTTTAATAGCTGTTCCATAAGTTTAGTATGTTGTGTAGTTATCCAGTTTGGTACGTATTTATCAGTACTAGCCTGACAATTTTTACAATAACTTGAGGTTGATAAATGTTCATGGCAGGAATGATCATTTGTAGTTTGGAAAGTTCGTGGTATGCTCCAATCTTTCTGTAGCATTTGTAAAACGAAATTACATAAAATAATTGCAGTACATTAGATAGACGAAGGGATATTGTTAAATAACCAGAAAATCTTACAAATAGTTTGTAAAAACAGCAGAAAATTTTGTGCAGTTTTGCTTCATTTAAAACTAAGATCGGGCCATTCCATCAAAAGGATAAAAGATATTGCAAAGCCAGTGATCCGGCTATCCCATCAAAGGGAAGAGATATGGGAAAACCTCTGGTTTTTGCATTATGAATCATAAATACTACCATTAAGTCCAAAAGAGTAAACCCTAGTAGTTTACCTGTCCAAAGGCGTTCTGTAAAGCACCTTAACTATCAACATAAAAGTTTTTAGAACAGAGTTTAATAACTAGTTTAATGTGGCCTTATTCTCAATGTGGTGTAACGGTGTTGTGGTGAATGTTGACACAACCAACCACTTAATTTTGTGAAGATAACTGACGGTTAAACTGAGTACTTTAAAACCCTATTATATCCTTGATGTAAACTTGTTACATTCAGGTTACATTCAAAGAAGTCTAAAATCTTAGATAATAACTAAACGCCTATCAATCTAATTAGGCTTCAAATAACTTAATTTGGGGTTAAAGCTATAAGCCAATGGTAGACTTTAGGGTCGGTTTAGAAGGAAAAGCAAGTTCAAATTCTTGTATTTTCATTATTAACCAATGGTAGACATTAGGGTTGGTTTAGATGGAAAAGCAAGTTCAAATTCTTGTATTTTCATTATTACAGGGCTGTTTCTAACTAAATATTGAATTTCAAATCCAATATGAAAAAGCTGTCATACAATTTCTCAATAAAAAAACTTAATAAATGCTTAAATGTGGATTTTCAAAGATACTCATTCATATATATATATATATATATATAGCTTAATGTGTTATATCATGTTAAGTTGTTTAAAACTCCATAATGTGTTATATAATGTAAGTTGTTTAAAAAATAGTATGACTTGAATTGTTTAATTTTTATGTTAAGAGATTGAATGTGTAGGTGCGATGATTAAAAATTAGTCTATGTTTTTAAGTTATATGATCAAATCTAGCGACGATAAAGTACTCTACACTTTCATAAATTTTGTAAATCAATAAAAATTTAATGAGACATAAATTAAAAATGGTATTTATGTATATGATAAAGTGAATGAACTCAATTTTAAAAGTAAATATATGTTAGATTTTTACTAGTTGAATACATGTTAGTTTTTGATGTGGGTTTCCTTCCTATTATCACAACATATAATAAGTATTTATTACAAAGTCTCAAAAATAATGATTAACATGTGAAGGTGGAGAGAAAAGGTAAGCGAAAGTGTGCATTTATTCCCTTTTCCCCCACCTCGACCAAATGCGCAATTTTTTGAAATGTACACTTTCACCCCATTCCCCTACACACTTTCCCCACCACCACCACCACCACCACCACCCTCAAGGAGTCAGTGACAAAGTGATTTTTCTTTTCGAGTATACACTTTCTACCCCCACCATCTCCATCATCAAGGAAGGGGAAAATGAATTTCAAATGCACACTTTCTTACCCCGACCTCCACATCCACTTCCACTCCCACCCAATGAACACTTTCTCCCCTCTTCACCCCCACCATACCCTCATTGACTTTATTGGTCTAAGGGCTAATTATTTAGGGTTGGAGCCTTCATTGACTTGATTGTTTAGGTTTTGAATATTTATTCACTTTATTAGCCTAAGAGTTAATTGCTTAGAATTAGACATGTATTGTAAATAAATTTTAACCCGAGGGAAATAAATTATTAGAATGGTTGGGGTGATCCTTAGAATGGACCTTGATTGATATTACTAAGGACATTGAGTTGAAGGTTTCCAACTTTCTCATGTTTAAGTACTTGTCATATTTAATTACCATTCATGAGATAGTGGTTGAGTGATGTAATGGACTTGTACGAATTCATTTTGTAATAAAACAAATTGTGATAATGTACAACATCATTTATAATGAGATTTTTATTAAATTTTTGGGTTTTTCATTATAAATATGCAAATTATGTATGTATGGATGTTGTTTTGTAGGGGTTGGAATATCCAAGTACAAGAAGGACATGAAGGACAATAACTCCCAAGTACAAAATCATGTACAATGACAAACATATAAAACATAGTGTATGAAAACTGAAATGACTAAATGGATCTAATTTTTAATCTATTCCACTTTTAGAATTCTACATTGATTTAAAGCATTCAATTCTTCTCCTAATGTGATAAGGGACACTAGTTCACTTTCCTTAATTGGATACATTTCTTTTGTATCTAATAGTTTGTTAAACTTTTCTACCTTCATCTTGTACTCGTCTACCTCACTTGATTTACAATATACATCGATCATAGATCCTCATACTTTATTGAAATGTCTTTAAAATCATGATAATGTATCCAATGACATGCATTATTTTTTCATGAACATGACTAGTTTAAACAAAGTTACCAACATGATGGGAATCGTGACCTTAAAATCAGAACTCTAACCCTAAACCCCCATATTTTTGCATCAAAAATCTCAAAATCAACCCCTAAAAAAATGTGTTACAAGTAGCACTTTTTGTCGAGGTTAAAATTATAACCTATTGCAATCATGACCTTTAAAATACATAATGTTAAAAACAATACTATCAAGTCCAACCCCAATTGAAATGTAGATAAACTCCTAACTCGAAAAGTGGTACTTCTAATAATACTCTTTTGATGAGGTTAAATTTACAATATTTTTAAAGCATGGCATAAAAAATAAATACTATTATAAACAAAACTTCAAAAACAACCTTAAAATTAACACTTTAAAGAAAAAACTAAAATTTAAATATAACTAGAGAACATTTTTTATTTATAAAAATTATATAATTTTTTACATGTTCACATTTAGTTAGTTAAATACTCACTCATGTAAAAATAATAAACTTATCAATAAATTTGTAAATTGTATTATTTTGATGACTTGAAAAAGATTATTAAGTCAATTATCAACCAAACCTGTCCCGTAGATACTTATCAAATACATTATCATGTACATCGAACTTTGACAAGAACATACAAATACACATAGTTTAAAACATACGATTGTAATATGCACATTCTAGAGAACCTTCTCCTTCTCACTTCTTTAGTAAGGCTTATACCTTTTATTTCTCCCGCTCAAAGTTCTACATCCATTTCTCACTCCCTTGGTAAGGTTTATACTTTTAATTTATACCCTTTGAAGTTCGACATCCACATCTTATGAGGATCTTAATTATATATGTTTGTGTAATAGTTAGGACATTGTTAATTGTGTCCAAGAGGCGCATTCTCCATCCTAGTAAGGGGAGATACCCACTGCTATTCACAATATATATATATATATATATGTTTCATTGCATTCAGTACACAATAAATGCACTCCCCAGATGTGGGTGTCTACGTGCCCGACGCATCGATCCCCGCGCATACGGAACAAGCCTCACGTGGCACTGGCCCCAGCATGCATGCTCAAGGCCACGTGACGGCAAGTGCAGCCCACATGTCCGATCACTCCACTGGACAGCACTCCAACCAGGGTGACAACAATTATTTAAGGTGGGAGGACGAGCCCCCGAATCCCAACCTCCTTCGCGCGAGTTCTGAACGATGATTATTCTCTGCTGGTGTGAGTCACCATTAATTCTGCCACCCTCATCAAGGATGACAGCCTGCAACATTTATTACCTCCATGGGAGGGAAATGGTTTGGCTCGGCTCTTTAAAGTCATATGTCGACATGCATTGCAGTTCCACTGCTGCGTTCTGGTTTTTCCCTGTGGCTTCCTCAGTTCGACTCTAGAACGCTCTCGTTTCCATGAAGCGCACTAGAGGTACCCCTCGTCACGGCAGTGGTAGAAAAATCTCTGGCAGACGGCCTAAGGTGGCTATGGACTAGACCGTAATGGATGGGTATGCAGAGCGCATCTCTGCGCGGACTCGCAGTCTCATTAACGGTTGGGAATCTCGTAGGGTGGCGGCTCTCCTTGCCTCGGGCAGTAACGGAGGTGCCATCAATCACTACTGGCTGCTGAAAAACATGTTGAGTACCCTGGTGGAAGAAATGGAAGCTAGCTGGGACGCGAGCACCAACATTGTGCGGAATATCAAATCTAGCCTGACAGAGGCTTATGATCACTTAAACACCCTGGATGTCAACATGACCTGAGATTTCTTCTCCCTAGGCGGCAATTTTGATCAAGCGACGCAAGGAAACACTGCGACAGATGGTGAACGAAACACACAGAAGGAAGGGTATGCAAAGGAAAGAACCATGGTTAGAAAAGACAAGGTTTCTGGTCCTTCTATGCTCGCCAACGACACATCGCATGAAGGTCCTGGCGCCCCAGGCTCTTCTTCCCCTGTTCTCCCCCCTCTGGAGACCTTTGAAGACTTTTATGCTGCCTCCCCCATCCTTGAGGAGGAACCAGACGCACCGCCTGCAAGTCGTTAGATGGGTTATCATGCTCCGGGTTATCTCTTCGAATTCCATATTTTTTGTTTTCATTTACTGTATGGTTTAATCTATAGCACTCCTAGACAGCATGTAATATTTTTTTGGAACAAGTCCTAGTCTTTCTTATGGGCATACCTCACCCAGGGGGTCTCTATTTTGTATAATGACAGTTCTTTCAATATTTTTGAGTGATTGGGATGGTGTCTTCATCATTTGAGGCCTCCCAAGTCTGCTACAGACTCTTCGGCTCTCTATGTATTTCCTGCCACCTTTTTTGGCTTTGTTAATTAATTTTCAGTCTGCAACTTACAAAAAAAAAATACACAATAAATGCACTCAATATACTCTCTACTTCCATTACACAATGAGAAACCATTAATAATAATTTTACATCCAATACATAAAATAAATGTGTGAACACCCAATATTAGATCCAACCACAAATAAATGTTAGTTAACTTTTCATTATTACCCAACATCATAAAATGAAGAAAAAACAAAATTCATCAAGCATAGAACTAAAACTTGATTCACTAGCATTTATCAAAATTGTTGGATTGGATTCCCAAGGCTTAGAAGCATATTGAAATAGGGAAATTAGAGATATCTTGTTATCCAATTTGGCATTGGGTTAACTCCTCCTTCTATGTGGTGTTGGAGTTTGGAGAGATAAAAAAGGTTAAACTATGGTTAGTGTAAATGCCTCCTCTTTTTTTGTAAAATCATAATTATATATAAGTTGTTGTGGGATAGCCACATTTCCTATGTGTTTCGTTAGGTTTCAATTAAAACTTATTTTGATAGAATAGAGAGAATATTAGTATATAAGGTGGCTAGTAGAAAATGAGAAAGGCAAAAGCATGGTGGAACATAATTCCCATTTCCACCATGCTTTTGCCTTTCTCATTTTCTACTAGCCACCTTATATACTAATATTCTTCCCATATATTTATTTTTAGGAACATAATTCTCACAAAATTGTGTACCTCTATCAACTCCCCTTCATTCCTCATTTCACAAGTGTCAAGTCACATCTAGCACATAGTAGTTATTTGTTAATGATAATGAGCCATAATTTCCTGAATCCCACGGTGAACACATAAAATTGTATTCAGAGGATCAAATATTCTTACATAAACTCATTAAAAATGAATCATCTTCTCACCCTTTTGAGAGTGTATGTGTCACTTTTTTTAATAGAACTACCACATGATCCAAACCAAGAATTAATAAACAATACCGGGAGAATCGCTTTCAGTACCTAGAATGAGAAGCCATTCACATAAGGTAGAGCTATCTTCGTAATCCTTATAATTTCATGTGTCAACAATGAATTAACAATGAGGAGAGTGAGATTGTATTCCCCTACCCATCCAACTTGCTTGCTCTTATACATGTCTAGGAGGATATTCCTCAAGTTGCATTTAATCAATGTCATGGTATGGCTTTGTATAATGTGCTCCCCTCATTCATGGCTAATATTTTGTAATCTATTAACTTTCCATACTTGGAACTCTTTGTTGCCAAGTCTAAGTTGACATTTGAAGCATAGCTTTGGTTTTTTTAACGGAAACTTGACATTCGAAGGATTGCTTTGGTTTTTCATGGAAAACTTGAGGTTTGGATTGAAAGAGCTTAGTGGATTGATCTATGTCTTGGGAATATTGTCCAATACAATTATTGTTGGTTGAACTTGAAAGAGAATACTTTTTCTACATTATGCATGTAGAGGTTGTTTAATGATGATAGCAAAAACCAAATTATAGGATATGTATTTTGGGACATAGTAGAATTATTTGAATACGAATATGGATATAAATACAATTAGTTATGGAAAAATTAGGTAGAGAATGAAAAAAACATCACATAAATAAATAAAACATGTATTTTAGAAAAATTAGAAATTTTAAGAATGTATATGGGTGTTCAAATTTTTTAATTAATGTTCTTTCTATTGTAAGCAACTTGAAACACATCTTAAATTTGAAACATGATATATGATATAAAAAAACTACAATAGAGTTTAACTATCGTCCATGGCCTTAATGTGCGTATTTTTTAAACCTTGATTAAATAAGATAAGTGACTAAAGATCAATTCAAAGATCACATGGAACAATATCCACAAATTTGTTTGAAATGATTCACATGTTTTTGTGTATCCATTGTTTTACTTTTTCTAATTTGCAAAATCTTTCTTTCTTATTTGATTTGAGATTTGTTTATATAAAAAGACATAAACCAAAAATTCACTAAAATGAACATTATATTTCTAGTTTCATTTTTATATTAGTAATTAATAACTAGTTAAATTTTTAATGAAAAATTATAAACTAAACATTGAAATTCAGCTTTTAATTAAAAAATTAATAATAATATTTTATCCATCTTTAAAATTGCAAATATATTTAAATATTTAATCAATTTTAAATTCCATATGAATTTGTGAAAATCCAATAAAACCTAATTAAAATTTAATTAAGTGCTTTACCTCTTAAATTTGGTTATATGCTTTGGTGTTGACATCCTAATTCTTTGAACTGTGTGTGTGCTTAACCGCTGCCATGTACAAACATCTGCCTCC
This sequence comes from Larix kaempferi, assembly GCA_027924585.1. NCBI lineage: Eukaryota > Viridiplantae > Streptophyta > Pinopsida > Pinales > Pinaceae > Larix > Larix kaempferi. The sequence goes on along the minus strand of BSBM01000068.1, from coordinate 351,227 downwards.
AATTCTTACCCATATTCAACTCTCCAAATGCTATTTCCCAAGTAGATTAGGTTAACTAAAATTCTAAAATGAAACAAAAAAAAGAAAAAAAACTTACATATAACCACCATATCCATGATGCTTCCAAGGTTAATTCATGTTAACATGGTATTTTTTCGATTGTAAGTTTGTGAAGGTTTGATCAAATTCTAGAATGAAAAAATTAATTTGCAATGAATATTATATGCTGGAAGGGTGCTCGGATATTCAAAAGAGAAAACATGGAAACAAAACTTTTTTCCGATAGGTAAGAACATTTGTCCTAGATCACAATTATTTCGAAATCAACACTGGATGAATCAATATTGTTATTTAGAACGAGAACAGGACGCACAACTAACCAGATGTTTCATGGATCGGAATGAAAATTTCAACTTGTGGAGATTACTATACTGTTTCCAAATAAGTTTCTTATTTATTACATAGCTGAATGAAAGCTCTCAAATTATGCTAGACTTACTGTATTAATTACATTTCCAAATTTATAATAACTGTAATAAACTGCGGTGATTAAGGATTCAATGAACATTCAGGCGGAGGTGTAGGATACCTTGTCGTGACCTTACAGTAGTCGTAAGTTAGGTAGTTCTGTTGAACCCAATCAAGTCTACTCAGTTTATATTGATTTAGACTTTGAAATTCTGCTTTATCCCACCAAATTGTTGGCACAGGCGGAGACGAATGAGACGACGCATTGCATGCATTGATTTCAAAGGATCGATAAGAGGAAACAAACAGAGATTTACTCCAATCGGTTTTAACCTCTCTCCATGTTGCGAAGAGCCACTTGAAACAGATACTCTTGATCTGCTTCTTCTCCAAATAACCATGGAAGATAATCAGAACCGATTGGTGGCAAAACTCAACTGTGGATACCTTGCGACTTGCAAGCAAGAATTAGTCAATTCTGAGGTGTCTTCATTCATCAATAAAAAGCCATTAAAAACTTCTGAGGCATTTAAGTACTTTCCTAGGCTTCCCGGGGGCGGGTGAAAAATAGCAATAAGGCATTGTAAGGCCCTTTCACGTTTCAGGATTTTAAACTGTCTGCTTGCTGAGGCGTGGCGTTCTGGCCTATTTTCTTTAACGTGCTAGCTCCTGCGCATTCACGGCTGTATGCAGGGAATCTGCCATTAAAAACAGCGACTGAGAGCATCGAGCAGGAAACATAATGTGACATCTATTATTAAACCTGTGACCTTGTGCGATTCTTTCTCGTTTATCAACTGCCGAATAAGATCCTTAAGGAATGGACCCATCGCCGTTTCCATTGCTCTCAACAACTCGGGAATTTCAATCTGATTCTCCTCGGGCACCAATCCATCAGGAATGGATACTCACTGAATGCTAGTCATCTCTTTTTCTTGAATTGGGTGGTCATGATTTCGCCTTCGCCATGGCTTGGAGTATGCGCTGGTGATTGCGGTCAGTGTTGATGGCACTGGTGATTGCGGTCTGGAATCTCCTCCCTGCATGATAGGTTATTGGAATTACTAAATGCAGGCCACACGATAGGCATCACAGCTTTTAAAAATCTCAGCATCACAAGCTAGATTTAAATTTGCCCGCTCAATCGGATTCAAATTTTCCCGCTCCGTAGATTCAAATTTGAAACAAATTCGGCTCCTCTCCCCATCGCTTTACTATTCCCATTAACTCACGTCCAAACGGATAACGTAAAAGTCGACGTGCGGAGGTGGAGGCGTTGACGCAACGGAGGTGGGGTCGGGGTATCTGGCAGACGGTGGACGGGGTTGAAGCAGAACGGGGGTGGGTCCGTTTGGCAGCGGGACGGGGCGATTTGAGTGCCCCATATCCCACGCCGCAGATGAAATCCTCGCCCTTCAAATTCAATGTATGGAGAAGGGAAGAGAATCCTCGGACCTCGCCCCCTTCTGGTCTTGCGGAGACAGCAGCGCGTGCAACGAAGACTTATTCGAATTCGAACAAGTATTTTAGAGTCCCACGTATCACATTGACATGTGATAAAATGAAAATGCTTGGACAAATATGCGAAACACAAGTATGGAATATTTTTTAATTATTTTGGGATTCGGTGCAATAAGACCAGCATAGATCCAAATTCTAAGCTCTATCAAAAGCTGAGAGGGATCAAATCTCCCAGGTGCAAAAGTCTCTAGTTTAAGTCTCATATTTACATTTTACTTTGTATTATTCCTTTTTGTTTATGGCCGACATAATATTTATTACTTTTTACTTTGTATTATTCTTTTTTGTTTACTTTGTATTATTTTGTTGCTCGAAAAACTTGACAAAGACTCTAAAATCTCATATTTGTTTTTTACTTTGTATTAAAATTAAAAATTAAAGTCTATAGTTTAAGTCTCATATTTACTTTTACTTTGTATTATTCTTTTTTGTTTATGACTAACATAATATTTATCACCTAATCCTAAGTTCTAAAGTCTCTAGTTGAAGTCTCATATTTACTTTTTACTTTGTATTATATTCTTTTTTGTTCATAGCCGACATAATATTTATTACTTTTTACTTTGTATTATTCTTTTTTGTTTACTTTGTATTATTTTGTTACTCACAAACATTGGATAAACTCAACAAACACTAGACACATGTTACACGATCTCCCCTATACTGCGCTGTAGAGCGCCTCTGTGCGCAATGATTTTTTTTTGTTCCAATTTTATGGATTTTTAAATCAGTTCAAAATGTCACATTGTTGAGAGTATCATTCCATTGCTTATATCAAGATTTCGACTATTTTAGAAGTTTAGCATTTAGTCAAAAGCTATTTGTAATTTGTAGCACAATGTAAATTGGAATTTTCATCGAATTTAGAAAAAATAGGTTGGAATAATGTTATCTCAAGCTTTTTTTGATTGGTTAAGAATTTGTTTTTAACATGTTAATGACCTAAGATCATCCATCTAAAAGTGAAGTGTGACCATCCATCTAAAACTGAAGTGTGTCTCACCACATGTCTAGGGTTTTTGGGTTGTAGCTTTGGGCTCATGTTTAGAGTAGCAGACACAAGTGGGTATAATGGAAGAAGAATGGAACAACTACATCTATGGTCTTCCATCTAAAAGTGAAGTGTGACCATCCATCTAAAAGTGAAGTGTGTCTCACCACATGTCTAGGGTTTTTGGGTTGTAGCTTTGGGCTCATGTTTAGAGTAGTAGACACAAGTGGGTGTAATGGAAGAAGAATGGAACAACTACATCTATGGTCTTCGTGGAGGTGGTATTCATCTTCGAGACTATGAGGATATGATTTTATGGTCATGGAACATGAAGAATGGTGAGGTACTAAATGCTAAACTTTCCTATGAGTCAATTTACTTTTCTTCTCTAGATATTGAACAAAATTGGTGGTACATCTCTCTTTGTAAGTGCCATGTCCCTTTAAAAATCAAGTTGTTTTGCTGGTTGGCCCTAGAAAATAATGTACTTACATGGAATAATATTTTAAAGAGGGGGGTCAAGGACCAAACATTTGTATCATGTGTAACAATGGAGCTAAAACTATAACCATTTGTTCCAATATCAATTTACAAAGAAGGTTTGGCATGAGATTAAAAAAGATTCAAAGATCAATCACAATTGGTCTTTTTTGTATTTGAAAAGTAGTTTCCAAAACTGGATTTTAGGGACAGATAACTGGAAAGAATTGCCATGCTTCATTTGTTGGGAAATATGGTAGCATAGAAATGGTGTACTATTTGAAGGGAAACATAAAGATGTCAAAAGAGTTTGTTTAAAGGATATAGGAGCTGTAACACCCCTCCTTTATCAACCTAATGTAAATAAAGTGTTGTAATTGTATCGATGTAAATTGCCTTGGTGAGGAGCTCAAGGCCAAGGCCTCACCATTGGAACCCGACAGTATTGTATGTTATTTCCTATGTTGTAAACCTAGGAGACAAGAGGAAGCGATGCAACTAAAACGAAAGGGCATAAATTCACTACACTGAAGATGAATGAAGACGGGGGTCATTCTAATCACTTCTAATGCTACAAACACTAGAGGACTGGGTAAAAAATACCTTAGGTGAAAAGGTCATCCTCCTAAGTTAGGATGATGGCTTTTCACATCATGCTAAACATTAACTTCGACGAACTACCAACTTAAAGATACACCTATAAGAGTAAATAATACCACTAGATATTATCAATGGAGTAAACTTAGGTATCTTCTAATAAGTTTAAGGTTGAGTCCTTCTATATACATTTATAAATATGCAAATAGAAATGGTATAATCTATTATGGACCTATAATAGAAGCAAAGGGTAGCGCATACACATATGAAAGAAATATTACTGTTATCTTAATATATATACATATGCAATGGCAAGATGGGCCATCTCCAAAATACATCTCTGATATAAATGCACACTGAAGTAGGTGAAGGACTAATAGTAATATCAAGGGAGTATTATAAAGGATTGTATGTAGATAGAGATCATATTTAAGCGGTTAAGCAAAGTGAAAAGGCATATACTGCAAAGTATGTGTATGAATATATATATGACACATAGGCTTAAGTTTTATATTATTAATGGGCACTCCTTATTACCAGGATAGTGGTGGACGAGTGTGGAAGTTATTAAGGATCGATAGCTACTCTGGGAAAACGTGATTGAGAAATTATTGTGATTTTGTCTCCCACCGCTGCCACTTGTCTCCTAAAGCTGCTAGGTGTCCACTCGTTAAAGGAAAATGTCGCCTTCATAAGAAGGGCGAGATCGAGTTTGAGGGGGGGGGGGGAGACCGCCAAGTTCAGGAGGTTTTTGGATTGGTAGATTTGAATTTAGATGTAAGTAAGGAGCAGGGGGGCGACTCGCGAGCATGTGTTAGGAACCTATGTCAACCCTTCTCTTTACTATGTTAGTATATTGTTGTTGGACGCATATGCTTTGTAAGTCGTCCCGTAGTTTATATTAGCCCATAGTATTGACCCATAGTATTGGACGCATATGCTTTGTAAGTCGTCCCGTAGTATTATGTCCCATGGTTTTGACTCATAGTATTGGGCATGGACTTAGTATATAAGTGTGTGTTGAGGTCATTGAAGGCACCGTGAAGTTAATTGTATTGAGCTTGCTCAAAGGAGGTTGCCCCCTCGAAGTGGCCCGTGATCAATATAAAAGTGATTCTGAGTTCTGTCATTTTTGCTATTTCGCATATTCTTATTAATTAATTGTTGCAGGTACATCACATCTGGTATCAGAGCACTTTCTTAGGCTCGCTGGGTGAAATTTCTGCCAAATTTTTTTTTGCATCTGTTGCAGGTTTGGATTTGGGAATAATCCCTATCCGCTTAACTGTGGGAAGTACTTGGGCATAAGCCCTAAAACTCATTGTGAGGAGTACCACAGGAACCCCGAAGTAACTGGCCCATTGAGAGGACCTGCCAGCGAAAAGGGTAATAACCCCTACCTGATTGACTAGTTTCCACCCATGAGGTAAACCAAGAGCTGTCGTTTGTGGTAAAGTGGTCATCAGTTTTACCTGAGCTGTGGAGTGAGGGGTATTGCCCCAATACGCAAGCCGTTAGACAGCATTGGTGGCCGAGTGAAACACCTGAACTGTTAGGAAGCCGTACATACCTGGGGTCCATATCTATTTTCAGTTGAACTGTTGTCGATCACTTCCGCTCCAGATCTAGCCGTTTCAGATCTATTCTGAAAGTCGTTCCAGATCCAGTCGCCGTTTCAAATCCACCCATTTTTTATCCCTTCCGCGCCGTTGCGCCACTGTATAAAATTAAGTTTTTTCTCCATATCTCCCTTGTTTCCACTCTGTTTCCCTTGAAATTTTCAGGGAACCCCTGTCATCTCATTCTGCATCTTTCATTCCTGAGGACCCTATCCCCAATTCCCCTTCCCAAAGCCCGAAATCCCACATTTGTCTATTTTTAGGGTTTGCCATAACTTCATCAGATTTCACCCAATCACCTTCAAATTTTACCACAGAGTTCCTTTCTGAATTTTGCTTCTTTGTCTCTCTCTGCCAAATTTTCTCATTCTATCACCCCGCTTCTGAAATCCCCCTTTTTGCTTTCTTGTCTTTTCGACAATGTCCAAAATCTAGTCGAACTCCAATTACCCATCAGATTGTTTCCCCAATCCAAATTTCCCTTTACTAAATTAGCTTCTGTTTGTGTTTTTCTACCCATTCCACCAATAAATAAATAAAAAAACCTGGTTATGGTTGTCACCCGTGCAGGAGCACACACCATGGAGGAAGCACTTGCAACCATCCAAACCAAACTCCAAGATCTGGATGAAAAATTTCTCAGCCTCCATCTTCAGCATTCAGCCATGCACAATACCAAACAACCAAAATATTTTGCAGCCACTGGGTTCTCTTCTTCTAGCAATTTTCGTGGGCCAAAGTTTGATTTTCCTCACTTCAATGGTACTGATCCGACAGGATGGATATACCGAGCAGAACAATATTTCAGTCTGCATAATACTTTTGATGTTCAGAAAGTTCCACTTGCATCCTTTCATTTGGAACAGGAAGCCCTTCAATGGTACCGTTGGTACATCAAAGCTCATCTCGAGCCAAACTGGACAGATTTTTGCCAACTCATTTTGCCACGATTTGGTCCTAGTGCTTTTGACGACTTCACAGGAGCACTCACTAAACTTCACCAAACTGGCACAGTGAGAGAGTATTAGATGGAATTTGAGAAACTATCCAATCACACCGAAGGATTGTCTGATGAATTCTACAGGAGTTGTTTTATCAGTGGTCTCAAGAATGAAATCCGCTCAGAGGTCAAAATGTTTTGTCCCAACACAATGATGGAAGTCCTAGGGTTGGCTAAGCTAGCCGAGGACAAGATCACAGCTCAACAACGCTCCAAACCCAACTTGGTTCCCTTCAGAAATATGGGTTCCCAACGACCTCCCATCACGCCTGCTACTCAACCAAATCCTATCAAGCATTTTTATGAAATAGAAATGCAGGCATGCCGAGAAAAAGGGCTTTGCTATAATTGTGATGAGAAATTCACTCGGGGACATAGATGTGTTCAACAAAAGCTCTATCTCTTGGATATGGATTCTCTGCCTGCCTTAGAACTTGGTGAAGAAGCTACAGATACAATAGATGATCAGGTCGACATTCAACACCCACCTGTTGACACCCCCTCTCAGGACGACCCACCCGAGATCTCTCTCCATGCTATAACCGGCGTCACCACCCCACAAACAATGCGGGTCAGGGGATACTTCAAGAAGCTCCCTCTTACCATACTCATTGATTCTGGTAGCACTCATAACTTCATTGACCCTCAGATTTCCAAATAGGCTGATTGTTTTGTCCATCTTGCTCCAACTTTGAAGTCATGGTTGCCAATGGGGGCACCTTACCTTGCAAGGGGAAGTGTCACAATGTGCGTATCTCTATGGAAGATTATAACCTATGCTCTGACATGTTTGCCTTGTCCTTAGGCAGATGTGATGTGGTTTTGGGCATTCAATGGTTACGCACACTTGGCCCCATCTTATGGGATTTTGCTGAACTTTGGATGCAGTTTAAAGTCAATGGGGCACAACACAAATTTATGGGCTTACAACCACGGTCTCTCTGCATCATCATTTCACATCGCCTGGAAAAAATCCTTAAGAAGAATTCACATGTTGTCATCGCTCAGCTCAATTCCATTCAGATGCACCCATCAACAGTCTCCACTACTTCCTTGGATAGATATGTAGGTAACTTTGCTGAACCAATGCGCTTGCTGCCTTCAAGAGACCTTTCCGGTAAGAATGTAGCCACATCTACCTATCAGCAGGAAATGATGGCTATTTTGCATGCAGTACAGAAGTGGCAGCCATACCTATTAGGGAATTATTTCTGCATAAAGACTGATCTCTCGAGTCTGGAAAATTTTCTAGAACAATGGGTCTCGTCCCCAACACACCTGAAATGGGTTATCCAACTCATGGGTTATCCCTATGTGATCACTTACAAGAAGGGTAAGGACAATATGGTGGAAGATGCTCCTTCTCGCACAATTGATGACCCAGTTTCTCTTACAGCTCTTTCTCTGCTTGTTCCAAATTGGTTGCAATATGTTCAACAGGGCTATCTCTTCTATGAATTCCATGCTTTTTCATCAACCGGGCACTCTGGGTTCTGTAAAATGTATGACCGGGAACAATGTAACTTCTTTTAGCCAGGACTAAAAATGACAAATCAATAGATGGTGGCTGACGATGATACTTTCCAAGTCAACAAGGGGGAAACGACACTCCTTTCGGGATTGCTCAAACCCTTGCCCATCCCTACATAGCTTTGGCCAACTATTTCTATGGATTTCCTAGCAGCGCTCTGGTGGTACAATACCACATCTCAAAGGACACCATATGAAGCAGTCTATGGAAAAACACCGCCAGTTCTTCTTCCATACACCCTTAGCAGCTCCCCAGTTCAGGAAATTGACTCGGCTCTTCGAAACCGCGATCAGATTCTTCTCATTCTGCAGGACAATCTTCACATGGCCAGAATTTGCCTGAAACAACAAGCCGATCAGCACCGTTCTGAGCACATTTTCCACGCAGCTGACAGGGTTCTTCTTCATCTACATCCTTCCAAGCAATACTCCTTGACACTCCAAAGGCGTTAGTGGCCTGAAATGCAACCCGAGGATGCTACCGGGGAACCACTCCTTCAGATTCTGCAGCAATTTCTCCAACCAAAGCTTTGAGGACAAAGATTTTTCTAAGGGAGAGGGGATGTTAGGAACCTATGTCAACCCTTCTCTTTACTATGTTAGTATATTTTTGTTCGATGCATATACTTTGTAAGTCGTCCCGTAGTATTTGTTGATCCGTAGTTTATATTAGCCCATAGTATTGACCCATAGTATTGGACCCATATGCTTTGTAAGTCGTCCCGTAGTATTATATGTCCCATGGTTTTGACTCATAGTATTGGGCATGGAATTAGTATATAAGTGTGTGTTGAGGTCATTAAAGGCACCGTGAAGTTAATTGTATTGAGCTTGCTCAAAGGAGGTTGCCCTCTCGAAGTGGCCCGTGATCAATATAAAAGTGATTATGAGTTCTGTCATTTTTGCTATTTCGCATATTCTTATTAATTAATTGTTGCAGGTACATCACAACATGAAGGGAAAGGAGTCGGTATTATCTACGAAGGAAGAGGTAACACCGGAGGGAAGCATTTGACCTATGCCCGATAATTGGCTCCTGCGATGATAGAAGCACTGGTATTTCTAGTCACCGCATCTCCTTTGTGAATGTTTTCTTCTTCTTTTTTTATATATATGCATGTTCTTTTAGCTGTGGCTTATCAGTTACCCCGCATATTTGATTTAATAGAGTATTTAGATATCTTAAAAGACTATCGACCACCGAATTGATTTCCCAATAGAGATTATTACCTGGACTTTGAATACATTGTAGAAAAGCTTATCTCTGCGCTGATAGAGTACCTTATTTTGTGGCTTTTGCGTTTTTACCCTACCTTTCCAGAAAGAGTCATCTCAATGATTTTTGTTTGACTGAGTATTGCTAACCCTTATGCTATGCGTTCCTTTTTATCTCAGCCCACACCTTGGTTGGTGGAGTCATCTCTGCGTTATTTAGCCTGCCTGAGATGCGTATTGGCTGGAAATATTTGTGTTATAAAGTTTTCTTTTATTTTGAAAAAAGATCCGCTTCTAAGCATTACCACATTAGTCGCTATAATTTGTGCTCCTTCCTTTCTTTTATTATAGATCTGATACTTGATCGGATCGGTTCTAATGATTTCATTGCGAGGCAATGTCCAGGAGATTGTTATTTTTATCTATGTCTAGATGTAAATATTATCATTTACCTCTGCGTTATCTTGTTATTTTGATAGCACCCAGTTTGGCAGAGTTTGGTTTTATGTATTATTCCATACCTCTGCATTGATAGCACCATTTGCATAGAGATGCCGAGAAACTCTGAGCGAAGATGTTAGTTGAAATAAGATACACTTAATCACTACTATGAACTATACATCGATTACATAATTCATCACTATAGGGAAAAAGGTTGGAAAGAGAATTTATAATTTTAATTCATACATTTATATGTAGGGATAGCTTCCATAGAAAGGTTAAGGGAAATTTTTTCATGTTATAATGTTATAACAATAGAGATAGCCTCCATAGAAAGATTAAGGGGAAGTCATTCAAATTATAATGTTTTATTGTTAGTTTATGATCGATATACACGTCTACCCTGCATATAGTAGCATGAGTTATGGGGGTGATAGTTAAGTGGAGGCTAGTTGATGTATATGTATAGGCATGGTAAACATAGGAAAGTCACCTTTATGTAATAACATGTTACAAGGAAAAATATATTCACTTGCTAATTGGACTATAAACTTTTATGTATCCATAATTAATATGAAATGGATGGTTAAATAATAGTATGGTTAGTACTTTAGAGGAATAAAGAAATATGTCTAGAAAAATTCTATTTTATGTAAGAGTCATTGGGGGTGTAACTTTAGATTTGGATTGTCATTACTTACTTAACATATGAAGATCTAGTGGTGTCAAGTTATACTAGATCTATACGGTAGTGTTGGTATGGTGTCCAAGGCCTTGTTAAATGCCCTCCATGAGAGCGGTTGGAGCAACAATCATGTTACGGGATTGTAACCTCTCTCCTTCATTTAAATAATACAACACAACCTTTTGTGGATGTAGCCCAAGAGTGGGTGAACCACGTTAAAATGGTCTCTCTTTCTGGGTTGTTTATTTGGCTTGTGTTCATGTGTTCATGGTTCTTACAGTGATGTGCCTTTCATATGTGTAACTCGCCTTGATATTTTGGGGCTCTTTCTCATGCATCTTGTATTTATGGTGGTCCCTTGCACGAAGTTGAGGGACCCTTTAGATGCAATTCGGTAAATGCAAAACGTGCGAGAATTGTGTAAATGCACAATGCTCACGCGTTATGTAAAACTAGGAATGATGGGTTCTGAACCTGCCATGTCATTTAACATGTAGGATATGATTACAAAATGTGCGAGCATTCTGGTTAATATAACAAAAAAAAACAGTGTCGCGGGCCGTGACACTGTTTTACCCACTGTTTTACCCAAACACGAACGCTCGAGCGATTTCGCCTTCCCAAAACGCATTGGAGAAGCTCAACCGAGGATATTTGGAGGCTCAACAATCCCAAATTCATCTTGCAAGGATGATTGGAAAGGTAAGCATCTAAATTGTTTCCTCATCTCGTCATTATGTTTATAAATTGTTATGTTGCCCTAATCTAAAAATATTTGTAAATGAAATGCAAAAGTTAAAATTTTAAAATTTTAATGAATTTGACATCCACCCTGTTAGACACAATGGCTCACTGATCACATCAATCATCATTGTCACCTAAAAATATTTGTAAATGAAATGCCAAAACTTAAAATTTTAAAATTTAGTGAATTTTACATCCACCCTGTTAGACACAATGGCTCACTGATCACATCAATCATCATTGTCACCCAACATATCTGTCTATAACATCATTCTGATTATCATTAATTGTCATAACCCAAGCAAGCATTATGTCCCTGTTTCATGCTACCCTAGATCAACATGTTGTTCATCATATGTAGCCCCAATAATCATGAATTCATTTTGTCCATACATATCATCAGCATCTTATTTTGTACACCAGCAACACATCAGCATACTTTAGCCCCAATTAATCCAAAGATAAAGGTTAAACTCTAATTTCTATTGTTGCTCCATAAGCACCTCATAAATTATAAATATATACATGTATATATTTATTTAGACTTTATTTTTCCCACCTAAACGTGGTATTCATACCCACCTCATCACCATTTTCTTTTACTTCCAGCATGCTCGCACTAGCTTGTAACTCATGCCTGCAAGGGCCATATTTATGACTTTGAACATGCTTGCATCTAGACCTTCTTCAATTGCTTGCATGGGCGTCTTTTCCATGCCTCCAGGATGCCCGCAGCTTCCACAAACATGCCCACATATTCATCTTCAAGATGCCCACATGTCACCTTGTCCACATGCCCGCATGTCCATCAACTTCATTTCTGGATGCCCGCAAATGCCATAAGGGATGCCTGCAATCTCCTTGCCAAGTCTCAACTTCAATATTCTTTGTTCACTTCATGCTTCTTTGTTCATGTAACTTGTTATCTCCAATTCATCCTTGTCTAGGGTATTAGGACCAACTCCAAATGACCACAGTATGGGTCATTTGGCTCATTAGGTGTGCCAATTCCCATCACCTTGTCTTTTGTCTTGTCTTTTCCAAGTCCTTGTCAACTCACCTTGTTTACTTGTCGTCATGCCATTTACACCTTTGTCATTAATGTTGTCATCAATGACAATCCTATTCACAAGATAATTCTGTCAGCGGCAACTCACTGGGATGCACCAACACCCCAACAAGCATAGATTTGCAAATGATATTTCAGACTCTTCTTAAGTCTGCAGATTACATACATCATCAACCAGAAGCCCTTGTTTGTTTCCAAATCACTTCATCATTCTCATCAATCACTCATTATTCAATATAACTTCATTCTGTCCATCAACAAATATCACCAATAATATCACATCTTCATTATGTCATCATTATTCATGTCGTATCAATCTGCTGCCATATTTCCAATCATACACTTTACATTGTCCATATGCACATCACAACATTATGCCCATATCATTAGTCATTTCTTCATCATTCTACGAGCATGTCTTCATTCTATCCATCAATAGGTTGCCTCAGTTTAACCAATAAAAATACATATCTTTGCCATATCATCATGGTCTTTATGCTTGCATGGTCTCCACCCTTATGCCCTCAATGACCCATAATGTATGCCTGCAATGGTCATATGAAATGATATTTATGTTTGTAATGTATGCCTGAGATGATATTTATGTTTCTAATGTATTCGTTCTTGCACAAAGTTTGTACATTTTTCATTTTTGAGAGATGTCATTATAGCACATGTATACGTTTCTAATGATTTTTATTTTTATTTTTTGTTTGCAGTGACGACCATGGATGCCCACTTTGTTAGTTTTTCAGAAATTTCAATCTGATCTAGGATCTTAACTGAGAGAATAACATGTACAGCATATCTACAACATGTGAATAATGGACACAATAATTCAAGCACACAAGAGACATAGAGTTTCACCGGGGAAAATCAAGAAGGTGAAAAACCTTGCAACTTCCTCAGAGATAGATAGAGAAATGATACAACCCAAGTACAAGAGATGGTCCTCTGAGCAGCAGCTTCTCCTCCTCCACTAGTGCGCCACTCTCCAATGAGTGTGTGAGTGAGAAGTGAATGACCAAATAGAGTTCCTCCCGCACTCTATTTATACTTGACTTGACTTGCCTAATAACCTTTACTAGGTCGGCCTTAACTTAACCACATAACATAATGCTGACAGGGCCTACCCCAATAGGGTGGTCTAATAACCCTTTAACCCACATGACTTATATAGGGCCGACCCCAACAAGGTGGTCTAATAACCCATCAAGTATAAGTTACGACACTTCCGTATAGAGAAATAATAACATCTCTATAGGAATACAAACACTTCCGTATAGAGGAATAATAACATCTCTATAGGAATACACTATACATATATGAAATACATTCCAAAGTTACAAATACATCAACACTCCCTCTTAACTAGGAAGGTATTTTTTGACACATGTCTTCTAGCACAAGTCTTCTTCTCTGGATCATCGTCACTGGATCATCGTCATCGAATCATTGTCATCGTCACTACTGTTGCTATCTCAATCAATCTCTGTACTACTCGTCATAGGAAGTTCTACAGAGCCAGTCCTTTTTCATACTGGATGTAGGCCCACCACTTGTAGGTCTTCATCATCACTGGCCATACTGTGGAATCCTCAGGACTGATTACATGCATCAACAAAACCTCAAAAGAGCATCCCAGGCATTTTACGAGCACATAGATCAACCTATCGGATCTCCCAGGATCTTTTACATGTGACTGTCACAAAACCTTAAAAGGGTGTCTTGCCAAGCAAGATCTCTAAAGAGCATCTGAGGCCTTTTTCATCCTGTCCAGATCTCCACGACTTATTACATGTGACCCCTACCACAAAACCTTAAAAGAGTGTCTTGCCAAGCAAGATCTCTAAAGAGCATATGAGGCCTTTTTCATCCTGTCCAGATCTCCAGGACTTATTACATGTGGTCCCCACAAAACCTTAAAAGAGTGTCTTTCCAAGCAAGATCTCTAAAGAGCATATGAGGCCTTTTTCATCCTGTCCAGATCTCCAGGACTTATTAGATGTGGTCTAGCAAAACCTTAAAAGAGTGTCCTGCCAAGCAAGATCTCTAAAGAGCATCTAAGGCCTTTTACATGACTAGCACAACTTGTCCAGATCTCCAGGACTTATTACATGCTACCCTTGCACAACCTATCCATAGCCACAGAGCATCAACCTGATACTCACCATACATCATCCTGATGTACATGATCATCCTGATCATCATCACTGCATTGTCCTGATGCATGTTATCTGGAGCAAAATCCTAAAGCTTGTCACATACAATGCATCCACATGATGCATACCAAGTATCTACCTAATACATATCATCATACATGATCCACCTGATCATACAATGTATCCACCTGATACATACACAGATACATGATCCACCTGATACATATACAGATACATGGTCCAAGCATCCAACATGATGCATATACATATACATGATCCAACTGATCATAACAAGCATCCACCATGATGCATATACAGAGCAGTAACTGGAGCATTGTACTGATGCTCATCATCCAGCGCTTACATCCATAGCCATGGGAAGGATCCTCCTCTCAACATGCTTGGAATGGCTCCTGCAAATGTGTCCGTCACTTCTTCCTTGAAGTGTCATCAATCTGAAGAACACCAAGCCTCTCTTTGAAGTACTTGAACTTCACTCTGGCTAGTGGTTTCGTCAACACATCCAAAACCTGCTCATCCATCGCAACATACAGGATATTCACTGCTCCTCTATGCACCATATACCTGATATAGTGATATTTGATCTCAATGTGCTTCGACCTGTTGTGGAACACCGAGTTCTCAGAAAGCTTCATACAACTATGGTTGTGACAAAAGATACCGGTAGCCTCCAATGGGAGATCAAATAGCTCAGACAGTAGCTTCCTCAGCCATACTGCCTCACAACTAGTCGAACATGCTGCAACATACTCTGCCTCGGCTGTACTCAGTGCTATGCAGGACTGCTTCCTGTTAAACCAAGAGATCATACCTGATCCCATACTGAACCATCACCCAGATGTGCTCTTCCTATCTGCAGCACTGCCTGCCCAGTCCGAATCAACATAACCTTGCAGGTTAAACTTTTGATTCGCATCATACTTGATCCCATAGTCAATTGTACCCTTCAGGTACCTCAGAATATGCTTTACAACAACTAGGTGAACACGTCTGGGATCCATCAGGAATTGGCTCAATGTGTTCACCGCAAAGAAAATATATGGTCTTGTGTTCGTCAGGTACATCAAGGACCCAATCATCTAACGATACATAGTGACATCAACCGGCTCAGATGAAGCATCATATAGAAGCTTCAGGTTCGATGTCATAGGTGTGGCCATGGCCTTGTAGTCCATCATCCCGAACCTCTTTAGGATCTCTACTACATACATCCCTTGTCCAAGGAAGATCCCATCTGCACTCTGCCACACCTCCATGCCTAGAAAATAGTGCATCATCCCCAAGTCCTTCATCTCAAACTCGGCAGCAAGCTTCCTCTTGGTATCAGCAATCAAACTATCTTCTCCTGTAACAAACAAGTCATCCACATACAGAAGTAGTATCACTGGATTTCCTTCCTCAACCTTGTAGTAAAGGTTGGAATCTGCTTTACTCTTGGTAAATCCCAAACTGGATAGAAAGTTGTCCATCCTACCATACCAAGTCCTAGGAGCTTTCTTCAAGCCATACAAGGCTTTCTTCAACCTGCACACATATGACTCCCTATCATATGTCTCAAAACCGAGTGGCTGCTCCACATACACTTCCTCTTCGACTACACCATTCAAGAAAGCAGTCTTGACATCCATCTGGTGTATCTTCCATTTCATCACTACAGCCAGAGCAAGTATTAATCTGATGGAAGTGTATCTAGCTACAGGTGCAAAAGTCTCTTCATAGTCTATCGCCTCTTTCTGGGAGAAGCCACGAGCTACAAATCTCGCTTTGTATTTCTCTATGCTGCCATCTGCAGCATCCTTGATCTTGTAGATCTACTTAGAAGTCACAACAGACTTCCCTTCAGGTCTTGGGACTACATCCCAAACATCATTCTTCATGATTGACTGGTACTCCTCGATCATGGCATTCTTCCCGAATCCTGGGAACTTCAATATCTTTAATAGATAGCTTTGTTGCTGGAACAAATGTTGTAGTCCTTCTTTTGTAGGTGATGGTATACAATCTTTCCTACAAGACAAGTTAAATTGCATGATTAGAAACATCTCATAGTTTTCAGAACAAATTCTTACACATAAATAAATATGTCATACAGTCATGCAATTATTTTAGCCAATGTTTCAATACAACATTTATCCATATCCTGTAACTTTCTAGATGCCTTCCAATCTCTACCAGAACATTATTAAGAGTGTGCACAACTCCCAACATGTCAACAAAGAGGTTTCATTCTAGATAAGTAGCAATGAAATGTTGTACAGTGCCATAGACCACTTACCCATTGCATGCATATTAGTAGTATACTGTTCATTAATTAGTAGTATACTGTTCATTAATGCAATTATTCTAATATTCATAATACACACCCTAAGTCTAGGAACATAAGCATATACATTATTGAACAATATTATTTAAACAAACAAATATACAAGAAATGAAAATTCAAATACTTATCTTTGTTTGGTTTGTAGGGTGGACTCCCTCTAAATGTTTGCTTCCTTGCAGGAACTACTAGAGTGTCCTCCCTCTTGATCTTTGCTTCCTAGATTACCTGTCTTTGAACTTATTTCCATCCTCGATCACTATGCATACTTACTAGTATCATCATTGTGTTATCCTCGAGGTCTCATACATACATTCATTAGTATTATCTTAATACTATAAAAAACATTATGATTCTAAGTAATCTTAAACATGTATGGTCAATATCATTTCATACACAGATAATTTATCACAATTATTTTACTCATGCATATTCCTATTTGACCATAGGACTTTTCTGGTTAGTCATATCATCAATCAAAGTAAGAAGCATAATATGCCTAAACCCATGATTACTCAAACCTATAACTTCATGAATAATCATTATCAATCACACCAAGTATACTTATTTAAGAGATCCTATCACAAGGTGGGATTCTAACTTGATATAGGAAAAACATACCTGGATTAGCATGCTAGCTAGTTATGTCTAACATACCCGCATAATGTCTCCTTGTTCTCTTCAATGACTTGTGCTAGTAACCTGCATATCTCATAGGTTAACCATTATAGAACCAAGTTATACATACCTCGTAAGTATATCTTCTATGTGATCCATGAAAATGGATGAATCTTTGTATTCATGTCACCATGGTCATATGTTCTTGAACTAGAACATGATTTGTCATTCTTGATGCACCTTTCATGTTAGCAGACAACATCAACCTCATACAACACCATAATGCATTAGTACAATCATAAGTGTCAAAACCCTAATCAATGAATATCTTCTATCATGCATTCATATTTTTATTAAGGTGATACGACAAGTCTAAAATTAATCAAGATTGTACTAATATTAATGAAGACAAACATATCATAAACTCTAATCATGAATAGATCTCGAAACATACCTGGATAAGTCATACCTGTCGAGATTGCTTGTAATCTTCTTATTAAGGCCTTAGCCTCATCTCCCTCTGAAACAAGAACTTCTTCACTTATGCAGGTGACCAATCCATTCTCGTCTAGGATTAACCCAATCCACTTGATTTGCAGAAACTGGATCTGGAGCTAGATTAGGGTTTGTCAGAGAAACCCTAAAAATTCAAACTTTGAATTTCAAACTTATGAAAGGATAGAAAGATGCACCTTGATGAGTTGATCAAGCTAGTATACTCAGAATTTGAAAACTAAAAAGTTTCACCCCTCAAAATTACCTTTGAAACTTCCGGATCTTCTCGACAGGATCCCGAACTAGGGTTTGATAAATCCCACCCTTCTGCCCAACCAAAAGGTTCGATCCAAAGCTCTAAACTTCAATTTTTCTGAGGAGCTTCCAGCCATGGTCACAGATTTCAGAAATTCCAACTTTTGCAGAAGCCCTAATTTTCCACCTTTCCGATCAAAATCCCGAACTAGGGTTTGATCAAGCTTGGCCTTCTGCCCAGCCAAAATATTTGATCTTGGTTTCTAAATTTCGATTTTGATGAGGAGCATCCAGCTGTGGTCTCCGATACAAAAAATTCCAACATTCTCCGAAACCCTAAATTCCCGGAGCCATGAATGAAGGTGTTCAAAATCCAATTCCGTTTTGACAAAAATATGCACCTGATTGTTTCTGGTGTAACTCCGAAATTTCAGATCTATAGGGTCTGAAAATTCTTCCTGCTGTATCCTAACATGTTATCTTTCCAACCCCATAGGTCTGACCTCAATTGGATTCTCTAAGAGACAGTTATGCCAAGTGTCACAACGTGACCTGTTTATGGGATGGAACAGGAGAGCGAACTTGTACGGTGTTCCACGTATCACTGGTTCAGTTTTGGCCTCTAAAAAAACTTACCTAAGAAAGTACATTCCGTTCCCTACCTGTCCCTTTTTACAAAATTTCATTTGGAGCTTCCTAGCCCAAGTTATGAACTTTTTTCCTAGGTCACTTGTTTATGACTTAGATCTGGAAGAGGTAGAAACCCTATATTGTACAAATCATAAATCACAAAGTACAACGAATTAGAGGTTTTCCTTTGGACACAAGATACATGGGGATCTTATATTCGACTTGTAATATTTTCAGATCCTGAAACCTTTCCAAAATGTATTTATAGCGAAAGTGCTACAATGACTGGTTTTTGCTATATCAAGCCCTAGCTTCGCAAATGCAACAAGTGTCATAAATGCCATACCATGCCTTCTTTCAGGCTAGCTCTGATACCATGTTAGTTTTTCAGAAATTTCAATCTGATCTAGGATCTTAACTAAGAGAATGACATGTACAGCATATCTACAGCATGTCAATCATGGACACAATAATGTAAGCACACAAGAGACACAGAGTTTCACCGGGGAAAACCAAGAAACTGAAAAACCCCGCAACTTCTTCAAAGATAGATAGAGAAATGATACAACACAAGTACAAGAGATGGTCCTCCTAGCAGCAACTTCTCCTCCTCCACTAGTGTGCCACTCTCCAATGAGTGTGTGAGTTAGAAGTGAATGATCAAATAGAGTGCCTCCCGCACTCTATTTATAGTTGACTTGACTTGCCAAATAACCTTTACTAGGTCGGTCTTAACTTAACCACATAACATAATGCTGGCAGGGCTGACCCCCAATAGGGTGCTCTAATAACCCTTTAACCCACATGACTTATACAGGGCTGACCCCAACAAGGTGGTCTAATAACCCATCAAGTATAAGTTAGGACACTTACAATATAAATAACGACACTTCCGTATAGAGGAATAATAACATCTCTATAGGAATACAAACACTTCCGTATAGAGGAATAATAACATCTCTATAGGAATACAATATACATATATGAAATACATTCCGAAGTTACAAATACATCAACACACTCTAACATCCAAAGAGAAATTCAGAGGCTCAGAGAAATTCGAGCCTCAATTACTATTGTTGATGACAGGCATGTTATGCTTGCATCCAATTTGGATGCAATGATAGAGACCTTTAGTAGGTCTAATGGTGCTTTGCAAGATATTGCCACATTCAGAGAAATAAAGAGGCAACAATATGCGGATGGACTTAGCTATAGAGAAGTCAAGAAGTTGAAAATCTCAAAAGAACAAATCTTTTCCCTGTTTAGAGATCCACGGGATGGTGAAGTCCCTAATGCAAACAAAAGGCACATTTCTATCGAGTGGTGTACATATCAACCATTCATAGATAATTGGATGGATCCATGATACATGCTGTTTGATGTACCGCCACACAACAACAGGGAAATGCCTTTCTATTTTCTGAGAAAGATGTACGTAGAGTTTGTGCTGGGGAAGCATGTTAACTATTTTGATATCTTGTACTAACAGGGTGTTGGGATGGGGATGCCTCAGCGACGTCCCAATGCGAGGAACATAGATCCCAATCTCTCAGTAGCTCCACCTCGTAGGAAGCTACCCAGGCCAGATGTGCTTCCTGCACATCAGTTGGTCCCAGAGACACAAGAGTCATTCCTACTATTGGCACAGGCAGTTGTTTGCCATAGCACGTATCTTCATGGTACGTACCGGGTAGGGCCATCAGATCCACCATCTATGGGTGGAGTAGAGCCACCACCTTCTAGTGGCCAAGGAGTATCTAGTAGTGGCACTGTACCTACACAGCATGAGCACAACCATCAGCCCCACCCATGCACAGTATGCGGCCATCCTTGCTTTGGTCCTGTCCGAACAGATGATACCTTTACTGGGTATTTCACACAGGTAAGTAAGTGGTTAACAATTTAGTGTCATTTTTAAATTATTTTTCCTTACTACACACACACATATATATAGATTGCTAATATTTTTAATGGTTTTAAAACTTGTAGTTACTACAAGAAGGGCACAGGGTTGAAGACCTTTGCACTGATGATGTAGAGCATAGTCCATAGGCTCATGCACCAGCACCGCATGATGATGATGATGATGATGCCATACTTTCAGTGACAACAACTCATAATGAGGTAACTATTTCAACATGAGATTATTTTAATACATGAGTAGATCCAGTTAACAATTTAGTGTCATTTGTAAATTATTTTTCCTTACTATACACATATATAGATTGCTAATATTTTTAATGATTTTAAAACTTGTAGTTTCCACAAGAAGGGCATGAGGGCCAAGAGGCTCATGCAGTAGAACCTTCTGAGTTACAAGATGTTGTCATACCTTCAGCGACAACATATCATGCTGAGGTAACTATTTCAACATGACATTATTTCAATACATGTTATTTTTTTTATCACATGTTACTTAATTAATGCTACATGATCTAATATTTACAATTTTCTAAATTGTAGGTTGTAGATCCCCATCAGATGGAAATGATTTCATCTAGTGAGCTCCCCCCCGACGGGAATACAATCGATAACGTGCGCATGGAGAAAAAATGGACGGCAGACCGTTTCTTAGAATTGATTGACGTATACAGTACATCGGTATGTATTTCATCATTTTTAGTTTTTTAATACATGTTATTCCATTGACCAATGCATTTCTAACTATGTCAGTATTGGTGATTGTAGCCACCAGCAGATATACGTTCGAGACTGTCAGCAGTTCGATCTACCCGTAGTCCCAACATGCAAAAGGGACAGGTGTACAAGAGAGGCTCCACTCCTGGAAAGACTGTGGATGTCCTCTATAGAAGACACATGAGAGATCCATCTACCCCTGACCTAACAAAGTTCATTGATGTTGCAGTCAGTGCCGCATCTACAATAGCCACGAGTCATACGGAGGTAACTATTTGGACAATCACAGTGCATAGTATTTAACTATGTTACTATATTGTTTATTCATGCATGTCTAACTATTTCTCCATTTGGTGATTGTATCCATTAGTGACAGAAGTGCCCGACCCCTATGCTCAATCCATGGTTCTGACCGGGTCTCCTCTTGTGGTGAGATGTTCATTAATGACCAAGTTTTTTTATTCAATGTACCCAAACACGTTGATCAATGGTGAATTGTTGAATTAATTGAGATATGATCTTTTATTTGCAGAGCACAACTATAGAGATGCCTTCCATGAGCACACGGCTCACATCTATACACCATGAGGACTTGGTGAGTGTTTGTCATAAATAATTTGGCCATAAGTTAATTTTTTAAGTTGTTGATGGTAGGGTATTAGTGCAGTTATTTGATAAAAATAATGATTTTTTTTGCAGACTTCTGAGATGCCGAGCGATCCCAGGGAGATGGTCGATAGAGGAAAGTCGGGGAAAAACAAGAGAAAGATTGATTTTTGATGTTGCATAGTCTTGGATAGATGTATTTTGACATACATGTACACATTGTTGTACTTAGGGATACATGTACATTGACAGATCATTTGAGTGCCACATTGACAGACCATTTGAGTGCCGGTTACTTTCCCATATTTTATATTACAAACATTCAACTATCAATATATTCCATATTTTCTCTTGAGTTTCGACTTGTGCTTGTGATGATTCATCTCTTCCACAAATTGATAAATTATGCTATTGAAATTTATAAAATTACATTTCAAGCAATATTTATTCTCTTACATTTATTGCATTGATCAAGTAACATCTCACCATTGTGTTATGAAAACATTATCTTAATGGAAAAAACTATTAATATCTTTCAACAGTTCAATGAACTTAGCACATGCATGCTAATTTGATATCTAATTTAAAATTGTGTTTTTTGTCAACTCCAAGGGTTCATACCCATTGATCATGATTATGGTTGCAAGGAAAAAACCTATGTCATAATAATAACATACTACGCATACCATCAATGTAATCCTATGACATTTTCAAACAGTAAGAGGAAGTCCAATAGATGCTACACATTTCATCAATGCTACTGTATTTCATCAAACTATACGTACATGAGCATCTATGCAGTTCGATTGAATGGAAATGAATGCATAACTAAAGTGTAATAAAATTCATTGGGCCTTCATTTACATATGGTCAAATATATGTAACAAATATACCCTAGTTTGTTAAAATATGCTAACCAATAGCTAGTCATGAATTCACTCTCATAATATCGTTGAAGATATAAACCCTATCCTTACTAAACCCTAGTATGTAAGACCCTAGTTTGTTCTTTAACTCTTTCATATGTCCATTTTCCACCTGTCATAATGCAAAAGTAACCATCCAGAATCCATGGAAAATGAAATACCTAACTAGTTTAATGATATTCCTTGATAATGTTGTATTGATGAATGAAAATAAGATGTTCATGGTCCTATGTTTGTTTTGATAAATTGCACAAGTTTTGTAATCATCATCATCACCCTCATCCTCATCCTCATCCTCATCATCCTCACCCTCATCATCAATCTTCATCATCGCCATCATCATCATCTTCATCATGATCATCATCTTCATCACCACCACCACCACCACCACCACCACCATCATCATCATCATCATCATCATCATCATCATCATCTTCAACACCACCACCACCACCACCACCATAATCATCATCATAATCATCTTCATCATCCTCACCCTCATCCTCATCATCATCATCATCATGATAAACCATTATCTTCATCATCATCATCATCATCAACATATTCATCATCATCACCACCACCATCATGATCATCATCCTCATCATCCTCACCCTCATCCACATCCTCACCATCATCATGGTCATCATCCTCATCACCCTCATCCTCATCCCCATCCTCATCATCCTCACCCTCATCATCATCATCATCACCATCGCCATCATCATCATCTTCATCATGGTCATCATCTTCATCACCACCACCACCATCATCATCATATTCATCATGATCATCATCATTAACATCATAATCTTCATGGTCCTATGTTTGTTTTGATAAATTTCACAAGTTTCGTAATCATCATCATCACCCTCATCCTCATCCTCATCCTCACCCTCATCATCATCATCCTCACCCTAATAACCATCATATTCATCATGATCATCATCTTCATCACCACCACCATCATCATCAACATCATCATCATCAACATCATCATCATCATCATCTTCATCACCACCTCCACCACCACCACCACCATCATCATCATCATCCTCACCCTCATCCTCATCCTCATCATCATCATGGTAAACCATTATCTTCATCATCATCATCATCGTCAACATATTCATCATCACGATCATCATTCTCATCACCCTCATCATCAACATCTACATCATCATCACCACCACCATCATGATCGTCATCCTCATCATCCTCACCCTCATCCACATCCTCGCCATCATCATCATCATCATCATCATCATCACCATCATCACCCTCATCCTCATCCTCATCCTCATCATCATCACCCTCATCATCATCATCACCATTTCCATCATCATCATCTTCATCACCACCACCACCATCATAATCATACTCATCATTATCGTCATCATGAACATCAACATCTTCATGGTCCTATGTTTGTTTTGATAAATTGCACAAGTTTCGTAATCATCATCATCACCCTCATCCTCATCCTCATCCTCATCATCCTCACCCTCATCATCATCATCCTCACCCTAATCATCATCATCATCATCATCATCAACCTCACCGTGCTTTTCCTATCCATGTTGTCACCATTACCATCCTATTTTAAACCATAAGAAGGGAAACGCTAGCCACAAGTGCCCAGTGGATGGAAAATATTGCATAGTCCCTTATTGAGCAAAAGCCTAGTTTGTAGAATGCACCTACAAGATGACACGTGGGCCATGGGACCGGCGGAGAGGGGCACCCCTAGCATTATCCTGACATCCTGAATCTAACGGCGTCAACAGTTTGTCGATCCGAGCCATGGTCTTCATTCTATGGCTCCTTCCGTCCAGCATCCAAAAGGTCTTCAGGGACACCTGCTGAATGCCTACCGGGGCTATAGAATTCCAACCGTGCAACAAAAATGGATTCTGGGGAGACATGCAGGTGTGTATAGGATGCTTCAGCTAGGAACGCTAGCCACAAGTGCCCGGTGGATGATTTTGCAAAGTTGACCCCCGTGGGAAAAAAATTGCACAGTCCGTTATTGAGAAAAAACCCTAGTTTGCAGAATGCACCTACAAGATGACACTTGGGCCATGGGACCGGTGGAGAGGGGCACCCCTAGCACTATCTCGACATCCTAAATCCAACAGCGTCGACGGTTTGTCGATCCGAGCCATGGTCTTCATTCTATGGCTCGTTCTGCCCAACATCCAAAAGGCCTTCAGGGACACCTGCCGGATGCCTACCCTGGCCATAGAATCCCAACCATTCAACAAAACCGGGTTCTGAGGAGACATGTAGGTGTGTCTAGGATAGTTCCAGCTGGTAACGCTAGCCACAAGTACCCGGTGGATGATTTTGAAAAGTTGACCCCCGTGGAAAAAAATTGCACAGTCCTCGACTGAGCAAAACCCTAGTTTGTATAATCCACCTACAAGATGACACATGGGCCATGGGACTAGAGGAGAGGCACACCTCTCGCACTATCCTGACGTTTTGAATCCAACGGAGTTGACGGTTTGTCGATCAGAGCGACGGTCATCATTCTCTTGCTCATTCCGTCTCCCATCCAAAAGAGCTTCAAGGACACCTATTGGATACCTGTCGGGGGCATAGAACTCCAACCGTGCAGTAAAACCTGATTCCGAGGAGTCTTGCAAGTGTTTCTAGGCAGGTTCCAACTAGGAACGCTAGCCAGAAGTGCCCGATGGATGATTTTGCAAATTTGACCCCAATGTGCAAAAATTGCACACTCCCTCATTGAGCAAAACCCTAGATTCCAAGATGGACTTAGAAAGTGACACCTGGGCCATGGGATTGGAGGAGAGGGGCACCCCTAGCACTATCCCGACGTCCTAAATCAAATGGAGTCGGCTGTTCGTCGATTGGAGCGACATTCGTCATTCTATGGCTCGTTCCGTCTCGCATCCAAAAGGCCTTCAGGGACACCTGCTAGATACTTGTCGGGGGCATAGAACTCCAACCGTGCAGCAAAAACTGGTTCTGGGGAGTCTTTCAAGTGTGTCTAGGGAGGTTCTGGCTGGGAATGCTAACCGTAAGTGCCTAGCGAATGATTTTGCAACGTTGACCCCCATGTGCAAAAATTGCACACTCCCTCACTGAGCAAAAACCTAGTTTCCAAGATGGACCTACAAGGTGACACCGTGCCATGGGAATGGAGGGGAGGGGCACCCATAGCACTATTCGGACATACCGAATCCAACGGATTTGACGATTTAACGATTGGATCAACCGTCGTCATTCTATGGCTCATTCTGTCTCACATCCAAAAGGCCTTCAGGGACACCTGTTGGATACCTGCCGGGGGCATAGAAGTCCAAACGTGCAGCAAAAACGGGTTTTGGGGAGTTTCGCAAGTGTCTAGGAAGGTTCCGGCTAGGAACTCTAGCCGTAGTGCCCGACGGATGATTTTGCAAAGTTGACCCCTGTGTGCAAAAATTGCACACTCCCTCACTGAGCAAAACCCTAGATTCCAAGATGGGCCTACAAGCTGACACTCAGGCCATAGGACTGGAGGATAGGGGCACCCCTAGCACTATCTGAATGTCCTGAATCCAACAGAGTCGACGATTCGTCGATCGGAGCCACGGTCTTCATTCTATGGCTCGTTCTGTCTCGCATCCAAAAGGCCTTCAGGGACACCTGCTGGATACCTGTCGGGGGCATAGAAGTCCAACTGTGCAGTAAAAACGGGTTCTGGGGAGTCCTGCAAGTGTGTCTAGGGAGGTTCCAGCTGGGAACGCTAGCCGTAAGTACCCGACGGATGATTTTGCAAAGTTGACCCCCGTGTGCAAAAATTGCACACTCCCTCACTGAGCAAAACCCTAGATTCCAAGATGGGCCTACAAGCTGACACTCGGGCCACGGGACTAGAGGAGAGGGGCACCTATAGCACTATCTGGATGTCCTGAATCCAACAGAGTCGATGATTCGTCGATCGGAGCCACGGTCATCATTCTATGGCTCGTTCCATCTCGCATCCAAAAAGCCTTCAGGGACACCTGCTGGATACCTACCAGGGGCATAGAAGTCCAACCGTGCAGCAAAAACTGGTTTCGGGGAGTCCTGCAAGTGTGTCTAGGGAGGTTCTGGCTAGGAACACTAGCCAAAAGTGCCCGGTGGAGGATTTTGCAAAGTTGACCCCCGTGTGCAAAAATTACACACTCCCTCACTAAGCACAACCCTAGTTTCCAACATGGACTTGCAAGGTGACACCTGGGCCATTGGACTAGAGGAGAGGGGCAGCCCTAACACTATCCAGATGTCTTGAATCCATTGGAGTCGACGATTCATCGATCTGAGCCAGGACCGTCATTCTATGGTCATTCCGTCTCGCATCCAAAAGGCCTTCAGGGACACCTGTTGGATACCTACCAGGGGCATAGAATTCCAACCATGCAGCAAAACCGAGTTTCGGGGAGTCTTGCAAGTGTGTCTAGGGAGGTTCCGACTGGGAACGCTAGCCGTAAGTGCCCGACAGATGATTTTGCAAAGTTGACCCTCGTGTGCAAAAATTGCACACTCCCTCACTGAGCAAAACCTAGTTTCCAAGATGGAACTACAAGGTGACACCGAGGCCATTGGACTAGAGGGGAGGGGCACCCCTAGCACTATCTAGACATCCTGAATTCAATGGAGTTGATAGTTCGTCGATCCGAGCCACATTCGTCATGCTATATCTCTTTTTATACCCCTACGTCCGGAGAAGGTTGAAGCTGTAAAGCAACAACTCTCTAGTATTCATCCTGAAGCTGTTTTGTTTATGTCTAAGATAAAGAAGCTCTTAGTTCGTGAGATGGAACATATCGATATTAACAGGATTTATACAATCTGTGTTTTATGAGAAACGAACCTTGGAACTTCTCGTAGCAATGATAATGAATCCTTCATTTTGCATTTGTTAGCAAAAGAAGATCAATTTTCGACAAAACAATGTAGTTATTACATGTGGAGGCAACGGTTTCCTATGGAAAATGAGTGTAGGGTTGAGCAGAGGATAGATGTTGGGAAATGGGCTATTACATTCGCTTTTCCAATGGGGCGAACGACTTACAGAACGAAATATGGCGGTTGTAGGTATCTATGCTTTTCTTCTGACGAAAATTGTAACAGGATTTCCATTTATAATACAAGCATATTTTTTACAGGTTTCGTCAAGAGAAAGTATCATTTTCAATAACAAGTGGAACCAGGGAATCCTTCATTGTGTTCCATTAGCCTTTTTTTCAGCATTTCATGCTCTGATAAGTGGTAATTCACCTCTATCATCGAAAACTTGGGTCTATAGGTACCTTCACTTTCATATTCCTCATTATCCACAACTAACACAAGTTAGAGATTCCATTCAGACCCAATTGAAAGCTGAGGAAGTGGTTTTATGTGACTTCATCTTTGGGCTCGGATCGATGAACCATCGAATGCATTGGATTCAGGACGTCGGGATGGTGCTAGGGGTGCCCCTCTCCTCCGGTCTCGTGGCCCGAGTGTCATCTTGTACGTCCATCTTGGAAACTAGGGTTTTGCTTCGTAAGGGAGTGTGCAATTTTTGCACACGGGGGTCAACTTTGGAAAATATTCCACCGGGCACTTATGGCTAGCGTTCCCAGCTGGAAACTACCTAGACACACCTGCACGAATCCCCGGAACCTAGTTTTGTTGCACGGTTGGAGTTCTATGCCCCCGACAGGTATCGAGCAGGTGTCCCTGAAGGCCTTTTGGAGGCAAGACAAAACGAGCCATAGAATGACGACCATGGCTCCAATCGATGAACCGTCAACTCTGTTGGATTCAGGACATCGGGATAGTGCTAGGGGTGCCCCTCTCCTTTAGTCCTGTGGATCAGGTGTCACCTTGTAGGTCCATCTTGGAAACTAGGGTTTTGCTCAGTGAGGGAGTGTGCAATTTTTGCACATTGGGGTCAAATTTGCAAAATCATCCATCAGGCACTTCTGGCTAGTGTTCCCAGTCGAAACCTCCCTAGACACAATTGCAGGACTCCCCAGAACTAGGTTTTTCTACATGGTTGGAGTTCTATGCCCCCGACAGGTATCTAGCAGGTGTCCCTGAAGTCCTTTTGGATGCGAGACGGAACAAGCCATAGAATGACGATCGTCGCTCTGATCAATGAACCGTCGAATCCGTTGGATTCAGGACATCGGGATAGTGGTAGGGGTGGTCCTCTCCTCTGGTCCCGTGGCCCAGCTATCACCTTGTAGGTCCATCTTGTAATCTAGGGTTTTGCTCAATGAGGGAGTGTGCAATTTTTTGCACATTGGGGTCAAATTTGCAAAATCGTCCATCGGGCACTTCTAGCTAGAGTTCCCAGCTGGAACCTCCCTAGACACACTTGCAGGACTCCCCAGAATCAGGTTTTGCTGCACGGTTGGAGTTCTATGCCCCCGGTAGGTATCCTACAGGTGCCCCTGAAGGCCTTCTGGATGCGAGACGGAACGAGCCATAGAATGACGACCGTCGCTCCGATCGATGAACCATCGACTCCGTTGGATTCAGGACATCGGGATAGTGCTAGGGGTGCCCCTATCCTCCAGTCCCGTGGCCCGGATGTCACCTTGTAGGTCCATCTTGGAAACTAGGGTTTTTCTCAGTGAGGGAGTGTGCAATTTTTACACATTGGGGTCAAATTTGCAAAATCGTCCATCGAGAAGGTATAGCTAGTGTGATGATGATGAAGGAAATTAGAGTTATAGAAGGAAATTGAATTAGGGTTAGAGTTAGAGTTAATGATGATGATGAAGATGTTGATGATGATGAATACGTTGATGATGATGATGATGGCGATGAAGATGATGATGATGATGACGAAGAAGATGTGATGATGGAGATGTTAATGAGGAACCTAGACATGGCAATGATGATGGTGATGGTGATGAAGATGATGATGGTGATGATGATGAAGATGTTGATGATCATGGTGATGGTTGTGTTGATGGTGATGGTGATGATGAAGAAGATGGTTTAGTGCTAGGGTTTGGGTGAGGGTTAGGGTTAGAGTTATAGAAGGAAATTGAATTAGGGTTAGAGTTATATTTAATGATGATGATGAATATGGTGATGAGGATGATGGTGGTGGTGGTGGTGGCGGTGATGAAGATGATGATCATGATGATGGTGCGGATGAGGATGAAGATGTTGAGGATGATGATGATGACGATGATGATGATGATGATGATGATGATGATTGTTTACCATGATAATGATGAGGATGATGATCATGATGGTGGTGGTGAGGATGATAAAGATGTTGTTGATGATGATGATGATGGTGATGGTGGTGGTGGTGGTGGTGATGAAGATGATGATCATGATGATGATGATGATTACGAAACTTGTGCAATTTATCAAGTTGTACCAAGTCTATGAAATTTATGAATCTATCAAGCTATCAATGTATGGCTACAATAGTCAAAATATTAATGTCAATACTCAATAAGACCACGAAACAAAATCATAGCATACATGCACACCACATACCTATAACATAGTACACAATAAAACAAGCAAACCATGTACCAGATTACCTACCTATGGTCATTCGACTAGACCATCAAGATCACCTCGAATACCAATGGTTTCCTTTAACCTCTCCTGCTCGGAATAAGGCAATAAGTATCGTGCCTTTGATAAGTTCTTCCTTGGCATTGTTTGTAGTTGGAGGTTTGTGCCAATAACTAAGTTTGTATAATGGTATACAATCTCACCTGGTCTATAATATTCATATGTATACCCTTTTCTATTTGCTGAGTGAGAAACCTGGTTCAAATATTCTCCCTTTATAACCATCGACCCAATCAGAAAATCAACTCCCTCAGAGTCCTGCAATGGGACATTTAGGGTTTTCTTCCCCTCTAAGAAACGTGCTAGCTAATAGTCAGTGCGCCATGCATTGCGTCTCGGGGAAACCACTGCGTATATGTGCCCTGGAGAAAATATAGTTCCAACGTTTTAGTCAACTAATTAGACACAACTAGTTGTCAAAAATATCAAAACTATACACAGCTAATTAGACACAACTAGTTGTCAAAAATATAAAAATATTAATCGAACCTGGTTGTACGAGATCTGATATGTGGTCATAGTCTAGTGAAATACTTGATTGGTCCTCCTCCAACTCGGATAATTCTGTAGCTATCCATCGACCAATGGGGAGTGATACACGGTCCCAGCTATCAACCCAATCCCTGGATTCACATTTGTCCCATTCACCACTACTGCATGGAGAACAAAAACATGACAGTTTCCTTGTCCACATTTCAAGTATAGCTTTGTCCGATGTTCTAACTGAATGAAATCCATGATTTCCTTGGATGGTCTTGCACTCATATAACTGTGAATGATCTACATCCACCACCTCCCAAAAATATCTAACCACATGTGCTTTCCTGGTTGAGTGATCATCCTGCCTTCTTGCTCCCTCCCCCATGACTGAAGCACACCATTCAACGATGGTTTTTGCATTTCGGATTATAGGTCCATCCCTGAACTTCATTTATTTCCTACGCAATGCAGTCTTTATGCACGCACCTGCTCCATTTTTTTCACCTTTTCCATGTTCGGTCTCAAAATAGTTCCAAATATGCGGCACCTTGTGCCTTTTGTGGAGCATACACAACCATTGGAAGACATGGGCATTTTTTAATTTCCCTGCGCAACCATCAGACCAAATCCAATGTTGTTCCATCTATATACTGTTATCCTTCAAGTGACTGTAGAAC
Source organism: Larix kaempferi (assembly GCA_027924585.1). Classification (NCBI taxonomy): domain Eukaryota; kingdom Viridiplantae; phylum Streptophyta; class Pinopsida; order Pinales; family Pinaceae; genus Larix; species Larix kaempferi. The sequence goes on along the minus strand of BSBM01000068.1, from coordinate 319,453 downwards.
ATTTGAAAGCTGTGTTGTACAAAATCCAAGTCGTGACACCTGTCATCATTTACGTAGAAGTGATACTCCTTCAATATAACCTTGTTGTGTTCAGTACTATCTGCCCCATGTCTATAGGTGATATGGACCATTATGCTGACCTGGTCTGAGTGATAGTATTGAATCTGAATCTCATTTTGCGATTGAAGAGTGTAGTTTTCCGCAAAATCGACCACTGACAGGATAGTCCCAATAGGAAATGTATCCCTGCACGCTCTAAACTGCTCATCTTGCCAACGAGCCACATGCACATGCTTTACATAATGTTGTGTCTTTTCAAAGAATTCCTGCATGAAGTCACAAACCCGTACCTGGTAGATCAACAATAAATACATATATCAATAGATTGTTACATATGAAATTGCAATCTGAAGAAAAAATAGTATTCAATAATGAGGTTGCCATACTCATGATGAGGTAACTATCTATTACTATCCTGATGTTCTGAATCCAACGGAGTTGACGGTTTGTCGATCGGAGCAACGGTCATCATTCTCTTGCTCGTTCCGTCTCCCATCCAAAAGGGCTTCAAGGACACCTACTGGATACCTATCGAGGGCATAGAACTCCAACTGTGTAGCAAAACCTGATTCCGGGGATTCTTGCAAGTGTGTCTAGGGAGGTTCCGACTAGGAACGCTAGCCAGAAGTGCCCGATGGATGATTTTGCAAATTTGACCCCAATGTGCAAAAATTGCACACTCCCTCATTGAACAAAACCCTAGATTCCAAGATGGACTTAGAAAGTGACACCCGAGCCACGGGACCAGAGGAGAGGGGTATCCCTAGCACTATCCCGACGTCCTAAATCAAACGGAGTCAACGATTCATTGATCGGAGCGACGTTCGTCATTCTATGGCTCATTCCGTCTCGCATCCAAAAGGCCTTCAGGGACATCTGCTGGATACTTGTCAGGCACATAGAACTCCAACCATGCAGCAAAAACTGGTTCCGGGGAGTCCTACAAGTGTGTCTAGGGAGGTTCCGGCTGGGAACGCTAACCGTAAGTTCCCAGCGGATGATTTTGCAACATTCACCCCCGTGTGCAAAAATTGCACACTCCCTCACTCAGCAAAACCCTAGTTTCCAAGATGGACCTACAAGGTGACATCGGGCCACGAGAATGGAGGGGATGGGCACCCCTAGCACTATCTGGACGTCCCGAATCCAACAGATTCGACGATTTGTCGATCGGAGCCACCATCGTCATTCTATGGCTCATTCCATCTCGCATCCAAAAGGCCTTCAGGGACACCTATTGGATACCTGTCGAGGGCATAGAAATCCAACCATGCAGCAAAACCAGGTTCTGGGGAGTTCCGCAAGTGTGTCTAGGGAGGTTCTGAATGGGAACGCTAGACGTAAGTGCCCGACGGATGATTTTGCAAAGTTGACCCCTGTGTGCAAAAATTGCACACTCCCTCACTGAGCAAAACCCTAGATTCCAAGATGGGCCTACAAGCTGACACCCAGGCCATAGGCCTGGAGGAGAGGGGCACCCCTAGCACTATCCAGATGTCCTGAATCCAACAGAGTTGACGATTCATCGATCGGAGCCACGGTTGTCATTCTATGGCTCGTTCTGTCTCGCATCCAAAAGGCCTTCAGGGACACCTGTTGGATACCTGCCGGGGGCATAGAAGTCCAACTGTGCAGCAAAACCAGGTTCTGGGGAGTCCTACAAGTGTGTCTAGGGAGGTTCCGGCTGGGAACGCTAGCCGTAAGTACCCGACGGATGATTTTGCAAAGTTGACCCCCGTGTGCAAAAATTGCACACTCCCTCACTGAGCAAAACCCTAGATTCCAAGATGGGCCTACAAGCTGACACCTGGGCCAAGAGACTGGAGGAGAGGGGCACCCCTAGCACTATCTGGATGTCCTGAATCCAACCGAGTTGATGATTCGTTGATTGGAGCCACGGTCATCATTCTATGGCTCGTTAAAAGGCCTTCAGGGACACCTCCTGGATACCTGCTGGGGGCATAGAAGTCCAACCGTGAAGCAAAAACCAGTTCTGGGGAGTCCTGCAAGTGTGTCTAGGGAGGTTTCGGCTAGGAACGCTAGCCAGAAGTGCCTGGTGGAGGATTTTGCAAAGTTGACCCCCGTGTGCAAAAATTGCACACTCCCTCACTGAGCACAACCCTAGTTTCCAACATGGACTTGCAAGGTGACACCTGGGCCATTGGACCAGAGGAGAGGGGCACCCCTAACTGTAATGTCCCCATTTTGACCCCCTTTGCATTAAATTGTAAATGATGTAAATATTGTAATTTAATCATGCTGACGAGCTCAAGGCCAAGGCCCCACCATTGATTTAGCGTTTCATGTATCGGCAATTAAAAATAGATGCCTATGGTTCTTGTGCTAGATAGGCACAATGTAAATAAGACATCATGTAAATACAAATTTTAATGAAAATACCCACAACTAGCTATGCAATGCAACAAAGAGATGGAGCATGATTCTACAAGGAATAGGGAGGGAAATTATTCAAACCCTTGAGCCAATGGTGTTAATCCATGTGTCAATGAGAAAACCCATAAACCCTCAACTACCCATTTTGGGTTATGGACCCAATCATTTAATTCTTCCAAGAGTTGGTTGAGGCAGTTAATGCCTTGGGAATGAAGAGGTATGGCAGCCAATTTCGTGCATGGGCAAGCCATCAACCTGGGAAATCGTATTTTTTCTCCTGGGGCAAGAAAACACCCACGAAATGGTGCCCAAAGCCATTCTGAACATATAGTTTTTCCTCTCTCATGCAGTTTGAGCTAGCTGGGTGTTTCCCTACATGTTTTTCATTCATTTTCTACATTTTTCCATGCCTGGGAGCTCGTTTTTGCATTGTACAGTAGTTGAGAGAGAAGGGCCACGATTTGGGACTATTATGGAGGTCATTTTTGCCCCAGAATGTCCATGGACATTTTTCTGAAAATGGATTTCGCTTCCCAGGGTTGTTCCCCCATATTCCAGTTTCATTTTTGGATTTTCCACGTTTTTCTGAAGCTAATGAAAACCCCATCTTTGGGCATCTCACTGTAAAAATTTTTTATCATGCCCAATAAGTGTGGCTCTACTGTTATGTGCATCCCAGTTTTGATTTGAACTTGTGAGCAAGAAACTTGGATTGGTAGTGGACAGAATTAGCTTGATAAACCTACTAGAGGGAGTAACATCCCAAGAAGATCAAGAGGGTTTTGGCTACTTTTCTATGCACACCCTGAGAGCACTAGAAAGGAAGGTATGGCTTGAGGGACTGTGTGGCAGTGAAGAGAATAATTCCTTGTGTTGGGTGTGTAGGCATTGTGAGTGCCAAGCTGAATAGATCTGGGAGGGGTATCCATAGCTCTGTGGTTGATCTCACTAGCTTAGCAATTCTTCCTTTCCATGTCCTAGCAGCCTGATAAACCCAATTGCAGATTGGCTTGGCTCATCTTGGCATATGCTTGGCTATGTGTGAGTCTGCTGTTCCCTGGTTCCTTGTAGAAATCATGCCTAGCTTGGGGGTGGTAGTTGTATCAAGAGGTTGATAAGCACAATTGACCTATGTTTGGGTGGAACGTTGCAGATGCATAGCTGGTTTCTTGGGACTACTTTGTCAAGATAAGTATTCTCTTGTGTTAACTTTGCACTTATTATTTGATGAATATTGGAATGAATGATGGATGTGTTATTGAAATTAATTTCCCTGTGTTTTCTTATAATTATACACTTCCATATGTCTTTTTATATTATGTGAATGCTTATTTAATGAGTACATGGGGCTAGATGCCGAATTTAGTGTCACGATCCTCTCTATCATGCTGGCATGATAAGAGGGGACGTTACATTTTGGTATCAGAGCTGCTGGTTGCTGCATTGGGCCTCTATGGGCCAAATCCAATTATAGTTACAAGGGAAGATCCCTTCCTAATTACCACAGGCACTAGCATCAAGACTAGTTGGCTCAGTTGGATAGTTGGAGAGGTAAGGTTACCTTCTGCTGGGTAGCAGTCATCACAGTAAGAAGAAAAGAAGGAACTCAAAAATTGTTTCAAGTGTTTTTGAAAATTTTTGTTTAAGTCTGTTTCGGGAAGAATTCGGGAAGTCATCTCGAAACTGCGGAAAGATTCCGTGAATCGTTCCGCAATGCGGAAGAGTTCGGGAAATCGTTCTAAAATTTGCGGAAGAGTTTCGTGAACCGCCCCGAAACTGCGGAAGGAATTCTCTTCCGAAATTGCAGAAGGAATTCTCTTCCAAAATTGCGGAAGGAATTCTCTTCCGAAACTGCGGAAGACTTCGGCGAATCGTTCTGCAATGCGGAAGAGTTCAGGAAGTCGCCCCGCAATTGCGGAAGGATTCCGTGAATCATTCCCCAACGCGGAAGAGTGCGGGAAGTCGCCCCACAATTGCGGAAGGATTCCGCGAATCGTTCCGCAATGCAGAAGAGTTCAGCGAGTGAGGCCGAAATTGCGGAAGCATTCCGCGAATTGCTCCGCAATTGCGGAAGCATTCGGCAAATCGTTCCGCAACTGCGGAAGCATTCGGTGAGTTGCTCCGAAACTATGGAAGCATTCCGTGAATTGCTTCACAACTGCGGAAGCATTCGGCAAATTGCTCTGCAACTGCGGAAGCATTCGGCGAATCATTCCGCAACTGCGGAAGCATTCAGCGAATCATTCCGCAACTGCGGAAGCATTCGGTGAATTGCTCCGAAACTGTGGAAGCATTCGGTGAATTGCTCCGCAACTACGGGAGCACTTGGAAAATCACCCCGCAATTGTGGAAGTGTTCAACAAATCGCCCCAAAGCTGCGGAAAGATTTCTAAAAAAAAAAAAAAAAATTAGAAAATTGACCCCTTGACCCCTTTCGTCCACCCTCATATGTCGTTGATTTTGAGAAAATTAGATGATTTGACAAATTGTCAGTATAATATTTTCCCACGTGCATGAAAGTAATTTATGAATTCCTGAGAATGTAATGCAGCTAACAATTGTGTGGATAAACACATTTTGCAGAATCATAGTTACATCATGGTAGCACTCTAGATAGTACAGTTGGAAAGTTTTGGATTTTGGTTGGGCCAAGAAAATCAACATCATGGATGATGCACAAGATCCCTATGATCCTGAGACAGATGCCATGGGGGAGAACATACATTTCGAAAATGATGAAACAGAATCTAATGGGAGAAGAAATCAAGAGACTCCTCCAGGTATTGCATCCAGCATGAGAAGCCTAAGGGTGGAGTTGCAAAGTTGCAGAGAAGATAATGAAAGGATGATTAAAGCTCAGGAAGAACAAAATCAGTTGAATGCAGCCATGCTACAGAGTTTGATAGACATCCAAAGGAAAATAAACTCTGGGCATCAGACATCAAATCTAGAAAGGGGTGGGAGTAGTTCTAGGAGGAATTCCCGCAAGAGGGCTAGTAGCCCAAGAAGAGTTTCTACAGACAGAACATATACTCCAGAAATCTCTTCTAATGAATCATCTGACTCTAAAGAATCCATTGAGGGTTCAAGCTCTTCATCTCGCAGGAGTAAGAGGAAAAAGCACTACAAGAATAGTTCGCATGGGGAATTTAAGAAGGCAAAACCTCCTACATTTGATGGAGAGGTAAAGTCCGGTCAAGAAGCTGAAGCCTGGCTTCTTGGGATGAGAAAGTATTTCCAAGTCCAAGACTACTCGGGAAATATGAAGGCAAGGGTATCCATCTTCAACTTAAATGGAAGAGCATCTATATGGTGGGAACACATCAAGCAAGGGAAGAAGATCAACGAAAGGAAGATTGTGTGGAAGCAGTTCAAGAAATACTTGAAGCAGAAGTACCTCTCTGATAGGTACTATGATGATAAGATCAAAGAGTTCCATGAGTTGAGATTGGGACAATCAACCATGGAAGAATATGCAAACAAATTCTTGGAGCTGCTAAGATATTTCAAGTATATTCGAGATGATAAGGTGAAAATTCAACGTTTCCTAAGTGGACTGCCCTAGTCATATAAAGACAGAATTGAGTTCGATGAACCTCGAACTCTAGAGGAGGCCATAAGAAAGGCCAAGTATTGCTTTGATCAAAACAGAAGCAAACCAGAATTCCATAAGGCATGGAAGGATAAGAAAAATGAAAAGTTTGATCAAAGGAAGAAGGGGTTCAAGCCTCCTCAATTCTGGAATCAACAAAGGCAGCCATCACAGGTTGTGATTAAGCCAACTAGGATGATGGGAGACAAGCCAAGAGATCCAAAGGAACCAAGAGAACCACTTCAATGTTGGGGTTGTGGAGGAGACCACATGCTTAGGAACTATCCACATCGGAATGGGAATGCAAATCAAGTTCACAACATCCAAGGAGCTGAAACTGTGGGTCAAGTGGCGAGGACAATCCCTAGAATCTATGCAGCACTAGACAATCACCAGGCAGATCATCAGTCAACTGTGGTTGAAGTTAAAGGTAAGATTGCTAAGCAATCTGTTTCTATTTTGATTGATCTTGGATCTACTCACAGTTATGTCACTCCTAGAATTGTTGAGGTTTGTGCTTTCAAGAAATTAAAGCATAGTAAATCATGGTTAGTTCAACTAGCCACTGGAACCAAGAGAAAAGTTGGTGAAATAGTAGAGAAATGTCCATTAGAGATGGATGGGCTATTCACTTATGCAGATCTAAATATTTTACCATTGGGTTCCTATGATATTCTCATTGGAATGGATTGGTTAGAAGCACACAGGGTTAAACTTGACTGCCACAATAAGACATTTGAATGCATGGACGAAGAAGGAAACCCAAGGGTTGTAAAAGGGATTCCAAAGGTGATTTCTGTTAGACAGGTTACAGCAATGCAGCTGAAAAAGTTCTATAGGAAGGGATGTCAATTGTATGCAGCCCACATTTTAGAGGCAGCAGAGAGTGAAACTCTTAAATTGGAGGACTATCAAGTATTGCAAGAATTCAGGGATGTTTTTCCTGATGAGATTCCAGGACTCCCTCCAAAGAGAGACATTGAATTTACAATTGAGCTTGTGCCAAGAGAGGCACCAGTGTCTAAGACACCCTACAGGATGAGTACACCGAAATTGCTAGAATTGAAGATGCAATTACAAGAGTTGCTGGAAAAGAAATATATTAGGCCAAGTGTGTCCCCATGGGGAGCACCTGTTCTATTTGTGAAAAAGAAAGATGGAACACTCAGGTTATGTATTGACTACAGGCAGTTGAACAAAGTCACTGTGAAGAACAAATACCCATTGCCCCGAATTGATGACCTTTTTGACCAAATGAGAGGAGCAAAGGTATTTTCAAAAATTGACTTGAGGTCTGGTTACCATCAGGTAAGAATCAAAGAAGAAGGTATTCATAAAACAACCTTTAGAACAAGGTATGGACACTTTGAGTTTGTAGTGGTACCATTCGGTCTCACAAATGCACCAGCTACATTCATGTGTCTCATGAATAATGTTTTTAGCAAGTATTTGGACAAGTTTGTTCTTGTATTCCTAGACGACATTCTCATCTATTCTAAGAATGAAGAAGAGCATGAAGAACATTTGAGAATGACAATGCAATTACTAAGGGAGCATAAGCTGTATGCAAAGTTGAGCAAATGTGACTTTTATAAAGATAGAATTCATTATTTGGGTCACATCATCTCTGACGAAGGAATATCTGTAGACCCTGAGAAGATTGAAGCCATTATGAATTGGCTAACTCCAAGGAATGTGACTGATGTGAGATCTTTTATGGGCCTTGCTGGTTACTACAGGAGGTTTATCGAAGGATTCTCCAAGGTTGCAAACTCAATCACTTCTTTGCAAAAGAATGGGATAAATTTTGAATGGTCACCAAGATGTGAGGAAAGTTTTCAACGGTTGAAGAATCTTCTTACAAGTGCACCAATTTTGAAAATTGTAGACCTAGAAAAAGACTTTGTGGTGTGTACCGATGCATGCAATCAAGGACTTGGAGGAGTTCTTATGCAAGACAACCACGTGATATGCTATGAGTCAAGAAAGTTGAAGGAGCATGAGAAGAACTATGCTACTCATGATATAGAACTTGCAGCCATAGTACATGCCTTAAAGATGTGGAGGCATTACTTAATGGGAAGAAAATTTGAGTTAAGGACAGACCATTGTGGTCTGAAATACTTGTTTGATCAGCCAACTTTAAATTCTAGGCAAGCTAGATGGTTGGAATTTTTGTGTGAATTTGATTTTGAGATCAAACACATAAAAGGGAAAGAAAACAAGGAGGTTGATGCACTCAGCAAGAAGGTACATGAAATGCATGTGGCAGCGCTTAGTACTTTCCAACCAGATTTGAGACAACAGATTGTTAACCATACAGTTGAGGATAAAGTGTATGAGTATATAAAGGGCAAATTGCAGCAGCAAGACCTTGGCAAGAAGTATGAAGGCTATCATTTGGAAGGAGACAGACTTCTTACTTATAAAAATAGAGTCTATATTCCAAATGCGGCAGATTTGAGGAGGATTGTTATGGATGAAATCCATAAAGCTCCATACTCTAGTTACCCAGGATATCCGAAAACAATTGCTACAGGAAGAAAATACTATTTCTGGCCAGGCATGAAGAAAGATGTCGCTGAATACATTTCTAAGTGCATGGAATGTCAGCAGGTGAAGAGTGAACACCAACATCCAGCAGGTTTATTGCTCCCAGTGCCAATTCCAGAATGGAAATGGGAAGTAATATCCATGGACTTTATTACAGGATTTCCAATGACTGTGAGAAAACATGATTCCATCATGGTTGTGGTGGACAAGTTAACAAAGGCAGGACATTTTATACCAGTTAAGTCCACACATAAAGCCGATGCCATTGCAAATATTTTCATGAAGAAAATTTTCAGATTACATGGGTTGCCTAAGGCAATAATTTCTGACAGGGATACCAAGTTTACTTCCAATTTTTGGAAAGGCCTCTTTGTAGATTTGGGTACACAACTAAGCTTTAGTACTGCATACCATCCTCAAACAGATGGGAAAACAAAAAGAGTAAATAGGGTGCTTGAAGATATGCTCCGCATGTATGTAATGGACAAACCATCCAAGTGGGATAATTATCTACACTTGGTAGAATTTGCATATAACAATGGGCACCAAGCATTGTTGGGAATGAGTCCTTATGAGGCTCTGTACGGTAGAAGATGTAGGTCACCAGTGACTTGGGACAATCCAGTGAACAGAATTGTACTTAGGCCAGAATTTCTCAAGGAAATGGAGTAAGAAGTTGCCAAGATCAGACAGAATTTAAAAACAGCCCAGGATAGACAGAAGAGCTATGCAGATAAACATAGGGTACATAGGGAATTCAATGTTGGGGATCATGTGTATCTTAGAGTGAAATCAAGGAAGAGTTCCTTGAAGCTTGGGAGTTGTGCCAAGATATCACCTAGATATTGTGGGCCATTTGAAGTGCTTGAAAGAATAGGGCTAGTTTCATATAGAATTGCATTGCCTGCTAGCACTAAAGCTCATAATGTTTTTCATGTCTCTTTGCTTAAGAAATATGTACATGATCCTAACCATGTGATTAATTGGGATGTGATCCAGGTGGAACCCGAGGGAGAATTCCAAACCGATCCATTGCACATCCTAGACAAGAAGGTAACATTGCTCCGGAACCGAGCCATCGGATAGGTAAAGGTGCAATGGAAGCACTACGGCCTCGATGAGGCTACATGGGAGCTAGAGGATGCCATGAGGGTGGCATATCCATTTTTGTTCAATTTTGATGAGCACTGAGGACAGTGCTAACGTAAGGGGAGGGGAATGCAATGTCCCCATTTTGACCCCCTTTGCATTAAATCGTAAATGATGTAAATATTGTAATTTAATCATGGTGAGGAGCTCAAGGCCAAGGCCCCACCATTGATTTAGCATTTCATGTATCGGCAATTAAAAATAGATGCCTATGGTTCTTGTGCTAGATAGGAACAATGTAAATAAGACATCATGTAAATACAAATTTTAATGAAAATACCCACAACTAGCTATGCAATGCAACAAAGAGATGGGGCATGATTCTACAAGGAATAGGGAGGGAAATTATTCAAACCCTTGAGCCAATGGTGTTAATCCATGTGTCAATGAGAAAACCCATAAACCCTCAACTACCCATTTTGGGTTATGGACCAAATCATTTAATTCTTCCAAGAGTTGGTTGAGGCAGTTAATGCCTTGGGAATGAAGAGGTATGGCAGCCAATTTCGTGCATGGGAAAGCCATCAACCTAGGAAATCGTATTTTTTCTCGTGGGGCAAGAAAACACCCACAAAATGGTGCCCAAAGCCATTCTGAACATATAGTTTTTCCTCTCTCACGCAGTTTGAGCTAGCTGGGTCTTTCCCTACACATTTTTCATCCATTTTCTGCATTTTTCCATGCCTGGGAGCTCGTTTTTGCATTGTACAGTAGATGAGAGAGAAGGGCCATGATTTGGGACTGTTATGGAGGCCATTTTTGCCCCAGAATGTCCATGGAAATTTTTCTGAAAACGGATTTGGCTTCCCAGGGTTGTTCCCCCATCTTCCAGTTTCGTTTTTGGGTTTTCCACATTTTTCTGAAGCTAATGAAAACCCCATCTTTGGGCATCTCACTGTAAAACATTTTATCATGCCCAATAAGTGTGGCTCTACTGTTATGTGCATCCCGGTTTTGATTTGAACCTGTGAGCAAGAAACTTGGATTGGTAGTGGACAGAATTGGATTGATAAACCTAGTGGAGGGAGTAACCTCCCAAGAAGATCAAGAGGGCTTTGGCTACTTTTCTATGCACACCCTGAGAGCACTAGAAAGGAAGGTATGGCTTGAGGGACTGTGTGGCAGTGAAGAGAATACTTCCTTGTCTTGGGTGTGTAGGCATTGTGAGTGCCAAGCTGAATAGATCTGGGAGGGGTATCCATAGCTCTGTGGTTGAGCTCACTAGCTTAGCAATTCTTCCTTTCCATGTCCTAGCAGCCTGATAAACCCAATTGCAGATTGGCTTGGCTCATCTTGGTGTATGCTTGGCTATGTGTGAGTCTGTTGTTCCCTGGTTCCTTGTAGAAATCATGCCCAGCTCGGGGGGTGGCAGTTGTATCAAGAGGTTGATAAGCACAACTGACCTATGGTTGGGTGGAACGTTGCAGATGCATAGCTGGTTTCTTGGGACTACTTTGTCAAGATAAGTATTTTCTTGTGTTAACTTTGTTCGGATATCCATCATCTATTTCGGGATACATATCTATTTCAGGATCATCTATTTCGGGATACATATCTACTTCAGGATCTTGCATGATCTATTTCAGGATATGCAGTCCAGTCACCAGTTTGATGCCTCCAGCACCTTATCCACCTTCTTCTAGCACCCGGGAGCCACTTTCCACAGAGTTTTAGCCCTCCTAAGCTGAAAGGCGCCCTCTTCTCACCTACTGACTGAGAAGGGCGCACTTGTTCACCTACCACTGCAGATTCACTCCAGTTACATTCAGTTAGCTCCGATTCTGATTGATTTCACTCCGATTTCACTCCTGACTGACTGTTTCACCTCCGATTGACCTCCAGTTCGATTAGGTGACTTGCTCTAACTCCAGTTAGCCTCCCATGCGCCCCCACTGAGCCTCCAGATCCTATATCAGTGCTACACACTTCAGTTACATTTATTATGATCAGTTAGACTCAGCTTGACACCTGGATGACTGTTTGTTGTGATTGATGAGCAACACCGATGATTGATGAGGACTCCTAGATTGAGTCAAGCTACTCCATTTCAGTGATTCGAATGGCCTACTTAGTCAATTCGAATTGCCATTGACAGTAACAGTTTGTATTGTAATTCATTCACCCTTTCTGGGATAGAGAGCACTGCTGCATGTTTTGCACAGTTTTGCACCATTTCTTCTATGTTCATCTGTTGTGACTGATTTATTTGTTCATTAGATCTGCTGTGACTAACTTTACATGGTATCAGAGCCATTGCAGGGACAAGATCTCTTTTCTACAGGTGTTTATACAAGAAGATTTGACTGAATTGCTAAAAAAAAAAATTGCAAGAAGTTTGGCATGAGATATCTCAAGGGCATTCGCTCCTGTGCATGCAAAGCTTGAAAAATATTCCAATACCACTCCAGAAGCTTGAGTTACCACATAATTCCTGGATCTGATACATTGGACCTATTCAACATTGCTTGAAATCCAATCCCAGGTGTGATGCAACTCTCAAAGGGTGGATTGTTCGACCTTATTGTGGTTGTTTTTATGTGATTTGCAGGTTTCTTACTTCCTCCATGTGCATTCGCTAATGCAAAGATGGAGACTTCTTCTTCACAAAATATTCTTACTCCATTCAACTATGATGAATGGAAACCAAAGATGATTGCATTCTTGAAGAGACAATGTCTTTTTGATATGTGCATTGGTAATACAAGAGATTTTGATTCCGATGAAGAGGAGAATGATTGGCTCAATGATTGTGATAGAGCTTTTGGAGCAATATGTCTTGCTATGTCTCCTTGTATGCGCTACCTCATTAAGACTGCTGAAAATCCAAGTGATCTATGGGTCCAACTTGACAGAGAATTTGGAAAGCAGGAAGAAGAGGATCATGCTAGCCTTTTGGAGAACAAGCCCAGTGAGATCTCCTTATGTGTTCTTTCCGATCATGTGTTGGCCTCAACAATTGTTCAAGATGAAGAAGAAACTGTAGATTCAACACTCATTCTCTCAAAGTCTTCTATTTCGAATTCTGAGCAAGATAAACAAGCTCATACTCTAGATTCCGAAGAGGTTCTTGAATCCTCTCTTTCACATGAGTTTGTCGGCATGCAGAATAATGATCTACTTGATGTTTTGGAGGTAAAATCTGATTTTGGAGGTGAAGCATTCGCCCTCCTTGATTGCATGCCTTCTATAAACTTATGTTCTATCATTTGCAAAGTTTCTCAGAGTTTTAATGAAGATGAAGAGCACTACCATTCGCTTGAGTTCAATTCTCATGCACTTTTTGCTGATTTTGGTTTTGATCTCACCCTTGTTGGTTCAAAGGAGATCTCAAGAAACCATTCATCTATTTTTGGAGCTGATTTAACTTCTATTGATAAGAAGTTCAAGTTTCAAGATCTATTTGATCCGATTGGAGCTATTCCTACCTCACTTGGTTCGAATCACAGGTTCCAGGATCATCCTCATATTTTCAGATTTGTTCTCACCTTTTTCGGTATGAAGAGCAAGTTCTTAAAGTCTCCACATTCGCTTGCATCCACTGATGGAGAATTCAAGCACATGTTTTTGGAGCATGATCCATTTACTCCCAAGAGTAAGATACCTCCAGACATATCTACTTGATTTTGGAGCAGTTAAATCTTTTGGTGTACTACAGTCTATTTTGAGGGGGGGTATTTTTCCCATGAGGTTTTCCCCATTTCCTCGGTTTATTGACTGTTATTAGTTTTTTTTTGGATTATTGTATTGGGGTGACCTTTGGTCTTAGTTACCAGGGCCCCACATTATTTTAGTTGGCACATCATAGTCTAGCTTGAGGGGGGGTGTTCGGATATCCATCATCTATTTCGGGATACATATCTATTTCAGGATCATCTATTTCGGGATACATATCTACTTCAGGATCTTGCATGATCTATTTCAGGATATGCAGTCCAGTCACCAGTTTGATGCCTCCAGCACCTTATCCACCTTCTTCTAGCACCCGGGAGCCACTTTCCACAGAGTTTTAGCCCTCCTAAGCTGAAAGGCGCCCTCTTCTCACCTACTGACTGAGAAGGGCACACTTGTTCACCTACCACTGCAGATTCACTCCAGTTACATTCAGTTAGCTCCGATTCTGATTGATTTCACTCCGATTTCACTCCTGACTGACTGTTTCACCTCCGATTGACCTCCAGTTCGATTAGGTGACTTGCTCTGACTCCAGTTAGCCTCCCATGCGCCCCCACTGAGCCTCCAGATCCTATATCAGTGCTACACACTTCAGTTACATTTATTATGATCAGTTAGACTCAGCTTGACACCTGGATGACTGTTTGTTGTGATTGATGAGCAACACCGATGATTGATGAGGACTCCTAGATTGAGTCAAGCTACTCCATTTCAGTGATTCGAATGGCCTACTTAGTCAATTCGAATTGCCATTGACAGTAACAGTTTGTATTGTAATTCATTCACCCTTTCTGGGATAGAGAGCACTGCTGCATGTTTTGCACAGTTTTGCACCATTTCTTCTATGTTCATCTGTTGTGACTGATTTATTTGTTCATTAGATCTGCTGTGACTAACTTTACAAACTTTGCACTTATTATTTGATGAATATTGGAATGAATGATGGATGTGTTATTGAAATTAATTTCGTCGTGTTTTCTTATAATTATACACTTCCATATGTCTTTTTATATTATGTGAATGCTTATTTAGTGAGTACATGGGGCTAGATGCCAGATTTAGTGTCACGATCCTCTCTATCATGCTGGTATGATAGGAGGGGACGTTACACTAACACTATCCAGACCTCCCGAATCCAGCGGAGTTGACGGTTCATCAATTGGAGCCACGACCGTCATTCTATGGTCGTTCCATCTTGCATCCAAAAGGCCTTCAGGGACACCTGTTGGATACCTACTGGGGGCATAGAAATCCAACCATGCAGCAAAATCGAGTTCCGGGGAGTCCTGCAAGTGTGTCTAGGGAGGTTCCGGCTGGGAATGCTAGCCGTAAGTGCCCTGAAGATGATTTTGCAAAGTTGACCCCCGTGTGCAAAAATTACACACTCCCTCACTCAGCAAAACCCTAGTTTCCAAGATGGACCTACAAGGTGACACCGGGGCCATTGGACTAGAGGGGAGGGGCACCTCTAGCACTATCCGGACATCCTGAATTCAACGGAGTTGACAGTTCGTTGATCCAAGCCACAGTCGTCATGCTATGGCTCATTTTATACCCCTACGTCCTGAGAAGGTTGAAGCTGTAAAGCAACAGCTCTCTAGTATTCATCCTAAAGCTGTTTTGTTTATGTCTAAGATAAAGAAGCTCTTAGTTCGTGAGTTGGAACATATCGATATTAACAGGATTTATACAATCTCTATTTTATGAGAAACTGACCTTAGAACTTCTCGTAGAAATGACAATGAATCCTTCATTTTGCATTTGTTATCAGAAGAAGATCAATTTTCAACAAAACAATGTAGTTATTACATGTGGAGGCAGCGGTTTCCTGTGGAAAACGAGTGTAGGGTTGAGCAGAGGATAGATGTTGGGAAATGGGCTATTACATTAGCTTTTCCAATGGGCGATCAACTTACAGAAGGAAATATGGTGGTTGTAGGTATCTATGCTTTTCTTCTGACGAAAATTGTAACAGGATTTCCATTTATAATATAGGCCTATTTTTTACTAGTTTCGTTAAGAGAAAGTATCATTTTCAATAACAAGTGGAACCAGGGAATTCTTCGTTGTGTTCCATTATCCTTTTTTTCAGCATTTCGTGCTCTGATAAGTGGTAATTCACCTCTATCATCAAAAAATTGGGTCTATAGGTACCTTCACTTTCATATTCCTAGTTATCCACAACTAACACAAGTTAGAGATGCCAGTCAAACCCAATTGAAGGCTGAGGAAGTGGTTTTATGTGATGTCATATTTGGGCTCAGATCGATGAACTGTCCAATGCATTGGATTCAAGACGTTGAGATGGTTCTAGGGGTGCCCCTCTCCTCCGGTCTCATGGCCCGGGTGTCATATTGTACGTCCATCTTGGAAACTAGGGTTTTGCTTAGTAATGGAGTGTGCAATTTTTGCACACGGGGGTCAACTTTGGAAAATCGTCCATCGGGCACTTATGGCTAGCGTTCCCAGCCAGAACCTACCTAGACACACCTACAGGAATCTCCGGAACCTGGTTTTGTTGCACAGTTGGAGTTCTATGCCCCTGACAGGTATAGAGCAGGTGTCCCTGAAGGCCTTTTGGAGGCAAGACAGAACGAGCCATAGAATGATGACCATGGCTCCAATAGATGAACCGTCAACTCTGTTGGATTCAGGATGTCGGGATAGTGCTAGGTTTGCCCCTCTCCTTCGGTCCTATGGCCCGGGTGTCACCTTGTAGGTCCATCTTGGAAACTAGGGTTTTGCTCAGTGAGGGAGTGTGCAATTTTTGCACATTGGGGTAAAATTTGCAAAATCATCCATCGGGAACTTCTGGCTAGTGTTCCCAGTCGGAACGTCCCTAGACACACTTGCAGGACTCCCCAGAACCATGTTTTTCTGCATGGTTGGAGTTCTATGCCCCCGACAGGTATCCAGTAGGTGTCTCTGAAGGCCTTTTGGATGCGAGATGGAACAAGCCATAGAATGACGGCCATCGCTCTGATCGATGAACCGTCGACTCCGTTGGATTTAGGACGTCGGGATAGTGCTAGGGGTAACCCTCTCCTCCAGTCCCGTGGCCTGGCTGTCACCTTGTAGGTCCATCTTGGAATCTAGGGTTTTGCTCAGTGAGGGAGTGTGCAATTTTTGCACATTGGGGTCAAATTTGCAAAATCGTCCATCGGGCACTTCTGGCTAGCGTTCCCAGCTCGAACCTCCCTAGACACACTTGCAGGACTCCCCGGAATCAGGTTTTGCTGCACGGTTGGAGTTCTATGCCCCCGGCAGGTATCCAGCAGGTGTCCCTGAAGGCCTTTTGGATGCGAGACAGAACGAGCCATAGAATGACGACTGTCGCTCCGATCGACAAACCGTCGACTCCGTTGGATTCAGGACATCCGGATAGTGTTAGGGGTGCCCCTATCCTCTAGTCCCGTGGCATGGGTGTAACCTTGTAGGTCCATCTTGGAAACTAGGGTTTTTCTCAGTGAGGGCGTGTGAAATTTTTGCACATTGGGGTCAAATTTGCAAAATTGTCCATCGGGAAGGTATAGCTAGCGTGATGATGATGAAGGAAATTAGAGTTATAGAAGGAAATTGAATTAGGGTTAGAGTTAGAGTTAATGATGATGATGAATACATTGATGATGATGGTGATGGTGATGAAGATGATGATGATGATGACAAAGAAGATGTGATGATGGAGATGTTGATGAGGAACCTAGACATGGCAATGATGATGGTGATGGTGATGAAGATGATGATGGTGATGATGATGAAGACGTTGATGATGATGGTGATGGTGGTGTTGATGGTGATGGTGATGATGAAGAAGATGGTTTAGTGCTAGGGTTTGGGTGAGGGTTAGGGTTAGAGTTATAGAAGCAAATTGAATTAGGGTTAGAGTTAGATTTAATGATGATGATGAAAATGGTGATGAGGATGATGGTGGTGGTGGTGGTGGTGGTGATGAAGATGATGATCGTGATGATGGTGCGGATGAGGATGAAGATGTTGAGGATGATGATGACGATGATGATGATGATGATGATGATGGTTTACCATGATAATGATTAGGATGATGATCATGATGGTGGTGGTGAGGATGATAAAGATGTTGATGATGATGATGATGATGATGATGGTGGTGGTGGTGGTGGTGGTGGTGGTGATGAAAATGATGATGATGATGATGATGATGATTATGAAACTTGTGCAATTTATCAAGTTGTACCAAGTCTATGAAATTTATGAATCTATCAAGCTATCAATGTATGGATGCAATACTCAAAATATTAATGTCAATACTCAATGAGACCACGAAAAAAAATCATAGCATACATGCACACCACATACCTATAACATAGTACACAATAAAACAAGCAAACCATGTACCAGATTACCTACCTATGGTCATTTGACTAGACCATCAGGATCACCTCGAATACCAATGGTTTCCTTTAACCTCTTGTGATCGCAATAAGGCAATAAGTATCGTGCCTTTGATGAGTTCTTTCTTGGCATTATTTGTAGCTGGAGGTTTGTGCCAATAACTAAGTTTGTATAATGGTATACAATTTCACCTGGTCTATAATAATCATATGTATACCCTTTTCTATTTGCTGAGTGAGAAACCTGGTTCAAATATTCTCCCTTTATAACCATTGACCCAATCGGAAAATCAACTCCCTCAGAGTCCCACAATGGGACATTTAGGGTTTTATTCCCCTCTAAGAAACGTGCTAGCTAATAGTCAGTGTGCCATGCATTGCATCTCAGGGAAACCACTGCGTATATGTGCCCTGGAGAAAATATAGTTCCAACATTTTAGTCAACTAATTAGACACAACTAGTTGTCAAAAATATCAAAACTATACACAGCTAATTAGACACAACTAGTTGTCAAAAATATAAAAATATTAATCGAACCTGGTTGTACGAGATCTGATATGTGGTCATAGTCTGGTGAAATACTTGATTGGTCCTCCTCCAACTGGGATAATTCTGTAGCTATCCATCGACCAATGGGGAGTGATACATGGTCCCAACTGTCAACCCAATCCCTGGATTCACATTTGTCCCATTCACCACTACTGCATGGAGAACAAAAACATGATAGTTTCCTTGTCCACATTTCAAGTATAGCATTGTCCGATGTTCTAACTGAATGAAATGCATGAGTTCCTTGGATGGTCTTGCACTCATATAACTATGAATGATCTACATCCACCACCTCCCAAAAATATCTAACCACATGTGCTTTCCTGGTTGAGTGATCATCCTGCCTTCTTGCTCCCTCCCCCGTGACAGAAGCACACAATTCAACGATGGTTTTTGCATTTTGGATGATAGGTCCATCCGTGAACTTCATTTCTTTCCTACGCAATGCAGTCTTTATGCACGCACCTGCTCCGTTTTTTTCACCTTTTCCATGTCCGGTCTCAAAATAGTTCCAAATATGTGGCACCTTGTGCCTTTTGTGGAGCATACACAACCATTGGAAGACACGGGAATTTTTTAATTTCCCTGCACAACCGTCAGACCAAATCCAATGTTGTTCCATCTGTATATTGTTATCCTTCAAGTGACTGTAGAACATTTGAAAGTTGTGTTGTACAAAAGCCAAGTCATGACACCTGTCATCATTTGTGTAGAAGTGATACTCCTTCAATATAACCCTATTGTGTTTAGTACTATCTGCCCCATGTCTATAGGTGATATGGACCATTATGCTAACCTGGTCTGAGTGATAGTATTGAATCTGAATCTCATTTTGCGGTTAAAGAGTGTAGTTTTCCGCAAAATCGACCACTGACAGGATAGTCCCAATAGGAAATGTATCCCTGCACGCTCTAAACTGCTCATATTGCCAACGAGCCACATGCACATGCTTTATATAATGTTGTGTCTTTTCAAAGAATTCCTGCATGAAGTCACAAACCCATACCTGGTAGATCAACAATAAATACATATATCAATAGATTGTTACATATTAAATTGCAATCTGAAGAAAAAATAGTATTCAATAACTCATTACCAACCTGAGAAGTGACCAATTGTATTTTTTTTCTTTCGTTCCCTCCATCACTATCATATGTGACATATTTGAATGACTGCAAGTTCACCTCCTGCCTCCCAAGTTCATGCTCATCGGTCACATGTATGCATTTGTCCAATAATGCGAATCCACCACACCCTAGGCATGTCCCATCTATGCAAGTTTTTTGATAAAATGTGCAATTGTTTGGCCTACTACACAAAATGCTATGAATAAAGTCTCTAGATGGAATCGGTCGTAATGCAGCTGAGCATTCCTACACAAGAGTGTTATGCAATACATAAAAAATATATGTATATGTGTCATAATAGTAACCATACTCAATGTGGTATCGACAACAAAATGTGTTACGAATTGTGTTTATTTTAACATACCATGGTTTGCATTTTTCAAAGGATCTTTGGCCCAAGTCAAGTTCGTTATGTTCATTCCCAAATCTCTCATATAATTTTGTTTGTGTCATATCAATAAAATGTTGAATGTGTGGTTCACGATCCTTTTAACCCCTTCTCAATTTTAATACATCTTTTTGGTTGGAAGAAGGTCTAGTGTTGTCATGCCAAAAAGCTTGCACTAATCCCTTTACCACATCAATGAGCTTCATATCAGAGTGTGGCAACCTTCCAATGAAGTCCCAAACATCTGTTTGACCGGTTTCAAGTTGTTCTCTTCTAACACAATACCTACGAAGTGTCTTCACATTCAAATTAACAATTTTGAAAGTAGGTTTAAGAAAACGAAGTGCCCTAGTTCTTTTGTTAACGATTGATTGTGACAACACACGACAAGCCGCATTGCGATCCTTTGAGTGAGATTTATTTCCAATTGTACTAAATGCATCTACTAAACTTTTAACAATATGAGAACTTGGTTCTAACTTTTTGGCCATCTTTATCCCTAATGTTCTTCTAACAATAGTCATATGCCTAGATTTCAACAATGATAAAAATAATTTGCACTTGTCCTCATCACATTTAGAATAAAAAAAGTTATCAAGTATTTGTCAATTTTGATAAGCAATAGAACATTTAGACAATGTACCTTCAAGTGAACTAATGAGAGTTTCATCAACCTGTATATGTCTCGGAGTTCTTCGGCGTGCAGTTGCTAATGGAGGTAAGGGTATTGGAACTGGAGCATGTACACCATCACCAGGACTCTCCAGCATTTCCACAGGACCCCCTTGTCTTTCATTCTCTTGGACGGTCTCCATAACATTTGCTTCTTCCATTGTCAACCCTCCACTCAATTCCTCTCTAACTTCGTCGCTTGTATATCCACTACCCAACAAGTCATTCACTACCATATTCTGAGGTTGACTTGATGTGGGAATTGAAACATCCCCCGATGAGCACCTACATATTACTTCTTCACTAGTGCCATGGGGTGCTTGTTCATCAAATATTGTTGAAATTGAGGGCCCCTCTAGTGAATTTATTCATATTTATTGAGGTGGATGGGGAGGAACGACCGTGGCATCATCTACGGTTGGAATTGGATGAGTTTCCATGGAATGCCTTCGATTCCACATGTCCAATCTTTTCTTTTCTCTAACTTCTTCCATGGTTTCTTGAGGATTCTCTTTCCTTGCCAATTTCCTTTTTCGATTGCGTGAATTCCCAATGACCACAATGAGCAATACTAAGAAAATAGATCCTAGAGGTGTGCTCAATTATTCAAATATCCAAATTATTTCTCAATTGTAAATATAGGTTCTTCAAGCTTGCTCAATTGTCAATATAGATATTTCCTCAATTGTGAATATAGATGAACACCAACCTTGCTCAAATGTGAAAGTAAAGTTTCTACCTCAATTGTGAATATAGAAAATTCTTCATTTGTGAATATATAAATTTCAAGCTTTCTCAATAGGGAATGTAGATTCTTCTTCAATTGTGTTCATATAGATTCATCAAACTTGCTTGACATTGTTAATATAGAATCACCTTGAAGCTTGAAATTGTGAATGTAGAATCTTCTTGAAGCTTGAATTTCTGAATGTAGAATCCCCTTGAAGCTTGGTAATTGTGAATGTGGAATCCTCAATTCCAAATGCCAACTGTAGAATCCTCTTCAAACTTGTTGATTGTGAACATGGAGTGTCTTGAGCTTCCTCCAATGCTTTGACTGTTAATTGTGAAGTGTCATGCTGTATGGGAGACAGGAAGGCGGGAGGAGAAAACGTAGAACACGGGAGGATAAAAGCATTTTGCTAATATTTTTGCACAGACAAAACGCGCTAGCATTTTGTAAACACATAACGTGCTAGCGTTATTCACAACCAAAATGCACGCGCGTTTCTTGAATATTAAAAAAAATCCTAGGTATTTAATATGCTTGGTGCACGGCTAAATGACACCTAGTTGCACAAAATGCGCGCGCGCGTTTCTGTATTCATAAACGCGCTAGCGTTATTGGAATAATCAAAAAACCTTATTCAATAGTTTCTATGAGTTAGGAAGTTAAATAGGGATTTGGTGTTAGGGGTTTAGGGAT